>OY757924.1:45509452-45656952 GCA_963585895.1 Sepioteuthis lessoniana | reverse complement strand
TACCGTTTATGTAATTATGTTTATATATGTTCATATTTAATGTTTTTGTGGCTGTTTTTAAAGATAGTTTTTACACGCAGTCTAATCGAAATAGAATGGTTTTTCTACAGATCTATTTGACCCATGGATGGGACCCTGATACTTTCTACTTGTGTGGGTCAGATAAGACCAAGTAGTAATGACAATGAAGGTCTAATTAACGCTTCAGAACAGGAGCCTCACCATCAGATGTTTTTTAGTTTTGTACCCAAGACTCCCTTTTGCGGAGCTTAGACGTTTGAGAGGATAGCCACAGCAAATTCTATTCCTCGCCGATCAGTCATTCACCGTATAGAGTGCGGAAACAAAATATGGAATACTTCTTAAAAGGTTTTCTTTAGTCTGATTAATTCAATTTTTGAAAAATAAAAACAAGAAATCAAAATTTTTAGGATTAACTCTATTATTTAAGCACTTTTTTCCATTAAAATTCAACCCAATATGAGTGAACAAGAAAAGGAACTGCAAAAAAAATCTATGATGTGCTGGACGAAACCAAGACAAAGTTTCTTTGTCTACCTTAAACAAATCAAATACATTTTTTGCAGAAAAAGAGCTTTTTAAGAAAAGAGGGAGTAGAGGGTTAAAAAAACAAAAAGAAAGCTTTTTAGCTGCTCTCAATTAAGCGATTAAGGACTACACAACTTCAATAAGAAAGAACGCTAATGAATTAAAAGTCTACGAAAAAACTGTGAGGACATCAATTAAACAAGATTTTAGTCCAGACCTTAACTCCCTTGATTACGTTATAGGGAGCGTTTTAGAAAACAAAACAAAAGCATTTCCCATCCAAATATTGACTAGCTTAAGACTGTTATTCGTGGTTTGGGGAGATGGAAGAAAATACCCAAAGAATTTATGTTGAAGGTATACAATTCGTTTCGAATATGTGTTGATACCATGATTGAAAGAATGGCAGCCATATTGCGTAAATTTACTGTATTATGCCTATCTTCTTATTTTGTTGTTTATTTTCTAAAATGAAAACTAATCTTGTTTTTTAATAATGTCGTTTATACAAGAATACGAGAATATTCCTAATTTTTCTTCCGCCCAATGTACAAAAAAGCTTTTCCTTTTCATCAAATTTGTTATTTTTCTTCATATATTTTGTACGAAAAATATTAGAGTTGTTTTATGCAGCCCACACCGACTGGTGGTGATCGTTATGTGGAAGGTAGGTCACTAAGGACATGGAAGCTCTGTAATAAGTTTTTCTAAATGGTATTCATCCTTGAAGACTATGAGGAACATCTGACCTACTTACAGCGTGTTTATTACTAACAATATATATTTATCGCATTCGTCTTCAAAACGCATTCCCAGATTCGACATAGTTTTGTGTATTTACAGAACCCCTTTGCATGAACAGGATGTCAAATAAGGTCAACTCTTAAACAAAATTTGAATTCAGAGTTTGTTTTATCATAGACTGATTGAAATACCATAATTAAAGTTATCAATCTTGGTAAATTATTAATGCCAAATCTATTTTTATCCAAAAAAATCAGTTCTATTTCAAACAAATCGGTTTAACATGAATACACAGTTTAATTGTCAATCATTTCCATTTCAAGCTATTCAGTTTAGCCAAACAGTTCTAATTCAATCAATTAAATTTAGTATAAGAACAGATTTTGTTTACACACAGTTCTATTTCAAACAATTCAGTTTAGCATAAGTACACAGTTTAAATATGAAAACACTTCTATTTCAAGTATTTTAGTTTAGCATAAATATATATTTTAATTCTATTTGACCCATGCATAGGACTCTACTAAGTGGTACAACTCCGGGCAGAGTAGAACTTGGAACGATAGCCATACAGGTGTACTCTGCATTCCCCTATGCTCCAGCATTACTGGAACCTCACCATTGGATTGTTTAATATCCTATGCAGGGCACTTATTTGGGAGTTTTACTCCTCTGCAGAAGTACGTTCGGTGTATTCTATAATCCCAGCCGACTGGTCAACTTCCCGGTGACTGACAATAATGAAAATGCTGTATTTTCACCATGCCCCCCCCCACCACATATATATATAGATAGATAGATAAGTTTATTTGGTTTAATGTCACATCAACCATTGATGAGTATTTAATGCCAAATCCCGATTTACTTATATCATTATGAATTAAATAGTTTGCAAATAACACTTTTTAAATGTGGAAGAGCTCATTTGTTTGCTCTCAGTTAAATGGTTTCAAATATTGCTATTTATTCTTTATATATATATATATATATATATATATATATATATATATATACATATATGCATGATTAAAGAAAATAATATTCTTTATTTAAGATCTTTATTATTTGAGAGATATAATATTCTATAATAAGTTAAAAGTAATTTCACGGTGTCAAAATAAAAAGGATTAAAAAATGTTTTTATCGTTCATATATGTTATTCTATTTTAAAGTGATTTCTAACTTTTATCGTGACCCCCCCCCACAGAGAGAGAAAGAGAATAAAAAGGACAAACACAAACACGAAAAGTGCATAAAATGATATCTATAACTAAGCTGATTGATCATGTCCCAAATCTAAAATAACCAAATTTTCTTCTTGTTCAAATCGTTCCTCAATGTTTCATGTGGACTACCCAAACTTCAGACAGGATTACCACATGAGACTTCAAGTAATGGTCTCAATATTTACATTAGTTTTATATTCTTGGTTAAGTTGTCCAAAGAAACTCTAATGATGCTCTATAAAAAGCAATGGTTCTCTCATTCATCATCTCTCAAATTGTCGCTGGATTCCTGCAAGTAGTTACTTTAGAAGCTTGTTTCCCAATAATCAGCCTAGATTAGGGTCTATGGGTGTCAATTAATCTAATAAAAGAAAAAAAAAGCTTCACTTGAAAAAAAAAAAAGAAGCAGACGATATACCCCGAAACTATCACGGATGCAGACTGCGTAGATGATTTAGCGCTTCTTCAAAATATATTTGCAAAAACGGAATATCGGTTGCATCGTCTGGCACAGGTCGCCAGAGGCATTGGTCTCAGAGAAAAAATCGAATAAAAAAACTTGTTTTATCCAAGATGGAGCAATTTCTAAAAATTAGCCGACCCTTTCACAGACAAAAGCAGGAATATCTCATTTTCTGAAAGTGGTTTCAATATACATGTAGAAAAGGCATGTACTTCTGTCTAGAGAAGAAAAAGCTGCAGTGGAGCTACACTATGATGATACATGTCAGTTTGAACACATCCTGGAAGCAACAGCTCACTACTGTACCCACTCGCCTTCAAATCTCAGAAATCATCAAAGTAAGAACGCCAACATGGAAAATAGGGATAAATACCGAATGAGAGAATCAAGAAAAAGCGAGGGAGTTAATGAAGAGACTCAATCGACTACCTCGGTATATATATATATATATACTTAAATGTTGTATAAGATCATAGGGAGGGAATCCTATCGAATGATAATCAACCATATGGAAATCTGATAACTTTAACAGAATAAAATGATAATTCTTTCAAGTTGTAGCTGTGTCAGAACTAGCATATGGTAGCACCACCTAAACATTAACGAAGCGCTTTAGTAAAATGTTTAATGGAAACTACGCAAGGATGCTACATGCTGATTTGAACAAATTCTAGCTGCAGCACCCTGTACGACCATATACCTCCTATTTCCCAAATGAATCCATGTAAGACGGACAAATCTATCTGGGCCCTGATGGGTATGCAGGAACTAACTAACAAATGAAGTTCTTCAGTGGGCTCCCTCTTTTGGACACTCAAGTGTTGGCCGACCAGTAAAACATATGAATCTGTTCTGTGTGTACATAGAATGCAGTGTAAAAGACCTGCCTAGAGCGATGGTGATAGAGACAAATGACGAGAGAGAGAGAGAGAGAGGGAGAGAGAGAGAGAGAGAAGGGAATTTTTGCAATCGGTGCAGGTTGATGATGAAAATGATGATTATGTACTAATTAACCCGTAGGAATTCTGTGACTACGACTAGTTATTTATCATCTGATTTTGAAATTTTTTTTTTTCCTTTCTGGATGTTTCTTAACAGCCGAAACGACGTGTGTAAAAATGTTGTCTGCATAGAAAGCCTAATAATTGATGAAAACAAAAACAAGTTGGTAAATTAAGTTACTCGGGACTAGAGAAGATGACAGAATTGATAGAAACAATTTGGCTTATTTTGTTGAAGAAGGAGGGAGGCAGAAATTCGATTAAACAAATATCTGTTTGCGAAAGAAACGATCACAGAGATGCATCGACGTCACACATATTGATTTAATTTTTGAACACACACACACACACACACACACACACACACACACACACATATATATATATATATATATATATATATATATATATATATATATATATATATATATTTATATATGTCTATCTTTTCTTGTTTTATGGCAGATGTGGATAATACCCGATAAAAAAACCTACAATCGCACAAAGACTTTATCTGCATAAGTTTTACAAAATATTAATCTTTTTATTACCTTGTTCTTCCACCTGTAAATTTGCTATGATGAGAGTGTAGTCTCTTTAAATCTTTTCTGAGATCTGAGGGAAGAATTCAGTAATGTTTAAATACATTGCACAAAAAATGAACTAAAATAAAATTGATTTAAACTTATATTTGATTAAAATTAGATTAGATATGATTAAAAATCAATTTAATTCTAATTAAATTTAAGACAAAAACTAATCAATATTTAAGTCAATTTAATTAGGAATTGTAAGATATTCAAGGATTCCGTTTGATTGTTTTAATAGTGAGTTGTTTCTTTGAGAGACACCAGAGGTAAACCTAGAAACAAATCAGCAGCAAATCTGCAATGAGTTTTGATTGGCTGAAACATACTCAAAAAGAAAAGCCGTAAGCGAAGTGGACAAGGGATACACAACAGAAAAACTAGTCAGTTAAACACAAGTCACGGTGATGTGAAGACGGTCGAAAATGACGGTGCTAATGTTGCGTACTCTCAGGAAAGATGTCTCAGGCCCGTTGCGAAGCTGTGAAGACGGAATGATCAGGTAAGCATGTGCGAGAACCACAACAGAAAACTAGAAAGATAGTATTAGAGTTTGTGTCTTCTCTCTATCTCTATCTCTCTTGGAAAAACGGTGGACTCATTTTTCACACTCTGTTTCTCTCAAATCGATGACTTCTAAGAGGTGTAGTAGCGAATAAACTTTTGTATTAGCGAACCTAAACTAAGTTTTGTGTGTTCGTCACTTTTTCTCACGGCAAGATCTCAATGGGGATTCAACTAAAACTTAAGGCCTAGTGCTATACTTATAGACCCACTAGACACGTGTCTTATGTAGTGTAGTAGTATTACAAAAACTATTAAGAGCCGTAGAATTGAAGAATCGATTTAAAACAATCTAAATTAAATCTAAAACTTCTGTTTAAATATTAAAATTTAATTAAATGTATTTAAAATACAATTAAGCATAATTTAAATCAAATTAAAAAACAAAATTGAAAAAATTGAACATAAAATAAGAGTATACATGTTTCCTGGATCTATTTGAGAGACGTCTTTGACATAATGGTTATCGTCGTAAGAATGGAATCGACATCAAGAGCCCAAATCCTGAAGGAAGATTTTTTCGTTTTACTTCGCGCTAATGCCCTCGGGAAAGATATGGAACTCTTCCCACAGTCATCTGAGACCGAGGTTTTTTTTACGGTAACCAGTCCAGGAAATTACTTTTTTACTGAATCCTACTTCGCAAAAAAATTGACCAGATTGATTGGTTCATTAATTGATTTCAACGGTATGGAAATACGCATGGACTTATTTTATACTTTAAGGTTTCACGTACATTGTACGTTCTTATTTACATTTTTGTATAGATATTAAAGAGGTTTCAACTTTTTATTACGGTCCTATCAAATACACATGAATTATGAACAGATCTTTTTTACCAATACATAGGACTGCAATGTGGATGATCGTAGTGTAAGGATCATTTTCGCAGGAAATCGGCATTGTGACCCAAGTTCAAATCCTACGAGGCTGTTTGTAATTCCCATAGCGCTAATCCTATTGAGACAAGTATGCATACAATTGTTCACACGACAGGTGTGGGTAAATAGTTGGGCAGACTAATTTCTCTAAATTTGGTATGGCAACCGGTCTGGTAGAAGGAAACCTGAATTCAAACCTTTTAAAACCCGTTTTAAAGTTGACCCTGTGTGACATCCTGTTTGTTTCCTCTCTCCCCCATCTCTCTCTGTCCCCACCATCAATACCTTCCCGTCGGTCTTCCAAATCACATCTTGTGTCCACGCAGAGCTGTTGTAAGTAAGTTCTTGTTTGTCAACCAACACAGGCATAACCATATAAAAGGGCACAGAGGACAACGTCTAATGAGTTTGTCTCTGCTTCTCCAGCAGTAACGCGCATGTCTTTTTCGTCTTACTTAGATGGCCTATGAGATGGGAGGTAAGTGGCCGTACAGCTGTTGTTTCTTTAGATGTTGCTAACAGGATTTGTTCATCATAGCTCGTAGTATTCTTGTGGAGTTCCAATCTAGCTTTTTCTATACGCGGTTTGTTAGCAACCATGTAGTGCATCCATACAATTCTATTGACACAACTTCTATTTGGAAACAAAGAATATGTATATATGGAGTTTTGGTTGAAAACTTTCGAAATATCCGTTTCGAAGTTTCTCTTAAATAATCCAAGGAATCAGCAGAGTAAACATACATCACTTAGTTCCTACATATAATTACTTGCAGATTATTGGCATATCGCATATTTACGATCCTTGCTTAAATGACCCTTTGATTTATTTGGTAACTCTATTATTTTTTCTAATAAACATAAGCTGACTTATTCCTCGTAATTTGACACGGATAATTCAATTTCCGTCATTATGGTCTTTTATGCTTTTTAATCAGTCGCGAATATACGAGCTTCTCTTTACTTCAAAAGAAGTACATAGGGAAAATTTTAAACTCTGTGTCAGTGAAGCGTAGACATCAAAGCGATTTTCCTACACTTTATCATAACACATTCTTTATGGATTTATTTTATAAACGTCCAGCAAATAATAAAAGTTATATTCATAATATATATATACATATATATATATATATATATATATATATAAGTGTGTGTGTGTGTGTGTGTGTGTGTGTGTGTGTGTGTGTGTGTGTACGTAAAGAGAATTATAATAATATAAGGTTACAGATTGCGGTTCAAGCTTTGTCTTTCATCAAAAGGAATTATCGGATTATTACAAGAGAAGCATTGATTACAACTTCTGGACCCGTTTCAATTTTTTAGTCTAATGGCATATCAACTTTCGTAAATTATTTAACGCCAAAGCTATACTTATCGAAGAACAGTAGTAACACTATTAAACATATTACTGAGGGATAACTTCTATTCTTTAACATTAAAGTATTTTCAATATTTAAATGATCTGAATGATTGCTTTAAAAGATAAATAGTGCATGCATTCGGTGAAAAATTATCGAAGACGGGAGGTGCCCGTGGTGTAATGGTTATCGTCGTAGGAAATGGACACGGCGACACGAGTTCAAATCCTGGACGAGGCTGATTGCATTTCACATAGCACTAATACCCTTGGGAAAGGTATGAATCCAATTATTCTCCCTTCAGCTATGGGTAAATAGTAGGTCAGACTAGGTTCTTCCGCCTTGGTGAAGCAACTAGTCTAGGGGAAGGAAAACTCTGAATTAAAACCTGTTAAACTCTTCTTTAAAATTTGACCTTGTGTCATATCCTGCCCGAGCGGAGGGGTTGGTAAATAGGATCGAAGACGGGAGGAAATTAGTTGCGTGTTGATCAAAATTATTCAATATATGATTTATGGACGTTAATATATACCGTATGGGAATTGGCTGATATATTTGCAGATTTTTTTTTGGTGGGGGTTTGTTTTGTTGTTTGTTTATGGGTGATGATTGAGTTTTCTTTTTCGCTTTAAGAACAACTGAAACTGAGAAATATAATGAATCGAAAAGGTGAGCATGTGGTAATCTTCGTGCTGCCATACGAGAACTTTGATTTACTTAACGTTTTAAGGTATTTATTTTTTACACACACACACACACACACACACACACACAAACACTTATTTGCTGGCCCGAAGATGGTCTCAGTTGGGTCGTAAAGTACTTGAAAAAACATACGGGAGATTCCAATATTCATCCCCTAAAAAATTCAACCGACTCATGCGGAGACTTGAACGGATTAAAGACAGAATCAGCAGACGAAAAGTAGATGATCTATTTAATCAAAGACGAACGTATACATATTCATTTATCAATTTTCCCTATTTTATGCTGAATTTTAAGTATTTATTTAAATAAAGGTTTGGTTTGGTTTCTTTGTTTAATGGCATATTAACCTTTGTAGGTTATTTAATGCCAAATCCAACCTCTTAGAAGAACATTTGTGGTACTATTTAACCTATATCTGGGAGGATAAGGGGCTTCATACCTTTCCCAAGGGTATTTAGCGGAAAGTGAACGTAATAGCGTGACTGGCGTACGAACTCGCTTACTACGATTCCGCAGTCCATCGCTTTAACCATTACACCACGAGGACACCTCCTTTAAATAAAGATGTAAAAACATGTGGGAAAAAAACTTTAATATAAATATGTCGGAAGACAAAGGAAACTGAACGAGAGAATGTTAATTGCTTATAATAGTATTACAGATTAAATCCATAAGAACTATGTAAAAAAATTAATAGATAAAACACATGAAAACAGTATATGTATGTGAAGAGAGAAATAAAAATGACAGCGGCATTATAAGTGATTATAGCAAACATTCACAAAAGTAGTAAAAGAACAAGTTATGAAAGTTATTAAACTTGACCATTCTGACAAATAGTGTATACTTATAGAGACTTTTTGAGAGATTTTGAGATACTAAGCAACACTGAGTATATCAAAAATAGCTGACCTTGTTTTGACTAACAATCAGTAAAGAACTTTTCAGCTGGTCGGTTTTTGTCAATCCAGCATGTTAAAGAGTGAAAATAAAAGACTTCGAAAGACTGGATAAAAATCTTGACCAAGTAAATGAGCTGAAAATCGTTATGGTGATTTAAAGAGACCGTGATACTAATCACAGTTAAAGTCCTCGGAGACCATTCTAAGAAAAAAAAAAACCATCAAATAACAGGGGAAAATAGAGAGCAAAGAATGAATTAAGACTTTTCAGATGACAGTACTGTTAATAGCAGCTAGAATATTGAGAAGAATCCTAGAGAGCTGAGGAGGCCTGCTGTCCCCCGGATTTCAGTGAAAAACATAATTTACAACTGGTGTGAAAAACTCGGAAAGTGTAAATTATTATTATTATTATTATTATTATTATTATTATTATTATTATTAATAATAATAATAATAATAATAATAATAAATTTTTGGCTTTACTGTCGGTTTCATACAATGTTTCACCGTATTTTTATCAAAGAATTATTATTATTATTATTATTATTATTATTATTATTATTTTGCTGCTGGCAAGGTTTTCACTCGAACGTAAGCTAGTAGTCTTTCAATGCTAGTCTTCTTAGCTCTCCTCAATTCTTTTGAGTATTCTAGTAGATCATAATAATATTGTGGTCTTAATGGTCTCAATTCTTCCTCTGATTTGCAAGCACTGGAGTCTTTTTTGCAGTATTTGAAGACCCTTGTAAGTATAACCACTACAATTGATCTCCCCGTCACCAACTTGTACCACAGTTTGTTTGTTTTTTTTAAGGCTTTTTGGTAAGGAGAATTATTTTTCTATTTTTTACCTTCTTTTATTTTCATACAGTTGTCCACAGGAATGTCAAAATCATTCATTTAAGTTGTTTTATTCTTTTTTAAATTATTCTTTGTGAGATCTTCTAACTGAAATTATGTGATTTTTTTGCATCTAAAAATCAAAGCGAATTTTATACGTCTTATTCACCAAGACGGAATCTTATTTGTGCATATACAGTTTAATAGTATGGTCTATTTTGATCTTCAGCACAATACTCAGTGGATCCCTTTTTATCACATTGTCGTACTTAGTCTTATAATCCTTCTGTGTTAGTTTTCTGCATGTGATTAATCATTTCATTTCTGTTTTCACATAGCTTAAACTTGCTATTCAGTTTGATCTAAACAATTTTTCCTTTGATATAATTAGTCCTGAGGCCGTGCCTTTGTGCTACTATAAATATAATATCAGTTTCTCTCTTAAGGTTCTCTATTCTTAGCTATGTCTAAGTCTTATCGGTTACAATCTCGCTAATTCGTCACTTGAAATTTACATCGAGTTGCTTTTCTTCACATTGCTGTCTGAAAGGTTTTGCTGTTCTTCTGTTGGTTCTTTTTTGTTATTGATATTAGTGGATTCTCTAAGAAATGTTTGATATTTTTTACTATACTCGTCGAGACTTTGCGTCAATGAATCAATACAATCCTTGATACTAGCGAGTTTTCTTTCTCACTTTTAAACACATTTTATGTCATCTCTTAGATATAAGTCTAGTGCATAGTCATTTAAAGAAAGATTAGGATAATGTTACTTGCGGGACTGCCCAACTGCTTCTTTCTCTGATGAGATTTTTGCTGCAAAACTTGGTTTAAACATGGTTCTTACATATTCATTCTTATATCGCTGTTTGTTTGACGGTGTCCGCTTCCAATATTTTTAATTACTTTTAATTTTTCTTCTCTCCAAGCGTTTCTGATGCTTTTCTGAGTTGACAGTTTGTTATATTCCTTTGTTGTTTTTTTTTCACTTTTTATTATCAGCATGGTACATTTTTCAATGCTAAGTTCCATTCCTGTATCTTGGCTCATGATTCTTATTGATCGTATCGGTTTCAAGGTCTTTTGAATTTTTGGGAAATATCTTAATATCATCCATGTATGTAAGATGATAAAAATTTCTTATGATTTTGTAAATTTGTTGCCCCCATGCCTTACTTACGCACATAATGGAATGGGGACACTTCTTTAATGAAATGTAGTAGTATAAATGAATCTCCATGTAAGATGTTTGGAATTTCACCTCAGTTACGGTGTGTTCTTCTGCTACAAATTCTGCTTTCAAGTTTTCAGTGGGGTTGCAGAATATACAGACTGCACATCTGCAGAGGGGTATGACTCTTACAACGAGTGTCCTGGATGGCTCAGTCGGCTAAGGCTGCAGAAAATACAGTCTGTATCGCTGAAGTGGAGTAAGAATCTAACAGTGAGTTTCCAGGATATGACATTAAACAATATGATATGGTAAATAAGGCTTCAGTAATTTTCGACATTTGTGGAACTTGGAGTATCCTGTCATACTATTGTTCTCCGGTCTACTCTGGCGCGGGGAAGTAGGACCTGATAGTGTACACTCTATGGGTCAAATATAACTGTTTGATATTTAAGCTGTGTACTTATACTAAACCGAACTGCTTGAAATAGGGCTGTTTGATCATTTAACTATGTATAAAAAAAAGAATTGTGTACTTATGTTAAACTGTATTATTTCAAGTAGAACTCTTTGATCATTCAACTGTGTGTAAACAAATGACTGATGTTTGGTTTACTTACAAGTGATACATATCAATACTTGGAATTACTTAACTTTGTTGACTTGCTAAATTGAACTGTTAGAAATCAAACAGGTTTTACGTTTAACTGTGTGTAAAAAACTGTATTTAAACAAATGACCGTGTAAACAAGTAACTGAGTACGTTTACTAAATTGAATCGTTTGCGGTGGAATGGTTTGATTATTAGTTGTCTATTTGTAATAGTAATAATTGAAACCATTCAACTGTAGGAAAAATGAGCTTTAGCAATTTTAAGAATATTAATCATATATCTAATATATATGTATAAAAAGATTTGGCATTAAATCACCTACAATGGTTAATATGCCATAAAACCAAACAAAACAAAACAAAACGGAAACCAGTTTTTCATTGCTCTCGTAATGAAGTTTATAAATTTATTGGAATTTAAAACATTCTCAACCATTCTTCTATATTTGCGGGACCATATTATTGGTCGCTTTGTTGTCAATGTATGCCATAGTAACATTTTCCTTCTTGTTTTGGCCTTTTTGAAGGTGTATAAGTAAACACGTTATCAGTTAATGGCGACGGTTCTGCTTTGGGGATCATTCGAGGTTATGGTAGATTTTCCTTCTTAATCCATTCGGGCATGCTTGTTTCGCATCTGCATTCACTCAGTTACAGATCCAATCTGACTAGAATTTTTTAAGCCAAAATACATGTATGCCATCGGAACCGGGTGTTTTGTCATTTGCTATTTTTTTAGTGTTTTCCTTTGAGAGTGCACGAATTTTTCCGCCACACCAGCGTTAGCTGATAGTCTTTAATACAGTCTGAGTGAAAGCAAGTCTCCTAAAGTCCCCTGCAGTATTTTCCTGATTCTAACAAAGCTGGGTTGGTTTGGTTTGGTTTCATTGTTTAATGGCATATCAACCTCTGTAGGTTATTTTATGCCAAAGCTATTCTCCGAGAAGAATAGTAGTGCTACTATTTAACCCATAGCTGGGAGGATAAGGGGGCTCATATCTTTCCCGAGGGTATTTGCCCGAAAGTGAATGTAATAGCACGACTGGAGTACGAACTCGCTTTCTACGATTCCGCAGTCCATCGCTTTAACCATTACACCACAAGGACACCCCCAACAAAGTTGGGGTCTCGATGGTATCGATTCTTCTTCAGTTATCCAATTCTTGCATTTTTTTTCCTTCCTCAGAGACATAATCATTTTCAGTATACTGGCCGTGAGTTTTTCACTCCTGCGTTAGCTTATGGTCTTTCACAGGAATCTGAGTGATTACAAATTTCTAAAAGTTTCCGGGACTTTGTTCAGTATTATTATGATTATTAGTTTTTCTTGAAAACGTGTATGACCACCCGTTTCATATTCATTACAATAATTCAAACAACTATATAATGTTCAATAAAAGTATTCAAATCCATTTGAATATCTAAAGAAGGAGATTATACTACTCCAGACAAAAACTATGACAGAAGCACACTCAGAAAATTTTAACTAAGGTTTCTTTGTTTTTCCGTTTGTTCATTTCTTTTTTTAGAATGGAATAATCTAAAGCTGGGTAAAAGAATAGGGTCTGGCAATTTCGATGCTAAGATAAATAGATGAAGACTGGATCATAAAATTGGTCTAGAGTTAAATTACAGTTCTTTCAAGATTTTTTATATGTACTTAATTGAGAAAATAACTAAAGCCTTATCCATTGAAACGAAAAGGCAATACACAGTGTGACGAAAGACGCTGTTTAATCGCAGTCAGCTGTGTCTAACGTTTGGTGAAAATGTGGAAGAAATGCGACAGTTATAAAAAGAAAACATACAAGTAGACCAGGCAAATATTTTAAACCGTTGGGTAGAAAATATATAACAAAAATGAAAAACTTGGAATCTGCTTGTGACAAAGCTGTTAGTAATCGGTCGAATGAAATCGGATTTATATTTAAAAAAATACCCCCCAAGAAAATACGGCACAAAAGCATAAAGGAAAAAATTAGTTTAAAGTGAGCTAATGAACAACAATCATGGCGTATTGACAATGGATGAAAGAGATATTCAGTCAACAATCAAGAATAAACATTTCCCTTGGTAAATATGCTAGAACTTTTGTAATGTGACTTTTACATTAAACCTGCAAAGATTTGTACGGAAGGGGACAATGGGGTTGCATTTGACTTAAAAGAATAGAACAATAATCAGTGCACATAAGTGCATTAGAATGCTGGATAATTGTCTCATTCGATCAAATATAAATTTGTTTGGATTCTTTGTTAAATGGCATATAACCCTTCGGGGTTTATTTATTGTCAAAGACATTTTTTTAGAAGTTACAAAGTAATGCTATGTAACTCATAGCTGGGTAGATAAGAGGATTCATACATTTTTCAAGGATATTAGTCCAAAAGTGACTGGATTTCGAACTTACACACAACAATGACGCAGCCCAGCACGTTAGCCACTACGTCACGGGGACTTTCCCCAGAAAATTGGTTTCGTGATAATCAAAAGGGATTAAAGTTTGTTTTGTCGACAGGAAAAGCAAATAATAGCAATTAAAGTTCGGATCTCAATTCAATTGAAACTTTAAGGTGAAAATTTAAAAGGTCTGGGAGAATGTTCCATCTACCAAAAAAAAAAAAAAAAGAATTACTCAACATTTTAAAGAAAAGTATTGCCGTGAATTTGTGAAAACAACGCTTGAAATAATTAGAGCTGCAAAAAAAAAAAAAAACCCAGAAACCCTAAGTAAATTTAATCGATTTTCTCCTATGAATTGCATAAAGTTTCCTCAAAACTGGATAATTCCATATTTCCCCCTGCATTTTTTGGTAATGAATATAATATAAATTTGAATGATTTAATATCGTTTCTATCGGGTATATTTTATTAAGCTGGAATGCTGAGATATTAAATTAAACGTATGTTATCAGTTTATTAACTTTTGAATCAAAAGCCAAAGTGAATATCACCTAAGATTGTAATTTTCATAATTTTACCACGGATTGTAGTTTTGCAATGAATCGTCAATCTTAATACTGTCTTATTGCAGTAGTAAACTGATAGGTCCTTTTTAAGGATTTTACTAAACAAGAACCGCTGTCAGGAACGATGAAATAAAAAAAAAAAGTGGTCATAATTTTCAATTATGATCATAATCAATAAAAAAATTCGTATTCTTAAGTGAATGCTCATAAACGCTTTTATTGACCCATGGAATGATATACAAATATATTTTGGTCTTAAAAGTCAACGTCGACGATTATAGGATCAGTGAGAATCGATATATGCTTTTACGATGGTCTGGAGCACGTTAAAATTCACTTATCTTTCTGGTAGAAATAATAAAAAGAGATAATATTAAATTACATATAAAAATATTAAATTTTGCAAAGTTAATTTTAAACGACACAGAAAAAGTATAAACGTATACAGAGTTAATATTAAAATACACTGAAATATTATTGAAGTACAAACTGATGATTTTGAAGAACATATAGAAAGATTGAAGAACACAGAGTTAATATTGAGCTTCAGCGAGATTGTTTTGAAGTATACAGAGATAATACTATGATAAACAGAAGTAAGATTGAAATATTTATTAATAGTGACAGAGTTAATACTGAAGTAGACAGACATGATATTGAAGTATACATAAGAATAATGAAGTGCAGAAAGTTAATATTAAAAAAGACACTGAGGATTGAACTCACAATAATTTCAAAGTTTCTCAAGACGAAATTGTTACCCATTAATCTAAAACAAGCGCGTTTCATGGAGGAAAGAAAACTTTACTTTAACAAGAAAAATAAAAATACAATTTTCTATTCAATTAAATAAATGCAATGTAAATTCAATTTATTCCTAAGGTTTTCCTACGTTATTTCCTTCTCATCTGGTCATTTGAGAAAAACAACTGCTCTGACAGAAGATGGATTTTTAGATTTTTAAAAATCAATTTATCGTCCTAAAGAACATCTGTTTCAATGAAATAAAGAGAATAGTTAGAATGTTCATGCCAAGATATTCTCTTCTGAATTTCTACAATAATCAATAATGAATGTGTATTCTGCGGAATGTTTTGTTGTAGACTTCCACGAAAACATTTTTCATGAATCAAATAAGCTCTGTAATGAAATAAACACGTGTATATCCTAGAATAAGTGACTTTCTTCTCGATGAAATAGAGAACTATTATTCTAAGTGTATTGGGACTATATAATGTTAATATCTTTCTATATATGAATTACAATGACATAATTTATATACTAGCAGTACGAGTTAAAATTACACTCAATACGTGCATAATAATAGTTAGACTATATATATATATATATATATATATATATATATATATATATATATATATATATATATATATACTGTTGGTTTTGCATATCAGTTAGTTGAATGAACGCAGAAGATAATTCATGAGAACAATAGATATTCTACGTAAGCAATATATTTTACATTGCTTTTTACATAGCAAATAAAATACGTCAAAAGAATTCTTTTTAATTCTTTAAAGACTTTCTTTTCAAGAAGTGGATTTACCAGATGATAACCAAAGTTCCAAATTAGTTGAAGTAATGTTCCTTTTTGTCTTACCCCTTTTGTTATATATATATGTATATATATATATATATATATATATATATAAGTGTGTGTGTGTGTGTCCGGACCAGAAAAAAGAGCATTGCGGTTTTATGGTAAATATATACGTAAATAAAACTACAATTGAAACCATTCTACTGTGCATTTACTCAACCTGTCTTTACCTTGAAGGATGGTTCACGAGTCATTTTTTAAACGAAGTACAAATGGTTTCAATTCAGAGTTTCCCTTCTCCCTACTTGATCAAGTAACAAACTTAAAGATCCCAGAATCTCCTACTATTTGCACATAGCTGGGAGGAGGATGAGTCGATTCATACCTTCTGTTATGAAGAAAAAAAACAGTATTGCTCTGGATTTGAACTAGGGTCACCGCGTCCATATCCTACGATGATAACCATTAGAGCGTGTCGTTGTTCGTCTAATATTTCTTTAGCAATTTTTAAACGTTATATACTTTTGTATAGAATATGAGGAGGGTTATAAAAGTTTGTAGAATTTCGTGTAAGAGAAAACTAAAGAAATTAAGACATCTGGCAGCTCTAACTACTTCCTATCATTAGGTCTCGTTGAGGGCCATTGTTTTCGATTTTCTTGACTCATCGTTCAAGAGAATTGATCAATCAATAAGTATCTTAAGCCGAAAGCTATACACATTCTTCTAAACGAATGAATATTGATAACACTCCAGCTTTTCGTCGGGGTTAAGAATATACCGACCATAACCCCTGCAGAGAAGGAAAAAACATCCCCCTGCAAACAAAAGTAAGTCTTGGGTTTGACTTTAAATTCCATCAAGTGGTAAGTTTCCAGTTCTGTACAAATGTAATAAATATTGGGCAGCTTTTCTTAATATATATATATATATATATATATATATATATATATATATATATATATATATTGTAAACTATATATATATATATATATATATATATATGTATATATACTTTACAATATATATATATACACCATATATATATACAGCACACACACACACACACACACATATATATATATGTATATATATATATATAAGTAAGTAAAGTTGACAACTTTAGTCGAGGGTGACCCGAAGGTTCCCTTTTTGATAGCAACTACACCAAGGTTTAGTGGAGAGTGCTACTTCTTTCCCTGAATTGCTCCACTTTACCCTTGATCCGTACCTTATAATGCTGAGTTTTAAGCAAGGAGGCATCAAGTACCATTTTTTGAGTCTTTGGTATGACTCGACCGGGCCATTGGCGAACACTCTAACTATATATATATATATATATATATATATATATATATATATAATGTGTGTATTCATACGTGTGTATGTGTTATTAAGTAGTACGGGCATTTGGTTCGACCAATTTTATCTTTGATCCGTTCAAGTCTTCCTTTTAGTCATTTAATATTCGTATCGAATGAATTCAAAAATGTGTCATGTTCACCGAGTACCTTTTGCCCCATCTGGCTCCATCTTCAATGGAGGGGAATAATCAATCGACGAACACAATGTTGAGCCATGCATGTTTATAATGAGAGCAGGAGAAAGTCAAACGATTAATACGAACGCTTGAACTGATCGACGATCAAATACGCAAACGTTAAGTGTCTGTACTATATAATTAAAATGGTTTAAAAGAGAAAATTCTGCCTATATATATATATATATATATATATAGAGAGAGAGGGGAACCAACTGATAGCCAGATAGACAGAGACAGTTTAAATTGAATAACATCTCCGTGAAGCAGAATGTTGATTTTGACCTCAGTACAGTTTTTGCCTGATGGACTGGAATAGATATGCAAATGAAACCTTTAACTCTTCGACCACTTCGTGATGGATTAACAGTAAACCAAATACAATGCCACATGAGATTACAGGTGTGTTTTAACAATCAAGGATTATTGAAAGGTAAGTAACATGGTTACTGCTTACAACTGCTTAAATACTCCTATCCAAATAGATATTTTTGACGTAGATACGACTCCAACTTCGTAATAAATTACTATCTTATCAATGTTTCGTGGAATTTAAAAATACGAGGCTTATTAGATAAGTTTCCAGACTTTTTTCGTATGGGCACTTTTGTTGATAGTAAACCCATGAAACTCTAGTCCTAGTAATCTTCTCCGGTTGCAATGCACTTTTTGTACCGTTGCAACAACTTCCGGAAGGTCCCATGGAAGTCCTCTTGCGTGATCGTGTCAATGACCTTCGTCACAGCCTCTTTCATTTCCTCAATTATCTCGTAACAACAGCCTCTAAGTTTTTCCTTGAGCTTAGGGAATAAACAAAAGTCACTCGGAGCAATCACGGATTACAGGGAGGCTGAGGAACTGTCTTGATGTCCGTCTTGGTCAAACAGTCAGTGACAAGGATAGGGTTGTGGACTGGTGCTATGTCCTGGTAGAAATGCTACTCACCCGATTTGAAGAGTGCAGGCCTCTTCCGACCGAATCACTTCCTGAACTCCATTAAAAACCTCAACATAGTATTCCTTGTTGACTGTCTGTCCAGTGGGAACCCAGTGCATGTAGATCATGCCAGTGCTGTCAAAAAAAGGGATCATCAAAAGTTTGCTCTGTCTGGGCTTCTTGGGTCTGGGAGAGCCAGCATGCTTCCACTGGGAACTTTGTCTCTTGGTTTCTGGGTCATAACAGTGGATCCAGCTTTCAACGCAGGTCACCAGATCATCAAAAACTGCGGGATCTGAATTCATCAGCTCGACCATCTCTCTACTGTTATGACAACGTCTTTCTTTCTGATTTTCTCTGAACTTACATAGTACAAACTTTGCGAAAATCTTCCGCATCTTCAGTTCCTTGCGATTAATTGTATGTACATTTCTAACACTGACATCAAACTGTGCACTTATTGTTTCCATATCCTTATCCATGAAATTCTTTATTTTCCTAATCAACTCACATCACTCACAGACTCCCTGCCTTCCTTGAATCTCTTTTGCCACAGAAAAAACTGATGCTCGATTCATGCAAGATGGTCGAAAAGCAGTCAGAACCATTCCATGCGTTTCTGTGGCATGTTTTCTAAGTTTAAAACAAAATTTTATGGCATATTGTTCTTCTAAAGTGTCTTCACGTCCAGATTGCATTTTTGAAATTCACCAGCAGTGACAATCAGGCTTTAGTAGGGTGTATTCCAATTGTTGCTGTAGCTGTTCATTTGAACCTGAAATCATAAAAAATGGCCAGTCATCCCATAAGATGTATAGCAATAACATACTCAATTTTCAAGAGTCTACGACAATTTTAAATGACTGTACAAAAGAGTCTGGAAACTTATTGAAGACACCTGGTACATTTACGTTTTTCTAGAATGATTTGCTTTAACACTTATATGATATTCACTACTCCAAACTCCTAAAAATAATTTGCAGACAGATAAATCATTTCAAGTATTCGTATCTAACATCTATATCTACATTTAATAATGAGTGTTTGCATCTTCAAGTATTCCTATGTAGCTCAAATAATTTTCAAACATATCTATTTAACCAATTGGTGTAAACTTTGATTCTACTACCACAGTGAAATTGGGAATAATTACAACAAATAGGAGACTCCACGGTTCACAAACCTCCTGAACACTAGCCTCAGCAACAGATAGTTTTTAGTACCTAACGCAGAGTAATTTTGGTGTATTCTTACTCATCCTCAGTTGATGCAGTCGGAATTTTCTCAATGCTACTGATAATATGCACCTGAATTAAGTTTGTGACCAATCAAATATACAATTATCCATTGCGTCTACCCTAAGAATTTAAATTATTTTTTTCTATTCCTATTATAAAATCTCTATTCTGATTTTGAAATATGTGTTTTGCTTTAAAAATACAAAGAAATTTATCTACGTTTTTTTTATTCTATTAACGTGAAAGAATAACAATAACAACTTTTCAGCTGATACTACTTCAGATATGGTAAATATATTTTCCTAGATTATTTCTGACAGTTGAATACTCGTATTTTTGGAACAAGGTATTAGGAAGTATACTTCTAGAACGCTATATTCCAACGAGTAATTGGTCTATTAAAAGACCAATAATAAGTTCAGGTGTTTCTTAAAAATTCTGTGTTTTGCTGCCAACTTGTTGAGAACAGACAAAGTGTTCTTCATCGAGAAATTGTGGTACATCGCTCGAAGCAATTACTACACCAATTCCCGGCCCTCAGAAACTAATCCAATTAGTTACGTTTCTTTTTACCTCAGGTTTACGTCCTTTGAGATGAAAGTTGTGTCCCAAGTTGTCATTGCAATGGTCTACAACAAAAGCGGCCTGTAGTATAGCCAGGGGCAGACAAACAGGTGTGGAACTGTTGGACGTAGATACATTGGAGCTATGGTAATTGTATTCTTAACTTTCCAATAAAAACAAACCCCTTTAGAAACAACCCACCCGTTGCTATTTTCTTACGAAAGTGTCCATTTATTCAGGTTCAAGAAATTTGTAGTAGTATTAAAAGGTGATTAATATAAGCTTCGAATAAACAGAGACAAACTCATAGTAACCCTCTAGTTACTGTATTATGATCAACTACACCTACTTTAACAGATCAAATGTTTTTGATTGGTAACGCCGTGTTTTGACCCATTTAGAACTCCTTAAACTTATATTCCCAAATTAGTCCTTGTATCTCGTTCATCTAAATGGCGTTCACATCACATCTGCAATGAAGTCATACACAACGTGTCAACACACTAACTACCACGATACCACTAAATCCAACTCATATATTCGGTAACATGATATAAGTAAGATTGGCAAATGAAGTCGAGAGCCACCCGAAGGGTTCCTTTTCATTAGCTACTACATCGAGGTGTACGTGAAGGCACTGCTGCTTTTCTTGGCTTACTCTACGTTACCCTTTATACGTACCTTTTAATGCAGAGTGTTAAGCAAGAAGAAATCAAGTAACATTTTTTTGAGTTTTGGTATGACTCGACCTCAGATTGAACCCAGGTTTCTCGCGTCATTGACGAGCACTCTAACCACTAGTCTAATGGGCCAATCTAACATACGCAGTGTCCACTAGTACGCACCAAAATATTGCAAAACGATTGACTCACTCTACTAATGCTCTGAATAATACATTTGACTGTGTTATGCTTGCGATAGATTCGTTAGCCATCAGAAGAATTGCATACGATGGCCTTTATGTTTATTTGCTCAGAAGAAACAAAAGAATTTACAAATGAGGAATCTGAAAGCTGAAATGCCGTACCCTAAAGAGAAATTGGAACTGAGATGGACAAACAAAGCCATATATGATAATAATAATAATAATAATAATAATAATAATAATAATAATAATAATAATCGTTGATCCAGATTTTCATGTCGAATGACTTAACAGAAAGTATTTATTCTCTGACGTGCTGATGTAGCATAGAGTGATTTTAAAAATAATATTGTCTTTAATTAAAGAAAAAGGCAATACAGTCTTTTACATAATTATCTCAAACATTTGTAACTACCGCCTGAATGATGTGAATAAACTTAGGCAAACGGTAATGGTATCTCCATCTCGCTAATATCTTACCATTCCCTTTGCAAATGGAATCAGTTACGATCATACAGCCCAGCCAGCTTTCTTTCGAGAATACGTCAACTGCATCTCTTCAGAATAGCAAGACCCACCAATGAATGCCCCGGATATGAAACACTGTCTTATGGTGAGCCTTCAGTCCGGGAACTTTAGGGAATTTGGAGTACCTTTACTTTGTAATTAATCCTGGGGTCACTAATCGTGAATGGTACGACTTAGTAGCCTTCCATCTGTGGGTCAAATAATCATTCAACTGTGTGTAAGCAAATGAATGATATCAAATTGAATGGTTAGCGTTAAATAACATTACTTGAAACCGTTTAATGGAGTAAAAATAAAATCATTGTTATGAGGCAGTAATGCTTGAAAACATATGTGCTCAAACAAATCATTAATATTAAATAGAAATATTTGTGTTTAGAATATATGTAACCATTAAAACGTATACAAACAAATGAGCTTTGTCTTGTTAACACGTTGCCTAATATCTATGCACCAAAAACCCACAAATATTATATATATATATATATATATATATATATATGTGTGTGTGTGTGTGTGTGTGTGTGTGTGTGTGTGTTAACATGATTCGACTTTAAGTAACCACCATGGGTTGACATGCCATAAAACAAAACCAATGATCAAAGGTTAGAGCGGTCATCACTGTATGATTGCTTTTAAAAAAAGTTCTTTTAAAACTGGTGAATCTGTAATTGCTACACACAGAACTTTTCACTTCTCATTTCACGTTACATCGGAATAATGCTGTTCCGGATAGAAATATGATACTCTATAGGTTGAAAAAGTTAGAAGTACCGGCTCATTGATTAAAAAAAATCTACGTGTAAGATGTTAAAGAGTTCGAACACCAGAAACTTTGAGAATATGAAGCAATCTGTTACACAATCTACTACCTTGGTCCAAGGCACTATCTTAGTTGATCATATCAGAAAAACAAACAAAATATAAGACATCAAATAGTTGGAAATAATCTTGCTATTTTTCTATGTTTACTTTCAACAGGCAGGAGACAGTTTAAATCTGGAGAGGAACTTTTTTCTCACCCTGCATATTCAGACAAACATTGAATTTTAACAAGCATAAAACTGAGAATCATTCAAAAATACATTTGTAATTAGAAGAAAGCTTCAAATGATCGAAATTCTTGAAGCAAAGTACCAGTAACGTATAACCACAATAAAACGACGGTCAATCAGTTTTACCGTAGAGATCACTCTCCGCTACAATAAAACACCCTGCCTTTAAAATTATTCAGTCGTCTTGCCTCGGCTTGTCATTGGATATCAGATTCTGAGGGAGCAGATGGTGTTATATTAGTCGCACAAGAATGTGGTTTATGAAATGAGAATTCTCCTTCTCATATACCACTTGCCATGAGAAGGATAAAAATCCTTGTTTGCCCAAAACTATGAACATTTTATGACGGTTTATCTTTGATGCCATGTAGAGACTGCATCTTGATTTAAATTTGAAAAAAAAACCTTAATCATGGAATCTATTTTTGAAGCCAACAGTTGCTTTCTCTCCAATATATCATCTTTTCAATTCAAACTTATAATAAGTAAGTAAAGTAAAGTTAGCGACCATAGTCGAGGGTGACCCCAAGGCTCCCTTTTCGATAGCTACTACACCAAGGTGTAGGGGAGGGCGCTACTCCATTCCCTGGATTGCTCCACTTTACCCTTGAACCGTACCTTATAATGCTGAGTGTTAAGCAAGGTGGTATCAAGTTCCATTTTTAAAGTCTTTGGTATGACTCGACCTGGGATTGAACCCAGGTCTCCCGGGCCATTGGCGAACACTCTAACCGCTGGGCCATTGAAAAAAAAATGAATTAAAACTTCGACCATAACACCATTATATAGTGCGAACTCTTTCGCGTGAACAAACGTTTTGAGGTAGAAAGGATTATTAGTTTCTAATGATGTGTTTATTTTTTTCTGCTTTTTGTTCTTTCTCTAATTACCCTTTTTCTCTTGATTTTTTAAATCTTTTCTATTTGTATGCCACCCTTAATTTATTCTCGTATCAGCCATGTAGGCAATGCTTAGAAAACACTGACTGTATCGCCAGATGGAGGGTAAGACCACCTATCACAAAAAAAAAAAGGAAAAAAAAAAAAAAACGAGATGCACTAAGTATAACACTAAAGTCCATCAAAGTTCACCGGATCTGGACCTCGGGGCAGTATCAAGAAATCCTTTATTGCCATTACACAAAAACCAATCTAAACTTAAGTTAAGGTCTTATCTATGGTCCCAATAGTCTCTTCGAAAATTATTAGATAGAAATACTTCAATATAATTGAAAAACTACTTGCATTATAAATATTTATTTAAGTTCTAATTGTTTACTAAGGACTGTTTTTATGAGTTACTTAAAACGATAACTATATATCTGTGTTGAAAAATAATCATCGTAAAATAGAAATAATTAGTTGAAAGCATATAACTATTACCTAAGGTTTGGTGGCATATCAACCTTTGTAGATTATATAATGTCAAAGCCATTTTCCGAGAAGAAAAGCAGTAGTTCTATTGAACCCATAGTTGGGAGGATAGAGTGGGGTCATACCTTTCCCAAGGGTATTTATCCGAAAGTGAACGTAATAGCGCGTTTGGAGTACGAACTCGCTTACTAGGATTCCGCAGTCCATCGCTTTAACCATTACACCACGATTAATTAGTGTCCTGGGCGTGACGTTAAACTGCATCAGATGGTGTACGCTGTGGGGTGATGTGTGTAAATGAAGTGGTATAGATAATGGTTGTAAAACGGCGTGAACAAAATGAACATTTAAAACAAGGCGAACGAACAAAAACAAATTTATATTCTATAATATCAAAACTTACATTAATACATGAAAACATAACTAACTCTAACATACTGATAGTGTGTATATATATGTGTGAGCTCGTGTGTGTATGTGTGTGTGTGTGTGTAACACAACTAAACTACAAAAAGAATTGTAAAATTAAAATGTCTTTTTTCTATGATTAGAAACCGGTAGTTTTTTAAAGACGGGAAAGCGTCTCATAGTTCTTGTACAATAATGTCTGCGAGGCATGCTGTTGCTGATACGGGGGAATTTGGTCAAAGAGAAGGTGTTGCCGCTACGAAGGAATTTCGTCAAAGGGAGTGTGTTGCCACTACGAAGAAAAATCGTAAAAGAGGTCGAATGTGTTTTAAGACAGCGTATTTATAGAAAAAATCGTCTTATCAGTGGCTCAAGACGCAGGACTTGAATTTTCGCGCGCCGACGTAGTTGTAAGCATATCACGTGGTCCTCCTGGCCAATGGTTTCCCGTGACTGAACATTGAGCGTCCGCCATCTTTGTGGGAACAAGTGGCATACCGCCCAAATTAAATTATAGGAGTGTAAAGTCCTATATGCCCCCCCCCCCGCAGATTGATAAATATTGAAAATACTTTTCAATATGTTCTCTAACGTGGAGGCAATATTTACGTGACTGTTGACTTTATGAATGCAAGTGTTTTTTTTTTGTTTTTTTTTTAGCGTGGGAGTTACTTCGCACTTTATTTGGCATTCCTTGTGGGCACAAGGTGAAATTTTAGTGCTGTTTTGTGAGTAGAACAGCAAGTACGCAGTGTTTAACTCAATTTGCTGTAATAATGTCTTACGTATCTTGTGTTAGGCTCATTTTAGGATGTGTTGATATTTGAAGTTGTGGAAACTGTCTTTTGTTTGAGCATTCCATGGAGGTTGTGTTGTGTGCAGTTGAATGAAGTGACAGGCGAAATTCTAGCTAGGTTGTTTGTGTTTTTCCAAAAAATTCGGTGTTTCAGCGTGGCTCGTGGGCACGTATTAACCAACGCCTCGAATTTTCTTGTTGGTGTGCACAATTATATAGCTACCATAATTCCTGTGGTGTTGAAAATTTTCGTAGTTGAAAGTTGTGTGATGGAATGTTGCGTCAGCTTGGAACAAGTTTCCTTCTGAGTTTTTAGTTGTTGGACGTCTGAGTATTCGTGTTGATTTTTTTGAAGATTTGCTTGTCTTCGTTTTCGTAAAATCAAACTTTCAGATGTCTTAGTTTTTGATATTTGTTTGA
Source organism: Sepioteuthis lessoniana (assembly GCA_963585895.1). Lineage (NCBI taxonomy): Eukaryota > Metazoa > Mollusca > Cephalopoda > Myopsida > Loliginidae > Sepioteuthis > Sepioteuthis lessoniana. The sequence goes on along the minus strand of OY757924.1, from coordinate 45,631,087 downwards.
TAACATTGTATCCGGTGGGTGCTTTTTTGGCTTCGTCACTCTGGCACTCACGGATAGTTTGTCGAATCATGAAGATAGTAAGTGAATTGGCTTGCATTTTGTTGGTATTTGTTCAGAAAATGTCGGGAAATTTTTTTGGCTGGTGGAGAATATCGCGTAGTCCTGTTCTTCCTTGTCGTTGTGAATGTCGTCCCAATGACAAGTTTGGTAGTAGTAAAAGAAATGTGTATCGTCTACTGACCAGTCTGGTAGCAGCAGAAGGTAGTGTCTTTGGTGGCCAGTAAGATTAGGTGGGTAAGTCAAAAGAGTGAAAGGTTGCCTGATTTTTGGTAGTGGGGAAAGTGAAGAAATATGCATCGTGTCAAAATTCCTCTCCTCGTGTGCTGTGAAATAAATTCTGCCGTCCTGTTTCTGTGTAGGAGTTTTAGCTTGGAAAATTTTGTTTAAATTTTTGCATGTAATTGTTTTATATGAAATTTTTTTAATAAGATATTTAAAGAATTTGCATGTGTTCGCCGCTCTTATTTCCAAAAGTTCACGCGCCGTGATAGAATTTTCATGTTGTCTTTGAAATGAGTGAAATATATTCTTAAATGTTTCGAATGTTTAGGAAATTTTGTATGTTCATTTTACGTCGTTGGGTTAACCTTTGTGGTTGAGTTTTCTCTCAAGAAGTAAGGTTTCAAATGTTTAGGAAGTAATGTAGAAAGAGTTCCATGTGCTGTGGGTATATTTAATTTATTCTTATATTTTGGTTGTGTGTTCTAAGTAGGGGTTATCATTTTTACGCGTTGTTATAATTTTTTTTTTTTGTGCTGTTTTTGTTTTTGTGTTTTTATGTGTGGTTGCGTGCTTTCATCGCGTCGGAAAGTCACCAATTTGTGGGGTGATGTGTGTAAATGAAGTGGTATAGATAATGGTTGTAAAACGGCGTGAACAAAATGAACATTTAAAACAAGGCGAACGAACAAAAACAAATTTATATTCTATAATATCAAAACTTACATTAATACATGAAAACATAACTAACTCTAACATACTGATAGTGTGTATATATATGTGTGAGCTCGTGTGTGTATGTGTGTGTGTGTGTGTAACACAACTAAACTACAAAAAGAATTGTAAAATTAAAATGTCTTTTTTCTATGATTAGAAACCGGTAGTTTTTTAAAGACGGGAAAGCGTCTCATAGTTCTTGTACAATAATGTCTGCGAGGCATGCTGTTGCTGATACGGGGGAATTTGGTCAAAGAGAAGGTGTTGCCGCTACGAAGGAATTTCGTCAAAGGGAGAGTGTTGCCGCTACGAAGAAAAATCGTAAAAGAGGTCGAATGTGTTTTAAGACAGCGTATTTATAGAAAAAATCGTCTTATCAGTGGCTCAAGACGCAGGACTTGAATTTTCGCGCGCCGACGTAGTTGTAAGCATATCACGTGGTCCTCCTGGCCAATGGTTTCCCGTGACTGAACATTGAGCGTCCGCCATCTTTGTGGGAACAAGTGGCATACCACCCAAATTAAATTATAGGAGTGTAAAGTCCTATAACGCCATTATTGTCATGACTCTCCGGTCCACTGTAGATCGGATTGCTCTGTATAGTACTTTATAAAGGATTTATACCATTACTGGTTATTTGAGACCATACAGCACTGTACAGATAATTTGCATTACTTAGGAATACTTGATAAATAGAATTAGTAATGATAATTATCAATACCTTGAGTTATCTTACTGTAATCAAACAAATGATTGATATTAAATAAGATTATAAGCACAGGATCTAAAACATACAGCAATTTAACTATGTGCATACAAATAAGTTTTAACAAATATTACAAATATATTCTCTTACAAACTATTCACTTACAAATCGCGCGCAGGTATCCATCCACACACACACACACACACACACACACACACACATATATATATATATATATATATGTATATTGATACGGATACTTGAAATCATTTATAACACTAAATATTTCTAAAGAAATAAATACACAAAAAACGTAAAATAAAACCTTCTATGAACGCGATTCCCCAACCTCTATGCATGTAATATACCAGACAATTTGGCATGTTGTTAAAATAAACCACTCATTCATTATCGTATCTTCTTAGAAAGAGGTTGGATAGCAATATTTTTGCTGAAGTAACTTATTACAAATTTTTACACAGATCTTTCAGAAAATCATCTATGAGTTTTAATTGACAGTAACTATCTACATTTTGCATGGTTTGGAAATAAATATGATGGCTTTTCGACACACAAAGTACTCCATTTGCGAACCTAACCGATGAATATAACTTTTGGGAGCAAAAATCTGAAATTCATTTTTGAAGTCACGCGTTTGAATCGACCACTTTTCTTTTCATTCATTTTTGAAAGGTACTTAAACCCGTTAATAGATCCCTTTTGGCTATGCGGAAGCTTCCAAGACAGCCTCTTCAACTTGGCTTGTCATTTATTTTGACAAAACATTCAATTAAAGCCGTAACAACAGATGGAACTTGGTCAAGACAAATAAATAGACATAACCGTCAATAAACCGGATGATTAATTTCAATCTGTCAAATCAGTGTTTCTTTAGCGATAATTTGATTCTTTTTATATGCTTTGTTTTTATTTCTTTGCATCACAATCATTATCATCATCAACAACAACAACAACAACAACAAATTCTTTATTTAGACCATTTTCTCCACTTCTGAAATGTTTTCTTCTGCCTAATCTTGTCCTCCTCCAACTATTACACTTCTTTTATTCCATAATGTATTCTTTTACTTTTAAATAACGATAATACAATTTCACAAGTTTCTTTGGCAATGCGCTACAAGAGGTAATCTATTAAACCCGCATTATGTCTTATATTTCATGTACTCCCACGAACTATTCACCAAAAACATTTCTTGTACATGACATTAAACCATGTGATGGCGAGGCTCCACTTTTGGAGATCTAGGGAACCTTACATTGCTATTACTTCATCCTCCACTGACCCAGCGTAGTAGTACCTGTTGGGTCCTATTTATGGGTCCAATAGAAATATATAATCATTTTCTATTTCGAAAACGATTTAACTATGTGGACTATTGACTTAAATTAAACTATTAGTATCACATGGTAATACTCGTAACGATTTAACTATGTGCAAAATTGACTTAAATTAAGCTATTTGTATCACATGGTAATACTGGTAACCATTCAGCTATCTGCACACTTGACTTAAATTAAACTATTAGTATCACATGGTAATGCTTGAAACCATTTAACTGTGTGAAAATAAAATTGGTTGATAGCAATATTGAAACAACCTAACTGTATGCTCTCAAATAAACTCTCACACATTTAAGAATTGTTACCGACTAATCCTCGTTTATGAATCATATATACTTAATATAGTGCTACCCACGTGATTTGGCATTAAATAATCTACAAGAGTTGATGTGCCGTCGAACACAACCAACCAAAAACATTAGATTTACTTCCCAAATGGCAGTCATTCTTCTTTTATAAGCGGAGGGAATAATTTGAAAAAAATTAGAAAATCCCCTGATAATAACAAACATAATTATAGAAACGGCTAATGTCTTAATACCTGTTATAATGCCAGTGAAAAGAAGAGGCAACCTCTTCCCACTAGCATACTCGGTACCCGTCTACAAGACTGACAACAAACGGTCAATCACGGAAATTCTTACTGTAGGAGTTATCAACGGTGGCGTACAGCAGTTGGAGATTTTTGAAAATGGTCAGACAATTAGTGAAAAACAGGCAGAAATAGGGCCTACATTCCGAAACTATCAACACCTTCACATCTTTGAAGTTTCGTTACAATTTCCCAAACAATAAATATTTCTTTCAGCAACTAGAAAATACTACTTTACTTCCTCTTGTTTTGTAATTTCTTCAGTGAGAAAGTTGCAGCATCAGTTTTAAACTGAGTGGTACTTGTACTTGTGACCACGTATCTGATTGTTTCCCTGTTTCTGGCGTGAACTCGTCGTCACCTCGTCTTTGTCTTCGACAACTTACTTCGTATCTGCGCAACACTATTGGTAGGATCAGAATACAAATTATAATTAATATTTTTCATCGATTTAAATGATTATTGTCTCTGTTTCTATTTCATTGTTTCATAGTATATCAATCTTTGTGAGTTATTTAATGCCAAAGCTAATCCAGTAGTAAAAAGTAGTTGTGATATTAAACCCATAGCTGGAGGAATAAGACAGTTCAAACTTTTCCAAAATTTATTTGTCTGACATTGATCATAATTGTGCGACTGGAGTTCGACCTCACTTGCTTGGATGTGGCAGTTCAGTATATAATAACCTACGCCATGGGGACTAAAATTATTGTTTTTCATGTTGGTACTCTTCACATATTTATTACCTAGTATGCCCGAAATGATCGTAAAACAAAAAAAAACAAAAAAAAACAAGAACCTGAGTTATTGATTAACACATTACATCTCTTTAAAAAGAGATGCACTAAGTAGTTATTAAACCTTGAAAATGGCAAATTCTGAACATGGCTGTTTTCCGGTTTACTTGGTGCTAATTCGCTTGGGAAAGATATATATCCATCTCTTCTCTCCCCTTGCCCAGTCGGCTGGGGCTGTAGAATACACCGACTGCTTCTCTGCAGAGGGGTAAGACCCCACAACGAGTGTCCCGGATATGACACTAAACAACCGGATGGTAAGGTTCCAGCAATGCTGGAGCTTTAGGGAATGCGGAGTACCCCTTCATTGCCATCGCTCTTAGGTCCACTCTGGCCCGTAGTGGTAGCTCCTGATAAGGGTCCTGTCTATAGGTTAAATAGAACTAAACCGTGCTTCTTTCATTATACTGATTTCTGCATTTAAACTGTGTATTTATGCTAAACTGAAATGTTTAAAATAGAACTGTTTTGACATTGGAACTGCGTACTCGTGCTGTACTGAATTGCTCGAAATAGAACTGTTTTTGACGTCTAAACTGTGTACTTATGCTGAACTGAACTATTTGAAATAAAAGTGTTTGACATTTAACTCTGTGTATTGCCCAGTCAGTTGGGGCTGTAGAATATACTGACTGTACCTCTGCAGAGGGGTAAGACCCCCCCCTAACGATTGTCGTGGATATGACACGAAACAATCTGATAGTGAGGTTCCAGCCGTGCTGGAGCTTTGGGGAATGCGTAGAACGCCTTCATTGCCCCAGGTCAACTCTTGTCCGGAGTGGTAGCACCTGATAGGGCACTATCTATGGGTTATATAGAACAGCTTACTTATGCTAAAATGAATTGTTTGAGTAAACTGAATAGCTGGAAATAGAAACGTTTTTGACAATTAAACCGTACTTTCATTTAAACTACGTGCTTTTGCTTAATTGAATTATTCGAAATAGAACTGTTTTTTTGACATTAAAACTGTATTTACACTTAACTGAATTGTTACATATAACTGCTTGATTAGTTTGAAATGGAAATGTTTTTTGACAAACTGTGTACTTATGCTAAACTGAATTGTTTTAAATAGAACAGATTATTCACATAAAAATGGTTTTGGCGTTATATAACCTACAAAAGTTGATATGCCATAAAACCAAACCAAACCAAACCATCTTCTCATCCCAGCTGTGGGTAACTAGTAGGCAGACTAGGCATTTTAGCCTTTCTAATCAAAACTCTATAGGAAGGTGAGAATTTTCAACTCAAATCAAATGTACTCTGCCTTAAGAATTACCTTGAACTGCATCCTTTCTGTCGTGAAAGAATTGGGCTAAATACACAGGGCAGACAAGTGCATACACATAGGTTGAATTGCTTAAGATAAACAGCTCAGTATACCCTACTGAATACGCATAGCTTGAGGACAGCATAGAGCATAATTAATCAAGTCTATTTCCAAAGATATTAACTGTTTTGCCACTGGTATTTCCTCCCCGGAAATGTTGCTTGAACCTTCAATATATTTATCAGATTCTAACCCATTTTGTTATTCATAGAAAACAAATAGATAATATTCTTTTTTAGAATATACATATTTTAGGAATGCATTTTTCCAAGTATTCTATCTGAAAATTTTAATGAACTGAGTTTCTGTTGCATATTGACCCCGGCCGAGCTGTCAAAATAGGAAATGCACCAGTGTAAATAACAAGTGCATCCAATCGAAGGTATGAAGGGGATAACCTTGACTGTCGACAGGTTGAATTGAGTGGTCGTAAAACAATAATATAACTCGGTGCACAGGAAGTTCGAGTCAGTTGGGGTAAGATGTGGTAAAGAGAACTAGCAGCCAACAGAGGGGACCCTCAGGATCCCCGATTGAGCATTTGGAGTTCAGAGCCTTAGATCAGTTGGAGATAAAATGCTGGAGGACCATGTCCCAGAGAAGCTGGGCCCCCGGTTGAGCAGCCCACGAGAACGGGAAAGAAACGCTGTTATGGCCATAAGAGTTGGGGTCAATATGTTGCAGTTCTGTTCAGTCTCCAACTCACCTCTCACACAGTAAAACCTTTAGTAACCCTTTCGAACCCTTTCAAATAAAGTGAGAGGTATATTTTTCTAAAGAAGTGTCTTCGCTCGTCCTTATTGTGTTGAATATGTTTCTGCATGTATATATGTATGTATAGGGGTCATGGCTATACAGCATATATTAATTTGGTGCTGCGACCAGGATCTCGGAGCAGAGTATGGTCCTTTTAGGGTTTTGAAATTCTTCAAGGAATTATAGAAGGCCCCGTTGTGTTTGGGAGGATAAAAGATGCATCCGTACTGTACTTCGATGCACACATGTTAAGATAGCCAAACACGTAAAAATAGTAAAACAAATTTAGATAATTAACCGGGCAAGTGTTACATAGGGAGAAGGTCACCTTCTAAGTAAGATTTTGTTTTGCTGTTGTTCAAGTAATTTCTTTTTATGTTTGTTTTTTTCCAGCATTGTTGTCCTGGAGAATTGTTCTCTAAAATGTGTGAGTGAGGGGGATGGAGACGGACGTGAAGATAATTTCACATGTGAAATTTTGATAAATAATTATGGGATGACGGCCGAGCTGTCAAAATAGGAAATGCACCGGTGTAAATAAAAGGTGCATCCGGTCGAAGGTATAAAGGGGATAACTTTGACTGTCGACAGTTTGAATTGAGTGGTCGTAAAACAATAATATAACTCGGTGCACAGGAAGTTCGAGTCAATTGGGGTAAGATGCGGTAGAGAGAACCAGCACTCAGCAAAGGGGGCCCTAAGGACCCTCAATTGAGCATTTGGAGTTCAGAGCCTCAGATCAGTTGGTGAGAAGATGCTGGAATGAAGACCATGTCCCAGAGAGGTTGAGCCCCCAGGACCCCGGTTGAGCAGCCCACGAGAACGGGAAAGAAACGTCGTTATGGTCATAAGAGTGGGGGTCAATGTGTTGCAGTTCTGTTCAGTCTCCAACTCACCTCTCACACAGTAAAACCTTTAGTAAACCTTTCGAACACATTCAAATAAAGTGAGAAGTATATTTTCCTAAAGAAGTGTCTTCCTACGTCCTTATTGTGTTGAATATGTTTCTGCATGCATATGTGTATGCATTGTGGTCATGGCAATACAACATTTCTAAGAAGAAAATCGGTTTAGTATATAATTGTCTTTTTAAAATTTAACATGAAAAGGATAAAATTCAATAAATAATAAGTTTTACTTTCGATATAATACTTACAAACAGCTGTGTTTTATTGAATATACAATATGCTGAATGGATTCAAGCTGAATTTCATCCTGACAGCACGTTATTTGAGATATAAAATGATTTTTTCTTTTAAAGCTGACTTCCTTATTCGACTTGTTTCAAGAAACACCTTCAAAAGATGTTTTAAAGTATTCAAGAAAATATAAGCTAGAAAATTTAAAAGTTAGTCCATCAGAGTAATTCCTTTTGGTCATAATAATCCGTGGTTAAATTAACATTGAAAACAACTGCTTTTAAATGCTGAAGTCTAAATTTGTTTAATAACGGCTTCTTTCAAATAGGGTCTTTCTCTTCTCTAATATTTTCTTTGTAAGGGTGAGTCCTAACATGAACTTCATCACCATTTAGCAGGTTTTAGCTGACTGTATATCCTGGGTAAGAAGGAGACCCCTCTAAATACACGAAAACAGTTTTAAATTAAAATCTACCTGATGGTGAGGTTCCAGTTCTGGATATGTGGAAAGAGTTGAGTGCCACTTCATTGCACTCAATACCTCCCAGTTCCACTCCAACTCATAATGATAGAATCTATTAATATCCCATGTATGAGTCGAATAAATAAGTTTATAACTTAATCGTATTCAATAAGAATATCTGATGCCATATAACTGTATATTATTTGTATTAAGAATAGTTATCGGAAGCTATAATTATTCACTAAGAAATATTATATTCTCAAAGACCATATAACTGTGCTAAAGCATATGAATATCATTAATTAAAAATACTTATTAGAAATCACATTATTAGTTAAAAATAATTGAAAAATATGACCGTTTACAAAACATCCAGAATAAACATTTTCTTAAAGATATGCTTGTAAATTTAAAATAAATGCACTTTCCTAATCTGTAATCATAAAAATAAACCATGATAGGTTGATATAAGTTTAAAACCAATTAATCAATCAACTCTATCTTTGACTGAAAATATATCAAACGTTCTAAGATTTCCTTTTAGATAGACGCTTGAAAAAAGACTTGTTTCTTCTTTTGAAGCACTTCCCAAGTACATTATATCCCTTAAGACTATCTGTATAAGTCATATATCCTTCAGAGAAGTCTGAATTTTTCCATTGTTTCTTATTTAAACTTACACTCCTTTAGTTCATTCGACTTTTCTCAGTTAAAAGTATCAATAGGAGAGAATCTTTGATTTGGTTTGATTTGTTGGGTTTTACGGCATATCAACCTTTGTAGGTTATTTAACGCAAAATCCATTTTATGTAAATAATCTGTTCTATTTAAAACAATCCAGTTTACCATAAGTACGCAGTTTAATTGTCAAAAAACATTTCCATTTCAAACTATTCAAGCAGTTATATGTAACAATTCAGTTAAGTGTAAATACAGTTTTAATGTAAGAAAACAGTTCTCTTTCAAATAATTCAGTTAAGCAAAAGCACGCAGTTTAAATGTAAGTACGGTTTAATTGTCAAAAACATTGCTATTTCAAGCTATTCAGTTTAGTCAAACAATTCATTTTAGCATAAGTATGCTGTTAGTTCTATTAAACCCATAGATGGGGCCCTATCAGAGGCTACCCCTCCGAGCCAGAGTGGACCTTGAAGCGATGGCAATAAAGGTGTACTCCGCATTCCCCTAAGCTCCAGCACGGCTGAAACCTCACCATCAGATTGTTTCGTGTCATATCCACGACACTCGTTAGGGGTGGGGTCTTACCCCTCTGCAGAGGTACAGTCAGTGTATTCTACAGCCCCAGCCGACTTGGCAATACACAGAGTTAAATGTCTAACAGTTTTATTTCAGATAATTCAGTTCAGCATAAGTACACAGTTTAGACGTCAAAAGCAGTTCTATTTCGAGCAATTCAGTTCAGCACTAGTACGCAGTTCCAATGTCCAAACAATTCTATTTTAAACAATTCAGTTTAGTATAAATACGCAGTTTAAATGCAAAAATCAGTATAGTGAAAGAAGCACGGTTTAGTTCTATTTAACCTATAGATAGGACCCTTATCAGGTGCTACCACTCCGGGCCAGAGTGGACCTGGGAGCGATGGCAATGAAGGGGTACTCCACATTCCCCAAAGCTCCAGCATTACTGGAACCTCACCATTAGTTTATTTAGTGTCATATACAGGATACTCGTTGTGTGGGGGGTCTTACCCCTCTGCAGAGAAGCAGTTGAGGTATTCTACATCCCCAGCCGACTGAGAATCTTTGTTTCTTTCGAGTAGAAGTGGAGGATACCACATTGTGTAATGGCTTACGTGCTGAACTGCGACATCGTAGTAAGCGTGTTCGAACTTCAGACACACAATTACTTTCCCATTCAGACTAATGCCTTCGGGTAAATTATATATTAACTTTTCCCCCATAGTACCGTTACTGTCCTTCTACAAGGTTTTATTTGGTATAAATTAAACCACAAAAGTTGAAACGCTATGAAGCAAAGAGACCAAGCCAAACATTGAACGTGTTACCAGATTAGATTAAATAAACATTTTAACGTAACGAGTTTGTAAGAAAATGCAGCTTAACATCTTAGCAGAGGTATTTTCCTGGACTAAGGAAAGTTTAATACTGAAATAAAATCTTAATAAAAGAAATAGAAATAAAATAATAAGGGGTTTCAGTTGAACAAAGATTTTCTTTTTACGTATTCTTCATGGTTATAAGCTTAATTGACAAAATGTGGTTTTGAATGAGAATTCATTTTTCTATGTGTATAGTACAAAGAAATGTTTTTAGTATTCTGTTTAGTATTCGTTGCTTCTGGATTTCTTTGAGAAAATATCTTGTTATTGTTGGGAAATTCAGCACTGATATTTTGGTTCAGCGGTTGCGGTTGCAGGAATACATTTTAGACTTTTTTTTCTCAGTAACTACTGGAGATCTTTCGGTTCAATTATATTGAAGTGGCTATTCGGAGCCAAAAGATTTTGGTGTGCAAAGTTATGTTTACAAATGTTGATACACTTGGGTTTTAGAAACTGTTGCACGCGTAATGGAACGATTACGAGATTCACTGAGAATGTTCATGGCACATTTTGCTGTGATTTGCCATTCGATTTCTTCGGTAGGCGCCTAAAGCAGAATTTAGTTTTTGAGACTTCTCGAAGAAGAAAACGCATATAGCTGACGATTACAGATCACCTTCTGAGCTGATTCTTTGTATGGTTTTGAATTCTCCCAAAGATTTATTCTATATTTCTTATACTCGAGTTCTCTTTATAATTAAGCAAAGGACTAGATTTTATTCTAAGGGAGGAGTAATGATCTATATGAACAAGATATGACAAAATAACACGCATGCGCTGTAAATAGTGCGTACAGAGGATATCAGAATTTTACAAGGAATGAAGATACTTAGTAAATGTATATTTTACCCCACAAAATAAACGATTAAAAATGTGTGCAGGTATAAGTTATGGTATTTAAAACCCGACTTTACGACTACATAAAATATAACAACGCGTGTTTGTTTTTTTTTTTTTTTGTATTTTTAAAAACATTTGTATGCTATGATGGAAGGCTGTTCAGTTTCTTTTAATTTGAAAGCTATATTTGATGGGTGTTCTATATATTCTATATTAGAGTAGTGTTCAAGTGTAATATAGTGGTCGAGGGATTTCGTTTTATATATCTTGCTTTTGGGTTTAGTTAGGCTGAGAACCTTTTGGCTCAACACATGGGTTAGTTAGGTGCAAACTCGAGCAGAGGTGTTGACGCGCGGGGGGGGGATGTGTCGTTCACAATTGTCAAAATAAAATTTCCAGAGAGAGGATGTGACCAGGGATGTGAATGACGTCATGCACCGGAAGCGTGCGCGGAGGATTTTGGGAGATTTGAAAAAGTCAGTAGTTGAGAACTAGACGGGAAGGGTCGACTTTCGGGGCTCGCTGAGGCCAGACGAATTCGTGCGCTACGGGCGCTGCACGTGATGGGGGGTGCAGATGGAAAGGTCATCATAGAAAGATTGTGCATCACTCTTCCTTATGTTGAAACCTTTAACTCAAAGGTGGTTTCGTTCCTGAACTAAGAAGTCGTTACGTGTTTTTCGTGTTTCGGGATTCCTATGTTCTACGTATATATGTTATGAACATTCTATGTACGTTTCATATATCGTATCATGGCTATATTACACAAGTTTCTTTAAAAATTTACTTGATATATTGGAGCGGTGGTCAATCTTTTTCAAAAGATTTTACTACATGGGAGAAGTGTTCAAGTTCTTTTTTTATTTACAAGATGGTATGGTAATTAACCCATGCATGCGTGCATGAACTCTACGAACTACAAATAGCAGTAGGTATGGCTCTAATGTAGGAGGCACTATTCCAGCAGATAGCCAAGACAGTCGGACCTAACAGTTTCGCAGCTAACCCCCTCATTTGTATATGTTGCACTACTGTTCTTTTGTTTATATATTTGTTTAACCCAATTGTGTCATTATTTCTGACCCCTAACAAAGTCACAACACAAGTTATATAAGAAGGGTGTTCAATTTAATTTTAAAAAATATGCTATATTGGAGTTGTTTTCAAGATTTATTTTAATTCTAGAGATATATTAGAGAGCTATTCCGTTATTTCAAAGAAATTTTGCGATATAAAAGAAATTTTCAATTTAAAAAATAATACTTGATATATTTATTCTTTAAAAAGATTAAGTTATATAATAGGTTTGTTCAAGTTTATTCAATGTTGAATATATATTGTCATCATCATCAGCAGCACGGATATCCCTGACCCTCTCTCGTCACTTTTCCCTATCGTTCATCACCTCAGGCAGGTCTTCAGGACAACATCCTGAATCCTCACATAGTTGCTGCATGTATGTTCGTGCTGGTCGTCCTGGTTTTGCACGGCCATGTGTGGGGGTCCATAAGAGTACATCATTTATGAGTTCGATATATATTGTTGGAGTGTTCAATTTTATTAATTCTTTATTGGAGGAGCATTCATTTTTCTATTTATAGACACAATTCACGAGCGTTCTTTTTTATTTACTATTAATATTTAGGAAGTCTTCAGGAAGCACTCGTAGTGTAACGATTATAATTGTGGGAAATAGACACGGCAAAACGACTACAAATACTGGCTATTTACATTTTACATTGTGTTAATAGCATTGGGAATGCTATGCACACAATTATTTTCACTCCACTTATGAGTAAATAGGAGGGCAGTCTAGGTTCTTGGACTTTGTAAGGCAATCGCCCTAAGAGAAGGGAAACTCTAAATTCAAATCTGTTAAACTCCGCTTTAAAATGAACCTTATTTCATATCCTACTCATTCAGCATTGTTTATAAATACATTCATTGATTGTTTCTTTAATGACATATCAACCTTCTTCGGTTATTTAATGCAAAATCCATTCTTCTAGAGGAATTGTAGTGATACTATTTAACTCAAAACTCGAAGGATAAGGTCTTTCATACCTTCCCCAAGTGTATTTGGTTCAAAGTAAACTTAATAGCACGGCTGAAATTCGAACTTAATTACTACGATTCCGCAGCCCTGCGCTTTAACCATTACACCACGAGGACATGACCTTTATGGGTTGTTGTTCCGTAACTGTTGATTTATAAGCAATATTAGACGGGTATTCAATTTGTTCAGATGTTACCAGCTATAATGGAGGCATGGTTGTTGTTTTTTTTTAAATTACGACTTATCGTGGAGAGGTGTTATATTATTTTTATATTTACAAGCTATAATGTAAGGGTCTTTATGATTAATTTCACCTTTTTTGATCAAATATTATTCAGTGAAAATTTCAAATCACTATGCACTAAATAATTCATGACTGTAAACTAAAACATTCAGTCATGTACACGTGTATCTTTTTTTCGATGGGGATTTCCAAACACAGGAATTTGAATGTAGTGCACAACTTGGACTGGTAAGTGAGCCACGAAATGCCATGAACTGACATTATCATAACATATAAATAAATGACAAAGCATGGCCTTGAATCTATCTATTTTCTATACATTTTGTAGTGGTTAAAATCAAATTTGTTGAGTGTTACGAAGCCAGACAAAACAAAGCATAACAAAACAAGTTGTGCGATTTTCTTTTATTTCTTTTTATTAAAACTGCAGTTCAAACTAAGGTCAAATTTTCTTACCGTGGAAGATTCAAATAAAACATATACATTATTTGTATTACTGTCTTGAAATATCACTTGAACAAGGAGCAGGATTTAAATGAAGAAAACCTCATGAAAAAAAAAAAAACATGCTAAAAATGTTCGTCCGACAATCCTCAAAGTTCATTGTGAGACATTTGATTTTATATCTGAGGGCAAAGAGTTTTTTCTGGATGGGTCATACGAAGTAGTGTTAATAAGAGGTTCCAATATGTTGAACTCTTTCTGTAAAATTTCTGATTCGTCTGCTCATAAGTGTTAAAAAAGGAGTGTTTGTACTTGGAGAATACTCATCGAATTCACACACACACACACACACACACACTCATATTCATATATATGTATTGACATATTCAAGTAGACACATATATCTTTAAATTTATGTATATGAGTATTTAAATTCGTATTATATATGAATTTAAAAACAAATGTACGAATTTAATGATGTATGCACCGATATATATATATATATATATATATATATATATATATATATATATCAGTAATATCCAGTCGTTGTCCGAAGACAATGGATGTAGATTATTCGTGGAGAATATTGGAGGAATTTCATATAAATATAAAGAATTGCTCGATGGCTATTGTTATATATTCCTTATGAAGGTTTATATAATAAGAATTACATGCAGAGTGTATACAATGTAATTAGAAGAAAAATCAAACCAAGTTAAATTGTCATTACAAATTTATTTCGGCGAAGTATATTATACGATTCTCTTGCCGAAATAAAATTTATAATGACAATTTAACCAGGTCTGAATTTTCTTCTAATTATATATATATATATGTGTGTGTGTGTGTGTGTGTTGTTCATTCAATAAACGCTAAATGAGATCAGTTTTCCCTACAGATTGGCAATAGAAAGCATTTTTTATACTTGCAAACTTTTAAACGCTATCAATTGTGATGGGTCTCTTCTTGCCCAAGAAGACAGTCACGATGTCATTCATTACTTAACTCATATGGAAGTCGGACCTAACTGATAAAATGAAACGCAGTTTCTTCCAGGCAGCGGTTGTGTCGATACTGCTATATGGATGCACCACATGGACGCTTACGAAGCGGCTGGAGAGGAGGCTGGACGGAAATTACACAAGAATGTTGAGAGCAGTATTAAACAAGTCCTGGCGACAACACCCCACGAGACTCCAACTATACGGACACTTGCCCACCATCACAAAAACTATACAAGTTCGACGAACCAGACACGCAGGACACTGCTGGAGAAGCAAGGACGAGCTCATAAGCGATGTACTCCTGTGGACCCCCACTCATGGATGTGCAAGAGTGGGACGACCAGCACGAACTTACATACAGCAGCTATGTGAGGACACGGGATGTAACCCTGAAGACCTGCCGGAGGCGATGAATGATAGGGAGAAATGGCGAGAGACGGTCAGGGATATCCGCGCAGGCGGCGCGACATGATGATGATGACTTAACTCTACACCTAGAACGTTTCTATTTTCGGGAGAGTTAGTGTATTTTCACTTCATGGGCTTTGGTTTTGTTGGTCTTGTTGTTTAATACAATATCAACTATTGAGGGTTATTTAATGTTAAACCCATCCTTGCTGAATAACAACAGTAATACTATTTAATCAACTGCTTGTTGGGTAAGGGGATTGTGCTTTTCTCGAGGGTATTAGTCCGAACGTAAGTGTATTGGCATGACTTGAAGTCGAACTCACTTTCGTCGAGACTGCTCTCGTACACTGAAATTTTTACGCCCCTGGGAGTATCTCAGCGTTTTTTTTTATTCAGGCTCGCAATGGCAATTTGTAAATATGTTTCACTAAAACATTCTTCCCTCATCACACACTATTTTCTACATTTCACATGTTTTGCCCTTGTCAGCAACTAAGATATTGATAGCAGACCTCTATTTAAGCATGGAGTGTGAGGATTATAATTTGCTTTTGCTAGATTTGAATAATTTGTTTCTCTAAACCAATTCTAAACAAGTAAGAATTTACATTTACTGGGAAAAAATCTAAAAATTCTATTTTGCTTTTTAAAAATATTTCTCTCATTGAAGGACTTTTGTTTTTATATATATATCTATATATATAAACAAGAGTCCTTCAATAGTAATTGTGATTCATAACCGTTTAAAATTTACTTCGCAGCTAATATCCTCTTCGTGGCTGAATGGTTAGAAGCTTTGGCTTGGCGTTTGAGTCAAGCGGGTTTCGATTCCAGCTACGGGAAGATACTGTCTAGCCACACTGATGAGTTCTGATAGAACGAAACAGATCTATCTGTGGATGACTATTGAGTTGATATATATATATATATATATAATGCCATATCAGATTTCCAGGGATATTTAATATCAAAGCCATCCTCGGAGAAGAACAGCAGTGATGATATTTAACCCATAAATAGGAGGATAAGTGAATTCATATCTTTCCCAAGGTTATTTCTCCGAAAGTGAACGTAATAAACGGAATTTCAACAGAGATGGAAAAGTACAACTAGATGATCGAATGTCCGGGCAATGTGGCTACATCAACCGTAACCCTACTTAAATAATGGGGTTTAATGCTGAGGTATTTTGTTGGACACTTGGTATACTTGCGTAGTAAATTAAGACAGAACCAATTATGCCAATGTCAGACAAGAACGATTTTACCAACTGGATGCAAATACTAGCAACCGAGTGACCTAATTAGAGTGCGTACAAAATCATTTGTTAGAGCGACAGAAACATCATCAAATGTATGTATGTTATAGGCACGAACAAGGAATCTTTAGGGGTTCATGCAGCTAATAATAAAATATATAACTCGCAAACAGTCCGTCCATCCTTACAATTAAGCTTCAAACACTGTGTCAAATTTCCTCTTGAATTTCACGAAGCATTGACGTAATTGCCTCGACATGTTTGAGATATACAAAAATTAAATATCTACTAGAATAATTAATTAATTATTCAGTTGTAGAGATTGTCAGATATCTTTGAACAGACTTGAAGACATATTCTGTATATAATACACGCTTGAAACAAAGTGGTAAGACGTTGGAATGGAAATTGAATAGAAACAACTCTGTCTTTCAAATTTAATAATGATAATCTTTACAGCTAGAAGGTCAGTAGTGCGAGAAATAATAAGCAATTCTAATTATATATGAACATAAACTTCGCGCTCATAATTTTCAAGTTTATAAGTATCTAAGAGAATTTCTAAGTCTGCCTGATACATATATATATATATATATATGTGTGTGTGTGTGTGTGTGTGTGTCTGTGTGTGTGTGTGTGTGTGTGTGTGTGCTTTTGTGTGTGTGTGTATTATATTATTATTTCTTCATTAATACAAATTTCGTTGAACATAATAGACATTTTCTGTCTACATCTTTTCTTGTTCATACTTTCATATTGCCGCGTTGCTTTTATCGTATTCGGCAGGAATTGATTGATGCATTTGCCATAATTGTATATATCCCAAGTATTTTCTGCCCGACTTTGGGCCATTTTCAGAGGAGGATCTATTACAAAAGTGATGTAACGTTTTTTGTTTTTTTTTTTGCATTACTACTATGTAAGAGCGTTTTTTACCGTTGGAGCGTGTAGCGTTTGCTTGTAAGTAATTTTTTCTGTAATTTCTTCATGTCCGACATCGAAAATAGAATTTTTAATTGCATAAAAAAACGTAAAATATACCTAAGATATGTTGATGATATCCTTATTCTTGCTAATGATATTAACGAAATCAACATACTACAAGACACCTTCCAAAAAAATTCAGTTCTTAATTTTACTCATGAACTAAACAAAAACAATAAATTTTCCTTTTTAGATGTTCCCATTGATACTAACAATAATAATAACTTCTCTACCTCTACTTACAAAAAAATCCCTCTTATAATAACTCCTGTACCCTCAACTTTAAAAGTGAATGCCCCATCAGATATAAAAAAGCAATTATTCAAAATCTAATATCCCGTGCCAAACTGATCTCCTCCTCCAAAACAATATTTTATAAAGAGATAGAAAACATAAAACAGGGGTTTCCTAACTATATTGATGATGAACAAATTAAACGTATGATTAAAAATGTTAACCATCAAAATAAACACTGTATTACTCCATCCAGTCAACAAACATTTATCAAACATTTTTATTGTAACCAAATAAACTACAATTATAAATCAGATGAAAATGTATTAAAAACATTGATTCATAGAAACATACTCTCCGCTGATGCAAATAAAAAGATAAAACTTATTATATATTATAATGAATTTAAAACCTCCAACTTCGTCATTAAAAATAATTCTACTCCCTCGATTGGGACTTTGCAAAAAACTAACATTATATATCAATTTAAATGTCCTTTGAGAGATTGTATCTCTGATAATAATAATAATATATATGTTGGTTTAACCTCAACTACGCTATCGAGGAGACTTACAATGCACCTTTCTGATACAAGTTCAATAGCACAGCATTTAAAGAAAGTATTCATGCCCAACAACAGAATTACGAAAAAATTCTCATCGACAACACAACTATAGGACATCAAAATAACAAACAAAAACTACAGATTCTCGAAGCACTACATAGTAGAAACATGCAAACGACACTAAACAGAATTAATTTTCAAAGCAGGGCTCATGTACTTAAATGTCTTTAGCAACTGATACTATTTGTAGAAACACATTTAAAAGCAAACGCTACAAACTCCAACGGTAAAGACGCTCTTAAATAGTAGTAATGCAAAAAAAAAAAAAAAAAAAAACGTTACATCACTTTTGTAATAGATCCTAACCTAATGATGGCCCAAAGTCGGGCAGAAAATACTTGGGATATATACAATTATGGAAAATAAATCAATCAATTCCCGCCAAATGCGATAAAAGCAATACGGCAATATGAACGGATCAACAAGAAAATTAGTAGACAGAAAATGTCTATTATGTTCAACGAAATTTGTATATATATATATATATATATATATATATATATATATGTTTGTGTGTGTCTGTGTGTATACGAGGACCACTTAAAACGTTCCAATCTACACAAAGAAATAGGAGCCAGCTGAAATTTTTGCTGTGGCTACATACTACCACTTCTTATAAAACTAGAAAAATCTGGATTAGTTTTTCTAGTTTTATGAAAAGTTATGGTATGTTGCCACAGCAAAAATGTTCAATTTTACTCTTCTTCAGATATATATATATATATATATATATATATATATATATATATATATATATATCACACTCATCTGCAATGAACATAATGTGGTACCAGGTCAGTTTGAATACAATGATTTGTTATAAAGACTAACAAAAATTGCATTAACGATGGATGTTTAGGAAAGAGAAATACAAAAACCAAGGGGAAAATATGTATAATAAGAAAAAGTTGGCTGTTTAGCTGGCGAATCAGCGCTTGCTGTTTAAATTACATCATTTGACTTATTAGGAATATTGTATAGAATCATACATCGTTAACTTAAAATTGTTAATATCACCCCTCATTGTCCTGATGATGGTTTACAAGAACCGAAACGCTATAGTGACGACCTCTCAATAAATCATTCTTTCTACTTGAATCATTGTTATCAGTTTTTCTTCACACACACACATACACACACACACTCAAACACACACACACACACACACACACACATATATATATATATATAGCTTGATGTAAATATTGGTAGCGAATAAGTTTAAAAAGATGAAATGATATCCAGTTATATTAGCCGGGTGAAGAGAATAAATAGAAAGAGATTAAAGGAATAATATTTTGAAAATAAAGAGTGAACTGAATACGAAGAAAGATAAAGGGAAAGACCTTAAGAAAAAAAGAAGAGGAAGTATAGAATAAGGGAATAAATATGATGGACAACGCAAAAGAAGGAGTAAAGTGACGCATGCGACTACAAAGATTTCTTCGATCCGACCAACGCAGCAGGTGCGCGATTCTCGCCAACAATAGCATTCCTTCAAGAAATCTTTTGCTTCCTAGCGCGAAATGTTTGTTGATTTTGGCTGCCTGTCGCAACATCTGCTTGCCTAGGTTACGAGACTTCAACGAAATTTGGCCAATCGTTAATCTGAACAAACAGACGCTGTCCCCAGTATAATATCTTTGGAGGTCTTTTATATCGATCCGTTGCTTAATTCAACGATGGTTCAATTGTTGAAAACGTTAATGTTGAAATCGAGAATCCTTATTCGGCAATTAATTAAAGACAAACTTTTAACTAAACGGCTTTTCGCCATAAAGCCCATCTATAGAGACTCCCCGTGTTGTTGTGGCGAACGTAATGGAGTGTGATATCATGGTAAACGAGTTCGAAACCCAGTTACACTCAGGAAAGAATTTCACACCCTTAGCTTTTAGCTATGGGTTATATGCCATGGCTACTGTCTTTCTAAAGGATGTCTTTAGAATAAGATAACCCTCTAAAGTTGATATTCCTTTAACAAAGTAAACCAAATCGAAATTTGGCTATTTCTTTTCATACATACATGCAGTTTATGAGCGATATATAAATAGTTTACATTTTTCAATGCGTTAATTTGTTGGGTGAGTCAAAGGTTTTGCTATATTTTGGTAATATGAGACACAATTCAACAGTTCCTGATGCTTTTGTCAAAATAGTGAAAATGATGAACCACCATGGACTGCGAGACGTTGAACTCGCCAAATACTCTTTTAGAGCTATTCACCGTATTTATATACATGACTTGGAGTAAAGCCTCGGAATCCACGATTTTTACTCTGCCTGAACTTGCCCGATGGTTAAGTTTCTTGAAACCTGAGTGATAGTTCTTGTAGCATCTGGTAACTGTTCAGTGATAACCAGTGCTGTTATCTTTTGGTCAACTTACGTTTTTAATAACTTCCGTGGTTTTATAGCATAGTATGAACTAGTAAAGCATAAGTTCCCGAATTAGATTACATTGAAGCAATACACAAAGTGTCAGCGCACCAACTAGCACGATACTAACAACCACAGTAATTACCTACCATGTCGTGAACGGCTTCGATCAGGTGATATAAAAACTAACTGATCATAAAGTATTGTATTTGATAATTATTCACTGATATGATGTCATAATAATAATACATTCGATTAACAGTAGCAACGACCTAGGCCGCAAGATATATCTGCTAAATAGAGAGCTTTAATGATTTGGTTTCCCAGTATAATGCCTCTTCAACTTCCGTGAGTAATTTTTGTAGAAGTAGAGTAGTGGTACTAGTAATCCATTGTTGGTGTGGATAAGAAGATTTATAACTTTACCAATGTTTTTAGTACAAAAGTGAACGTAATTGCACGACTGATGTTCAGATTCGCTTTCAACAATGTTGCAGTTTTGCAGGTTAATCACCACACCGCACATACTTTTATAGGGGCCCTTATCTTTAGGCATCTACATTTGCAAAATGATTTAAATTCTTTATTAATTAAAAAAAAATCCAAGTAATTGCCAAGGAATAGTGAATTATCTTTTCTTCCCCGGCCCACTAGATGATTAGTTCATCGCCATCATCGACATAGCAGTCGCTTTCCAGACCAGTTTCCTCCAACAAATATCTATCACATCTCTTACTCATCAAGTATAATTTGCAACATTAATATAGTGAGTTTCATTTTTCCTGCTTTCCCCAAAATGTAGGATCCTTGCAAGATTTCTTCGTACTCATATTGGGTATCATCTTGTACGCAAAAGTGTGACAATCTTCTCTCTAGAACCGTTCATTAAAACAACGACAATGATTTGTATATAAAAAAAAGTTGCGGAAAGTTGGCAACCTAAGTTGAGTTTAACCCTAAGTCTTCCTTTTCAATGGGTACCACATCGAGGTGTAAGGGAGGGTGCTACTCTATTCCTGGGATTGTCCCACTTTACCGTTGATATTTACCTTATAATGCTGTGTGTTAAGCAAGGTGGCATTAGGTACCATTTTTGAGACTTGGGATTAAATACCTGGGATTAAATACCAATCTCCCGGGCCATTGCTGAACAATCTACTCATTAGGCCAATGGCCCGGCCATGATTTGTATATAATGCCAAATAAATACGACCTTCAGATATTAGAACGTTTGATTAAGAGTAACAGTTAACAATTTAGTCTTAAACTAGTGATATTCTTGTGACTTTGATGCTAACTAGGAATTCAGTAATCTTGATAATCTGAAATTAATCAATAAAGTATTCGTTGTATTCCCAGCTAAATCGTTATCATGTTTGCTGCGTATGGTCAGAGAATTGTTTTATTCGACAGGCTTTTATTGGTCTGAACCTAAACTGCAACGTTACCAAAAATAGAACTATGAAATATATTTTCAGAGAGAAGGGCGAAGAGAGAGATTACGGATGACCAGCATATGACGTTATTACATTTAATCGTTGAGAGATGAGAAGAGATATTGAAGGGGGGGTTATGGTTAGAATTCAGGGGCGTTCTTTACTTTGGCATCTTTCTGGTCGGTATTTGGCTGCCTTTTCTTTTCAAATAAAGCCGATCCATGTTCCTCTGATCACTCAGCTTATTCATTGTTCTTCCAATCTCAACTTCCAAATATATATATATATATATATATATATATATATATATATATATATATATATATATTTGGAAGTGTGTGTGTGTGTGTTGGTGTGTATGTGCAACAATTTTTGTACTGCGAATGTTAATAATTAATTTAAAAAGAGGAATCATGTTTTATTAAGAACGACTAAAATACGACAAAAATTTAATATGGCTAACGAAACTAAAGGGCCATTTCGACCGGTGCTTTTCACTTGCTACAACCGGTAGAAATTACACAAAATTATAAAAGATTGGGGCGGTAATTTTTTAAAGCTGTTGAAAGGAGAGACGAAGAGAAAAAAAATATTACTCTCCAGATACCTGAATAATTTCAATGGGTAGGTTAATTTTTTCTGCTTGCACAGGCTAGGGGGAGCTTAGTTATTGCTAATGCTTCCAATATTACTTGATTTTTTCTACTCCTTCCCTTGTACAGAGCAGAAAAACTTTTTTTTCCGAATAACTCATAAGGCATTAGTAGTTATGATTCAAATGCTTGTAAATCTAAAGATCTTGCGATTATGAGCGCCTGGATGTTAATGCTTTGGACCACTTATGCAAACTTCCGGGCGCGTCTTGACTAACACGTTACACAAACTGGTGAGACGTCCTACTTATATTGTAAGAATCACACTGACATTGAAATTTCTACATAATCTTACCATTTTGCTGTATAAACAGGGCATCCTTGTGAGAAGACATAAAGGTAGATGTAATGGTAAAGATAGTTCTGACTTTGACAAAGTAAAAAGAGCGTATAACCGACGGGGAAATGTTGTCGTCAAATAAATGACTAACATGTCCAATCCACAGGAACTTCAAATATACCAGACATTAAGGAGGACTAAGTATTTTACTAGTGTTAACTGTGGATCTGGTTGATCTGATTTTACTAGAGATATCGTCCACCGGATTTCTTTTTTTCCAAAAAGATTTGTGACTTTTTTAAGGTCAGCTTCATTCTTACAATCATAACAACTCATTAGTTCCCGATGAGTTAGACACTTGACAAGGTTAATCTACCTTGATATGGGTGTAAAAGGATACCAGTTATTGAATAACCCCGCGAAAGAAGCCTTGGGGTCTCCACTAGTTACAAAGAAAGAGGGACATAGAAGAAAGACAACATATTGTTATTCTTCTCTTCCATATTGAATGACAAAGCGGTGTGTAAATTATTCAGAAATTGATAAAATTTTTATTCCTCTTTACGAGAAGATAACCTTGTAAAAACATCATCCACGCAACGAACGTAACAATATGGTTTAAGAACCTTGTCATAAAGTTATTGTTCCAAAAACCCTAGAAAAGCGTTAGCCATAAGTGGACTCAAATGACTCACCATAGATATTAAGCGTGAAGATTTTTTAGACATTGATAAAAGTTTAATCCCTCATTACGCGAAGAGAAACAAGTAAAAGTAGATATTCTGTCAACTTGCCAATACGTAATGTTATTAAAGGTAAAAGAGAGTGATTTAATAGCCAACTCCATTGATTCAATGAAAATATTTTCTGGAAAAAGTGGAGTTTTTAAATGGCTCTGGTATAAGTAATCACCACAAATACTAATAGTTTCATCCAGAGAGATGTTGGTAAACAGAGAGGATATATAAAACGATACAAGGAACTCAGTTTTTACATAACGAGGAAGTTGAAGGATCAGTGATGCAAATTGAAAGCAGTCATAAACGCAACAGCCAGAATGAAACTGGAAGAAAGGATCGAGGATTTAAAAAAGCAACATTATTAACTTATGCTGTACGGAACCATGCATTGACAAAATGGGTCTAAATGGAATGTTAGGTTTATTGACTTTAGGTAAACCCGGGTCGTATCGTCGTTAACTGGTTTGAATTCATATTTGTCCTTCTCCAAGATCAGTTACCATACGAGGATTAAAGAGGCCAGTCTGCCCAACTATTTATCCATAGCAGAAACGAGATTAACTGAATTGATGTCTTTTGAAAGAGTGTAAGTTGGATGTGAAATACAAGTATTACTGAACGATTACCATGCCAAGGTTAAAGAGTCAGTCCGTCCTACTATTTACCCTTAGCTGGTGAGTGATTAACTGGATTCATGTCTTTTCAACTTGTATAAACTGGATGTGAAATGCAAACTGCTTTGTTCGTGATTGGAACTCAGTCTGCCATATCCATTTCCAATGAGAGTAACCATTAGACCACAAAGGTTTCTATAAAACATCCAGCGATTTCTTTAGGTGAGGTTATTTTTGTATAGGAAAGTAAGTTGAAAACGAAAATCAATCAGTGTTGTTTTTTTAGCATAAAATGTAATAAAATAATAACTTTTGTAATAAAGATGTTGCATTTTTTTGCATAATTTTTAATACTCCAAGGATTTTTGGCACTTAGAAAAAAAAAGCTGTCTATGCCGGTGCGTATTCATAATCTTCAACGTCTACTCATTTTTAATTTCAAATCATCGTTAGTTTTAATGCATTTTCATTTACTTTTTTTAATAATCGTTACATTAATGCAAATATCTTTTCGATTAACGATAGATAAAGAAAATAAGTTTTATGACTCTGAAATAAACTGAAATATTTACAAGTTTCGTATCGGAGCGCAGGTTCAGCGGTTGGATCACCTAATCTCGACCCGAAGACCAGATCTTATAGTAATCAACAACAAAAAAAAAAAAAAAAGAAAATCTGCAAAATTGTCGACTTTGCTATCCCGGCAGACCACAGAATAAAACTGAAAGAATGTGAAAAGAGAGATAAGTACCTTGACCTTGCTAGGGAATTGAAAAAACTATGGAACATGAAGGTGATAATTATACCAATTGTAATTGGCGCTCTTGGTACAGTTACCGAGGGATTATTAAATTGACTGAAAGATTTGGAAGTTGGCAACCGAGTGGAGACCATCCGAACAACAGCATTATTGAAAACGGCCAGAATACTGAGAAGAGTCCTCGAGATTGAGGACACTTGCCGTCACTCAAACTACAATGAAAGACCATCAGCTTACGCTGATGTGAAAAACACAAATGAGTAATAAATAATAAATAAATAAATATTATATATATATATATATATATATATATATATATATATATATATATATATATTTAATTCATGGAATTTTGACTCTGACCACTGGGTTTCATGGAGTTTTTTTTGCAAAACAACAATCATCAGACAGTTAAGAAAATGAAATGAATCGAAAATCGAAAAAATACAGTCAAAAAGCCGTTGGGATTTTGTATGATTCTTTATGGGTGGTTGTAAGTGTGTGAGTGAGTGTGTATATATATACTTGAAACTCTCAGCATAATCGGTTGGGGGCTGCAGAATACGCCGACAGCGTCTCTGCAAAGGTAAAGACCCTTACAAGTAATGTTCCAGATATAACACTAAATAGCATCTAGTGGTGAGGTTCAAGACCAGGAACTATGGGAAATATGCAGTATCCCTTCATTGCCATTCATCGGATGTCAATTCTGACCAAGGGAAGTAGTACCTATTAGGGTCCCATGTCTGGGTCGAATAGAAATGTAATTATTTAACTGCATGCAAACAAATAACTGTTCTTGAATTGAATTGTTAGTGTGAAATTGAAATACTTGAAACTATTTAACTCTGTGAAAAGAAATGAATAATACTAAATAGAATTATTCATGTTATATAGGAATACTTGAAACAATTTCACTGTAGGAAAACAAATGTGATCTAACTTGTTAAAATGCTACCCCAAAACTATTCGTTTCCAAAATATATATTCAATATATATACGTATAAACAGGATTTAGCATTCAATTGCCTACAAGGACATGATATTCCATAAAAAACAACCAACCAACCAGTATATATATATATATATATATATATATATATATATATATATATAATCACATGAAATACAATATGATAGCCTCAAAATTAATCATAACAATCATTTTAAAAATCAATTAGAAAAATTATATTTCTAAATTGATAATAACATTATAATTTGCTCGTAGTTTTAAAGTGACAACTCTCAGAGATGATAATAAAACATGTTCTCAAATCAAATCGATTTTAGAATATAATTCACCTCTTTTTAAATTTGTTTGATTATTATTTATAAGCAGTGCCAATGGATGCATTTCCATTTTTTAGTTTTCTTTATCTTGTACATCGTTTTCCAAGTTTTGCTTCATTAAAAATGTTCTTCTTTACTTACTCTTATATGTCTCCCTTCTAATCTATCTATCTATCTATCTATCTATCTATCTATCCTATTCTTTTCTATTTCTCCTTTTATCATTACTTGCTTTATCCCTCATTACTTTGTCCCTCGCTTCCATTGTACTGAAGCAGACAATAAGCACCTGCTCCATAGCTTTCTTTCTTTCTTTCTTTCTTTGCTTTGTTTTGCTTTACTGACATACATGTAGCTGGCTTTTCTTCGTATTTTCCTCACAATGAAAACGGTAATGGTCCATTATTAATTCTAAATATAAAGAGAGCGGAACCTTCAAACACATGTATTCATATCTTATTCTATAAAAATTATAGTTAGTTACAGTTAGTAACAGTAAATTACTTTTGAAACTAAAAATAAAACTTTTTACAATGTAGAAGAAACATGGTAACACATAATGAGAAAATCCATTGATATGCGAACACTAGGCAGGTTGGGATAGATTAAAAAAAGTATGTAAAGTTGGCGACCGTAATCCAGAGTGACCTGAAGGCACCTTTTTCAATGGCTTCCACACCGAGGTGTAAGGGATTGCTCCATTTTACCCGTGATCCTTACTTTATGATGCTGAGTGTTAAGCAAACTTGAATCTTGTACCCTTTTTTGAGTCTTTGGTATGACTCGACCTTGTATTGAACCCCGGCCACCCGGACCATTAGCGCACACTATACCCATTGTCTCAGTCGAAAATACTGAGTTACTATTGCAACAGAATCGATTACCCTATAATGAAACAGGTTAATGTGAGTGACACACGCACGTGCGCACACACACACACAGAGTTATATTTACAAGTTTAGGCAGAAAGGTTCGAATGATGAGGGTCATTTATGCAGTTGATGACTTTTTTTAACCATAGGGATCCATGCTCTGTAAAAATGATTTGGTTTTGTTTCTTTGTTTAAAGGCATATCAAACGTTATAGGTTATTTAATTCCAAACCATTCTTCTAGAAGAACAGTTGTGGTACTATCTAAGTTATAGCTGGGAGGATAAGGGGGTTTATAAACTTTCCCAAGGGTATTTTTCCGAAAGTGGACGTGATAGTGTGACTGGAGTTCGAACTCGCTTACTACAATTCCGCAGTCCAGCGCTTTAACTATTACACCACGAGGATACCCCCTTGTAAAACTGATGGGAGAAATGCGTGGAACACAAGGAGGATTAATGTTTAAACAAACCCTTGTTTTGCTCATCTTGGATAAAATTATGTAGGTAAACCTTTGTAATTTTCAACCGATCCTCGTATGCTTGAGGTATAATAGTTGCCTTCATACAAAATGAACACAAGCACACGAAATCAAATCCTGGACAAGGCTTTTAGGATTTCGTATATCGTTGGGAAACATCTGAATCCAACTATGTTTCTTCCGGTTGTGGGTATGTAGTAGAACAGAAGGTGCTCTTTAACCTAGGTACGGAAAACGATCGTCAAGAAGAAAAATCCCCGTAAAAGTGACCTTGAGTCACATTCGTGTAGCGGAGTTGGTCACACACACACACACACACATATACATATATATATATATATATATATATGTATATATATATATATATATAAAGAGAGAGAGAGTAAGTGGGTGATATATATATATATATATATATATATATATATATATATATATGAGAGAGAGGGGGGGGTAAAAATACACAAATGTACCATGAACGCAATTGTGAGACTTCTCTGTAAGTTTAAATCGTTCAACAAGCCGTTAAAAATTAATATGTCCGTGCAATATATATTATCATCATATAATCATGAATTAATCTTACTTAGTATCTAACTGATTAACGATGTGTCTGATTTTACTGATTTAAACTTGACTCAAAATAGCCCTTGTTATGATTACGTTTAAAATTCTACAATTTATTTAATTAACCATTAATAAATAAAGCTTTACATTATATATGGTACAGATAATTTGCGTACTGGTTTTAACAAAACCAGATTTATTAATTAATTCGTACTGAGTGGTATTGATTACAAATATAATAATTTTATTCTCAAACAAATTAAATGGAATCATATGTAACATTTTGTATGGAAATCAGTTATAATAAAATTAAAAGAAGTGTAATGTTTTACGTACATTTTTAATTCGTGTCATTTACATTTCTAATTTTTTTTTTTATATTAGAACACATACATACTTACAACAGGAAGACAAATATTTTTATCTCATATATATAGAGATAGGGAGAAATGAAACATTAGGGAATATGATTTCAGGTCTTTTTGTATGATATGTTTTATTCTCTAGAATATATTTCCAACAGTGATATCGCCTCCTCCTTCATAATCTAAAATTCTACGGTTCAATCAAGGATAATTCATTGATCTCTTTGAGAGAAAACACATCTGGTTGATGAAAATGAAAGAAATTGAAGCAAAATTGATTTTAGATTTCGTGCCAAAAATCAATATCTCAATACATAAATGTTTTTCCTTTGTAGTTCTTTTGATTTTCTCTTATCAATTATTTCGTTATTTTCTGCATTACAAAGAAAAGTAAATGTTTTCCATCATTATTTTTGTTTGCTATTTTTTATAACTGTCTGTTTTGGCTAGTAGCCAATTGAACCAGAGGGTTTAATATTTTATATATAATTTATTATACGATGGCTAGTGTAACGCAATATCGTCGAGGGTATCAGAAAAAAACGACAGAAGGATCGACAAATGCATTGATCACGAAACTACTCGTGTTTATTTTCGAGTGTTACATTTTCTTCTTTGGACCTGTCTTCTAAAGAAAGACATGACATGACCTTGTTCATTTGACAGAGGAAAAAGAGAACCCTAAAATTTATCAGGTATTTTCTTTTCATTATAGGTAGGTGGTTTTCCTCAAGCTTCTCTTTTAGTTCTTTTAAGTTTGAGTCAAAACTTTTAAGATTTATCTAATCGACCTGCCTACCTATAGCGATCAAAAGAACTGTCCTTTAATTTCAACTCTTTCTTAGCCTTGTTTTAGAATGGTTGGACTCTGATTTATCACCTGTAAATCCTACCTTCATAGATGTCCGATACATCCATCATCTAGGTTGCCGAATTTGTGGATGGAAATTTCGTAACTCATGAATAATAGCTTCTTCTGGTTATTTCTAACAACTGCACTCTTTCTGTACCTGAATGCATTTGTATTGGCCTCTTTTTCTAGGCGTACGTGAAAGCCCGAGTCTTTAAAATTAGGCCGCAAACAAATCAAAAACTGAAATATATTATTCGTAATTAAATCGCAGGAATACCAAATGTGAACACTTAATATTTTCAGGGTAAGACATCACAAGTACATTGCTCGTGAGAACCGGCATTTGATGCTTATTAACCCCATAAACAAAGTGATGCAATGAAAAACTAAATGGCAAATGTTTTTCTTGTAATAAAATCAAATCTTGAATAGTATGAATGTTGATTGTTTTTACCTAGGTTTTAAACCCAAGATAATAATTGACTGGAACACACACACACACACACACACACACACACACACACACACACACACACACACACACACACACACACACACACACATGTATATATCAGATGATAGATAGGAGAGTTCGATGATACAGCAGGTGTTCTGCTTTGTCACAACAGCTTTCATTTGGTTTTACTAAATAGAATACATAGCTTGTGGTAGTCATGCAATCTGACAGTGGGAATAAATAATGAGATGGTCACTTACCGGTTCATTTTGTGACACAGACTTATAATACAAACACCACTCAGAACATTTTCAGGAAATGAAACAACCTCATAAGTATTCAGAAGAAAACTGATGAAGAAGAATGTGTTATTGCTGGAAGATAACAAATGATTATGTGTTTGCTTAAGACTGACATCTTAATCTACAAAAAAGACTCATTAATACCATTGGGTTCGAGCAGTAGGTATACATTTAAACACAATAATTTGCTTATTGGTGAATCTATGTGTATATAATAAGATTGTACATATCTCATGCATAATTCGTAAAATGATCAATAAATATCAGATGTTGCAACTGTAACACATAGGAACTTATTTGTTTTAGTTTGTTATTGTGAACCCACAATAAATCACATTAGTGCTCCGTACAAGCAGGATATGTCTCAAAGTCAATTCTTAAATGGTATTTTCCAGGTTTGAACACAGAGTTTTCCTTCTAAAACTGTTGCCAGTCTGCTTTACTATTCAACCACAGATGGAAATTGAGTAGTCAAATTCACACTTTTTCCAAACCTATTGGCACTAATATATATATATATATATATATATATATATATATATATATATATATATATATATATATATATATATATATATATATATATATGACTATTCTGGACTGCATTTTAGACGTCAAGGAAATGAACTCTCAGTTCTGCAGTATCTTAAACTTGCTAAAGGCCTTGAAAGGACAATGGCAAAAATAAATGCGATTCAGCTTAACTGAGTGAGTAGTTTATTCACGGAAAGGGAGAAAATAACTAAAAATGCAAAATATTACAGTTATTCAAGACATTAGGGAAAAAAAACGATTGAGTACTTTATTTCAAAGAAGCCTCTAATTGAAACTTTCTGAATAATCAAAGAAGTTTCTACTTATGATGGATATTTTTTCGACATTTTTCCTCCAATTGGAAACTTACTATCCATACAAATTTAAAAAGATAAGTCTACAAACAAATTGATTTTTGTGATATATTTTAGAAAAAAATGCGTTATCAGCTCGAAAACTGCAATATAAAGAATAATATTGAATTGGATAGTTTCAGAAAGAATAGTTAGAAAAATAATCTAAGAGGGCAGCATTATTGAGATGAATCGAATGAATTATGCAACACAACTTTATCAGTATGTAGATATTTCATTAATAGTGTATATGTCCAGATTCATTTTTAAAGGTTTACGTAAGATGATATGCACAGATGAAGATGATCAAGGAGCTATAACAAACAACCAAACTAGGTTGTAATCCCGAATGCTAATCAGAGTTATTGATAAGCGAAATAGCTTTTTATTCCCAATTCTTTTATGTATGAAGTAAATGCTTTACTTAAAAAAAATCACGTTCACTAAATACATTAAAATATTAACATTTCTGAATTTTCTCAGTTTACTAGAATTTCTACACAAGAGGAGGAAATAAATTAAGCAGGAAAATGATTTAGCCCCACTTTCGAGTTATGTATAAGAGATGTATAATTAAAGGCATTAACAGGTTTCTGGGTGAAACCTTACTTTGTATTAAAAAAAAAGCAACATATGATTTGATTTCTGACTGGACGGTACTAGTATTTAACTTAGTTAAATCTTGTGCATTACAAAGGTATCTTAAAATGTTTCGTGCGAAATTGTTTTTGTGGCCCACATACGAATTCTTTGTTTTGTTAGAATACCAGTCAACATCTGTGCCAGGAGAACATACAATTAAACACTTGGTCAGGTAGAGTCAAAATATACTACCCATGAAAAATGCCATACTCAAATCAAAGTGGGTTTCAGATGACGGATATGAGTGTCATGATCGGCAGATGCCCCTTTGATAGCCCACAGATGGGACTGGTAAATATCCTGTGAGTGTTGGCTATTCTTATTTCAGGTACACAAACAAAGATCAAAGCAACTGTGAAAAATCAAAGAAAAATAGAAAGGAGAGGACAAAAATTAAATAATAAACTGTTATCTTGGAAGGAGACCAATACAAAGGGGACATTGGAAACGGATGATGGTGATCTGGACAGATTCCACGTTATTTAATACTTCCTTAGCAACCATGTTTATTTTAAAGAAAGGTTGGTCTTCTGACCTTGAAATACAAGGAATATGTTGACAAGTATACCGGAAATATATATACTCAAATAGAGCTAATTAAAACACTTAATTCTAAGAATCAAACCATCACAGATCCCAACATAACAAAACCAATCAAAACACTTGAAGAAAGAAAAAACAGAGGATAATTTTTCATAAAATCATGAGTGAACAGATGTGTACATAACTATTCTAAAAAAGATCAAGACTTGAAAAATGTCAAGGTAGAAACCGAAAAAGTATAAAAAATATTGAAACATATCCCGACGGACAACACATAAAGTTGAATGAGTTAATATCGGCAAAAGCAAAACAAGCCATAGAGAAAATAGTTAACCCCCTAAACAATCCAAACAAATTTACAAACCTGGTTGAGAAATGAGTGAGAAAGAAAACAAAAAATTGCGACTACAAGCGAAATGATATGGGAGATAAAAAAAAAACCGCAGGAACGCAACGAAATGAATTGATCACCGCTACAAACAATCGCATATATGGCTAACAACACAAATGGAAATGAAACCGAAATTGATATTATTGAGTATTATTTCTTGCCGAACTCTTCAGCTGTGTAACTCTCAAAACAAAAATGTTGGTAGCAGTCAAAAATAAATACGCACCTACAAAAATATTTCTCATATTCAGTATATTTTTAAACGTACGTTGATTTTTCTCGATCAAAATGTTTGGTTGGTTTGGTTGGTTTGGTTTCCTCGTTTAATCAGTCTTTGTACGTAATCTAATACAAATGACATCTATTTAGAAGAACAATTGAGGCAGTGTTTACTTAATAGCTAGGGGATAAGGAGATTCATAACTCTCCTAAGAGTATTAGTTCAAAAGTGAACGCCATTGGAATTTGAACTATCTCACTAATATGCAAGAGTCGAGCGTATTAGTCATTGCACTACCATTATAAGATTTCCTTAAAAAGTGTTTGCTAATAAATGGTAACGAATGATATCCGCTTTAATTGCATACATTTCCATCGGAAACAATACAATTAATATATCGTTGGTTTAGAAGTGGAGCTACTGAATTTCAAATGATACTTGATTTTCCTGGTCATAAAGACTTGTCACTATAGAATTTGGCAATAAATAACTTAAGGTTACCTGTTGTAATAACATAATTGTTTATACAGAAAATAATGAAATTCCGGTAATTCAGGTAAGAAAATTAACATTTTTACTTTAGGAAAATGAAGAAATTATATTTTGCTTGAAATACGAACTTCTAGTAAAATTATCTTTGATTCTTTATTTTTTCATTGAATATAAATGCCCTCGCTATATGCATTTATATCCAAAAGTCTTTCAAACACTATTTTACGACGAAATACTAGTTCAGCTCGAGCAAAATGGCAATGGTTTTGCTGAAAATATTATTAATATAACTTCACATGTTGAGTAGTATCTGATTAAAAGAAAAAATGCTAGGAAATGAATGGATGACATCAAACTGGTATGAGATAAAAATGGAGGCTTATATTTTTCAACCCCCATAATCAAATGAAAACAAAAAAATTCCTTGAAGAATTAATTACGTTGGTAAATTCATTATGATACAAAGAGAGGTTAATGAGACATTCTTGATTTTCTGTCTTATCTGATAATCCTCTAATTAACAAGCTTCTTCGAGAAAACAGATATTATAGAAGACGGCAAACTTAGAAAGAATTTCATCAGACAGTGTCCTCAAGTTTTGCTGTTTTTTTTTTCTGAGATGTACAAAATTATGCTTGATAGATAGATAGATAGATAGATAGATGCAGGCTGATCTGGCTTTTTTTCATCTAGATCGAACCATAGTTCTTAAACTCATCTTGCTTGCGTAATTGTACGGTAGATATTTTAACTCATTTCATATCTAAACTTAAATAAATATTTATCAGAAACTTGTATTTACCCAACCTCTCCGCAACGAGCAAAATGTGACACAAGTTCATTTTAAGCGGATAATATATATATATATATATATATATATATATATATATATATATATATATATATATATATATATATATATAATGAACTTAGAAGAAAACTCGGACCAGCTTATTGTCATTATAAATTTATTTCGGCGAAGATTATCATTATACGCTTATTCTTACCAGATGACTTCATATGTTTAATTTGAGGATGAAAAACTGCAAATATGGATTACTGTCTATGTATATGCATGATAGAAAAGGGAAGAAAGAAAAAAAAACACATAAATTTAAACTCTCAGTCGAAAGTCAAGGGAGTGAAAATAATTAAGTATGAGAAAAATAAAAAAATAAAACACGAAAAGAGTGTTGCTTTAAATGAACTCATCCTAATTTGAACACATGCTAGCTTTTTCGTAGCAGGTTGAATTTTATGAATAATGCAAACTTGTAAACTAAATGATTATCATCATATATTTTTTCTGCTTACTTCTTTTACATATTTAAATACCTCAGCTTTTAGGGGCATTATACTCCTAGAATAAAAACAAAAAACCTTTCGGCTGCCACCAGGTATCTTTAATTAATCCAAAAATAATCAATGGGAATTTATAACTCCAGAAATTTGAAAAAAAAATAATTGTGAAATATTGTGTAAGATTTCAGCATAAACCCTCGTCATATAATGGTAGTAATTACTGTTATAAATGTTATTATTTTCCATTAAAAGCATCTAAAATCAATATCCTTCTTTTTATCTAGAGTAGGAGACTCGATGGCACCTAATCAGGATAATTTACATTTACTTTCATGTCTACATTTAAACACAAGTTCGTAACGTTTATTAAGCAGTAGTCTGCTTTCTTTAAAATGAATTATACTAATTTTTCATCGACATGCAAGTTACATCTGTCATTGAAGCTATTCGTGGTGGAAAACTGCCTATTTTCCACTTTTTGTTTGGGGTTAGCCTCTGACCCTTAAGGTTCTAAAAACATTTAGATAGAGCGATTTGGTTTCATAGTCGTGGATTGGAGAAAAAAATGTCTGTGGTTATACAGTTTGTTTCCAATTTCCAGATACCTATATATATATATATATATATATATATATAGATAGATAGATAGATAGATAGATAGATACAAAATCTCCTGAAACAGGAAAAATACATCTTGGAATTTTGAATGACTAAATAAGCAAGGTTATCTTATTGTAATGTTTTTATTTGATAATAAATTTAAAACAAAATAAATTATCAAATTTCTGAGAGTTTTCTTCTCTTGATAATTATCGAGAAAGGCCAATGACAGTGGGGCGTTATTGTTAAACAGACAGAAATGCTCTGATCAATGTTTATATTCATATTTAAATTCTTGTCTTTTATTATATGTCCCAATGGCGTCGTAGAATTCCTTATGTTGTCAGTAATACGCAGAGAGGTGATTCGCATAATGTCAAATTGTTTATGATGATATGTTAATTCGCAAGTGAAAACATAAAAGTAGATGCCCTCTTTCTGAGATTTAACACATTTCCAATGCCCAAGACATACGTTTAAATACCGATGTCATCATTAAAACTGAAATATCGTTTGCAATAACATTCACATCGATTTTATTATATACAGTTAAGAGAATAGCGTATAGAATATGGGAAATGAATGATATGGTTTCAGTATACTATATTATCATTTGGAAATATGACAATTTCAATGCACTAATAATAATAATAATAATAATAATAAAAATAATAATAATAATAATAATAATAATAATAATAATAATAATAAACTCCTATGGGACTTTGAGATACACACGGATCACCGAATCCCGGCCAGAAGACAAGACCTAATAATAATCAACAAAAAAGGAAGAGAAATTGCAAAATTGTCGACTTAGCTGTCCAGGCTGACCACAAAATAAAACTGAAAGAATGTGAAAAGAAGGATAAGTACCTCGACCTTGCAAGGGAATTGAAAAAACTGTGGAACATACAGGTAATAATTATACCAATTGTAATTGGTGCTGTTGGTACAGTAACTAAAGGGTTATTAAAGGGCCTGGAGGACTTGGAAGTTGACGTACGTGTGGAGACCATCCAAACGACAGTATTATTGAGAACGGCTAGAATACTAAGAAGAGTCCTGGAGACTTGAAGAGACTTACTGTCACTCAAACTCCAGTGGAAGACCATCAGCCGGCGATGATGTCAAAAACCCTAAAGGAGTAAATAATAATAATAATAAAACTGTTGAATAATGGATCTTGGCGTTCCAGCTAACCCCAGGGTAAACCTGAAAGAAAAAGAAAAGAAGAATAAGTACCTGGATATGGCTTGAGAGCTGAAAAAAAAACTACGGATTGGGAAAGTGAAGGTTGTACCAACTGTAAGTGGTGCATAGGGTACATTCATCAAAGGACTGACAAAGGGTCTGGGGGACTTGTAAATAAGAGAACTAATCGAATCTATCCAGACTACAGCATAAAATCGGCCAGAATACTGAGGAGAATACCTGAGACTTGAGGAGACTTGCTGTCACTCAAACCCCAGGAAGAAACCAACTGCTAACTCTGGTCTGAAAAATTCTCAAAGCAGAAAAATAATAATAACATATCTGTGTATATCCTTTGCAA
This sequence comes from Sepioteuthis lessoniana, assembly GCA_963585895.1. Lineage (NCBI taxonomy): Eukaryota > Metazoa > Mollusca > Cephalopoda > Myopsida > Loliginidae > Sepioteuthis > Sepioteuthis lessoniana. Next base: position 45,594,074 of record OY757924.1, on the reverse strand, counting down.
GTTTGTAAAGTTTATCTTTGTTTTCTAAATAGTTAAATATTATATGATTCATTCACGGTCCCAAGAAATTCTCATTAAAAGATTAAAAATTATGCTTTCTACCCGTTAATCCTATTTCGCCTCAGTTAATGCTGTTGGAATATATGGAAATGTAATTAAATCCTGTCCCTCCTAGCAAATATTAATGAATAAATGAAATAAAAGCAAGAATACAAGTTAAATTTTCTGCTATGTGGATTTTGAACCCAGGAAGTAAGAACATATTCTAATTCATTCATATATGTACCTGATATCATCGATAAATAAGCAATGTTATTTCTTTTGAAATTTATTTAGGATGTTGAAGTCTTCTTGATTGTTAAAATATGAATGACTTACGAAAAAAGCAAAAAAAAAAAAAAGTTCAAAACAAAGCAAAAAGAGAAAGCAAAAACAACACAAACATCCCTAAAATAGCAAAAATTAAATCTTTCACTACTCTAGGTTAATACTGTTAAATGTTTCTAAACCCTCGACCAAAAATAAATAAAAATAAAAATACAAAAGCAAAATCACAGACGATAGATATTCAACTGAGAAAATTATTTTCCAATCAGAAGGTGGGAGAACATTCTATTCCTTTGTCTAAACTACCATTAATTTCATTTGTATTTGTAGCTGATATAATCGATGAATTGCTTGTGTGAATTTATTTGTGGCCTGCTGATGGTTGTTCATTCTTGGAAGAATACCAGACCATTTGAGACAGAAGCACAGATAATAATCAAACACTTGGTTTGCTAGGGCCACTCTACACTACCCTAGGAAGATTGCAAACCCATATCCAAATCAACGTGTCACTCAGATAACAGATCTGAGTGTTATAATCTGTAGATGCTCCCTTATTAAGCAATATGGTGGGACGTCGTCATCATTCAGTGAATGTGAACTTTCCTAATCTCAGCTAGATAAACAACAACCAAAGCAACGATTCATCTGAGAGACATCAGTAGAAACATTGACCAGAGAACACAACAAAAATGAAATCCATAAGCATTGTCAAAGCAATCATACCTTGAAAGGTAATAAAAAGGATGATCGAAATTTGGTCAGAATCAAGTAGATTTGCTTCTACGAGCAGAAGACTTGCAGAGCAAGCAAGGAAGATTTAATTGAAAGGCTGGTTTTCTAACGTTGAAATACTGGAGATAAGCAAACAGGTAAGTCGAGAAGAATATACCCAAGAATAATCCCCTACACAAATTAAAATGCAAAATACTTAAAACCAAAACCCCAAAGATACCAGTGCCATAGCATCAATCTTGACACAAGAAGACAGAAAAATGTTGAGATACTTTACCATTCCTTAGAAATCAAAACTGGAAGAAGTCAAGGTAGAAACAATAACTATCAAAAAATATACCAACTTAATAAAGGATCAAATTTAGGCAGGATAAAAACAATCCAGCAATAAAATTGGTATTTCAAAAAGGAAACAACAAAGATGGGAAATGATGCTGGAAGGACAAAAAAAAACTGCAAAAATAAGCAAGATCCGTATTGAAGAAAAGAAAAAAAAAACAAAATATAAAGAAACATTTAAAAGAAAAGATCCCAAAAAAGACAGTAGCAGACAAGTTTTGCTTTACAAGTGGCAGAAATTAATCAAAAGATATTGGTGAAAGAAGGGAGACTCAAAAGATAATGAAACAGGGTCAAGCAACACAAACAAAACAAGACTTTCTTAAAATATGAAAGAAAATTCTACCACCAGATCGGTGACGAAAGTTTAAGGAAAAACCAATTATTGGACGCAAAGTAAACAAAACAATTTTGGGGTAATATATGGAAACAGCATGAACAGAAATACCGAATGTATAAATAACATGAAAAAAAGGATTTGAATGGCTCAAACACAGCTTCGAGGTTGGCATACACCTGGGATCACCAAAAACATTCAAAAAAGTACTAAATCGGAAAAAAAGGCATTATATACTTCTCACCCATTCATAACAGATTAATTCTGCAGATGAGTAAATGCCTACAAGAAACAAGCATACCTGAATGGATGACAAAAGGGAAAACTTCACTATTTATGAAAGCTCCCCCACCCCACAAAAAGGAACAATGATTGACTGATAACATGTCTACATATGGTAAGGAAAATCCTTACCATAAAATTAAAATTAAAAATGAAATATATTGTTCTTGTCAAGGCCTCTGACTATTGCCAGAAGAACTGAAAGGACGCCGCAGGGGGAAGAAGAGGAAAAGACGACCTTCTATATATGGATAAGAACATTGTCATTGAAACCAAAAAAAAAGGTTGAAAATGAATCCATGGCATAGATTGACGACAAAAAGGCCAATGATCTGGTCTCACAACGTAAACCTTCTGAAAATGTGCAAAAGTCATAAACATCATGATGAAAGCCATTGAAAACTAGAGGCTTGAATAAACAGGAGGAAGACAAACCCGAGCTAAGAGACGCACTTGCGCTGCAATTATTTGTAATAGCAATAAGTAAAGTTGGCGACCATAGTCGAGGGTAACCCGAAGGCTCCCTTTTCGGTAGCTACTACACCAAGGTGTAGGGGCGGGTGCTACTCCTTCCCTGGATTGCTCTACTTTACCCTTGATCCGTACCTTATAATGCTGAGTGTTAAGCAAGGAGGCATCAAGTACCATTTTTTGAGTCTTTGGTATGACGCGACCTGGGATTGAACCCAGGTCTCCCGGGCCATTGGCGAACACTCTAACACCTAGGCCAATTTCCGGTAATAGCAATGATGTAACTCATTTACGTACTTCGAAATGGCAAAGATAGCTTTAAGAAAATCTCAAGGCCAGACCTTGAGTTATTGAACAAAAAAAAAAAAAAGAATTACCGTATAATAATTTTTGCGTTTTGGCAGACTTTGGAGTTAATAAGAAAGAAAGGAAGAAGATGGGCAAATGAATGGACCTTGAAAGAGATATACAAAAAAAAAACTGGAACACGAAGGTGATAACTATTCCATTTGTATTTGGTACCCTTGGAACAGTCCTCAAGGACTTAAAAAAAGACTGAAGAGGAAGAACCGCACCAGTCAGACTATAGCATTGTTAAGATCGGTGAGAATACTCAGGAAAGTTCCGTAAACTTACACTACCTTATATATGTCATATTTTTGGTAAAAGGAAAAGTGTACAAAATATACAATAACAATACCAATAAAACGAAAAGTAATAAAACCGGAAAAATTATACTATCCACAAACTCACAAACCAAAAGTCTAAATAATAAACTACACACCTCAGACATACGAATTAATAACAGCACATAAGAATCTATAAATGATATAATAAATAAAAAAGCAGAAGAAAATAAACATCCTAATCCGGATGTAAGAGTTTATGCAATCAGATCTGCAATTTGTAATAAGCATATATTCGGGAAACATTGAGTTATGCACACAAACAGACTCTTTCAAAAATCGAAACTATGACTTAGTCCAACACAGAACCAAAGAAAAACATAATTTTGATCTCAAGGAAGCAAAAAATTATAAAACATGCCCAATAAAAAGAAACAATAAGCCATCAAATCAGCAGTTATTTTTCTCATAGAAAAAATGATACAAAAATCTGGAAAATTTCAATTATCTCCAACTTTGGGTTAGTGGATCATCACAGAAGATAACATTAACAAACTATTACATTAAATCAATTAAAAAACATTACATTGTTACCAATTACAACATAAAATAAAAACAAACATTCCTTTTCACACTCACAGTTGAAAATGCTATGTAGTATAGCGAAACATGTTCAGTAAGAAAAAAAAACATACTTTACCGATTTTTTTACAGTTTGCCATTAATACTACAAAACATACAGTCAGAAATATGTATTTCCATATAATAGACACACACAGACACACACACACTCACATATATATATATATATATATATATATATATATATATATATATATATATATATATATATATATAACACTTTTCTTAAATACTTCTGGGATATTCTCGAAAAGCAGAATAACTATTGATACCACAGTACCAATGACTTGCTGAAGGCTGACATTGTAAATTTGATGGAAAAAATAATGAGAATTACCTGTTTAGGAAAGGGTTTCATTTAGAGTTTCCCTTGAGGCTGAAGTGAGTTTTATTAAAGGAAGAAGAAGGATTGCGCGTTAAACTAGTTTTATTTCTATTTTTTTTTTATTTCATTCATTCTGTTTTCCTTAATTAATCTTTTTTTTTATTTCAAGCATTATTTGCATGAGTACTCTGGTCGAAATGTCTAACGAGCTGGATTTTGATATCGTAATAGGTGGGTTCTAACTCCAGTCACGCTTTCACTTTCTGATGAATACTCTTGGGCCAAGTATGAACCCTTTTATTCTCCCAGCTATACGGTTAATAATACAACATTTTTTCTACTGTTCCGTCTGACTCCACGTTTATTGTTAATGTTATTCCGTTTTTCCTTCCCATCAGAGGTACATTCTGTTGCATTTGTTTCTACGTTCTTACCTTCTTTTCTTCTGAAGGTAATCATGAACAATTCGTTGTTAAAAAAAGAATAGCTGAAGAAAATCTAAATATCGTAAATTTAAGGAAATATCTTTAAAAAAAATACGAATTACAATTTGGCATGTGCAGTTACGATAAAATGAAGGAAATAAATTTAATAAATTTATAAGATGATTTGTACATTTTTTTGTATTAATGTTTGATTCAAATTTTTAGGTCTGAAGCTGTATCCAAATATTTTTTACAATGGATTAGCAAACTTGTGCATTACAATTTAATAAAAAAGTTACGTTTACTTGGTAATATACCGTTTATATGACAGGGAGCATGATTAGTATTGCCATTACAATGAAAATTCTGGTCATTCAGTGGGATTAAGTTTCGTAATATATATATATATATATATATATATATATATATATAATCCATGGGGAAAATCCAAGCAGTTGGAGTATCGAATTTGAGTATTCAATGTCAACGGCTATCGACGTATAATTAATTTGGGATTAAAAATAGATCAAAATCCAACGTGCCGCGCCATATATATATCATCATCATCATCATCATCATATCGCGCTGGTAGCACGGATATCCCTGACCCTCTCTCGCCACTCCTCCCTATCGTTCATCGCCCTAGGTAGGTCTTCAGGACAACATCCTGTATCCTCACATAGCTGCTGAATGTATGTTCGTGCTGGTCGTCCTGCTTTTGCACGGCCATGTGTGGGGATCCATAAGAGTACATCTCTTATGAGTTCGTCCCTACTTCTCCATCTATCTATCGGATTTTGATTGTATACTGCGTTGCAGTGTCGGAGCAGTATGTCGTCGAATTGTCTGGTCTTCCATACTTCCGGGGGAATTTCGTCCAGCCCTGCAGCTTTCCTGTTTTTAATTTTTCTGAGAACCGAGTCGTGTTCTTCTTGGGTGAACGGTCCTAGTTTAATGGCTAATTGTTTGCTAATTATTCTGGCGATTGGTTCCTGTGTTATTTTCGGGGGGTTTCCTAGTAGGTTTTCGAAGTGCTGTTTCCACAGTTTTATTCTTTCTTGTTGGTTTGCTGCTTTCAGTTTTGCTTTGGCTGTGTTCTTTCTTCTGCTCACTTCGTTTATTGTTTGCCAGGCTATTCTAGATTGTCTATCTTCCACCGAGTCTCTAATCTTATCTATCTGATTTTGAATGTATTCTGTCTGTTCCTTTATATATATGCCTGCTAATTGATATTGTGCCGTTTGGATCGTACCACGTGACTTCCCGTATTGCGGAAGTACAAAAGACGCCGTTTCTCTTTCGCTGGAGAGACTGAAGCAGAAGCAGAAACAGAGAGAGAGAGCCCTGAGAGGACTTTGGTCAATAGTAAGACCAACTCCGCATGTAAGACCTACATCGAGAGACTTATAATACTAGTTGGACTGTCCCACTTGTGTTAATAGATGATTAACTCTGTTTTTCCTGTGTATCTTTTCCTTACCATGATATAATATATATATATTAAAATGAAAAGAAAAAAATCAATTCTTTGATATCATAATAAATTTACTTCAGGTCATGATGACCATCATCAGATGTAAAATAAAAAAAAAGATCTTTGGGTGTTCATAACATTCAAATATGTATATATCATTGTGTGTATATATATAGAAAGACACACACACATACACATACACACACGCACACACACACATATCATCATCATCATATCGCGCTGGTGGCACGGATATTCCTGACCCTCTCTCGCCACTCCTCCCTATCCTTCATCGCCCTAGGTAGGTCTTCAGGACAACATCCCGTATCCTCACATAGCTGCTGAATGTATGTTCGTGCTGGTCGTCCTGCTTTTGCACGGCTATGTGTGGGGCTCCATAAGAGTACATCTCTTATGAGTTCGTCCCTGTTTCTCCAGCAGTGTCCTGCATGTCTGTTTCGTCTAACTTGAATAGTTTTCGTGATAGAGGGCAGGTGGCCGTACAGTTGGTGTCTTGTGGGGTGTTGCCGCCAGGACTTGTTCAAGATTGCATGTAGCATTCTTGTGTAATTGCCGACTAGCTTCTTCTCCAGTTGTTTTGTTAGCGTCCATGTAGTGCAGCCATATAGCAGTATCGATGTGACTGCTGCCTGGAAGAAACTGCGTTTCATTTTTTTTATATATATATATATATAATTAGAAGTGCTTTTTATAACATTTGAGTTAAATATTCATCAATATCATACGAAATATGATATTGATAATTCTTTTCTTTGTATATATAAGTGTGTGTGCGTTTACGCCAATAAAGAAATGATCTTTCGATTTTCAAATAAATAATCCTCGTCCTTCCGCAATCGTTTTGTTCAAGAACCTTTTGGTAACAAATAGTTTTTACGGCAATTAAAGATCACTAAAACAAGTAGATATATCCAGTTATCTATAATCATTTAACTGTGTGGGAAAGTGACCGAAAACTGAGTCTTCATATTTGTTTTAGTCTCTACTTTTCAGTGAATAGGGTTTAAATTGATATATAGACAGATTTCATAGGTACATCTAGGGTTATTTGATGCTTAGTGGTTGGGAAATCTCGTTCATTTTACACGTATGTTTATATTTTTAGTTGTTGTTTCTTATGAGCTTTTTGCGCAATTAAAATAAAATAAAATACAATTTACTAATGCAAATGATTATATGACATCAAGTAATTATCTATATTTGACAAAAGTTGTTAATCTATATCCTGTTATATGGTTTCAACTAGCTAAAAATAACCCTTAGTAATAATTATATCTTCGAGTAATTATTCTTAATACAGATAACTTATAGTCATTTGATGTCAAGTATTCTTTTACAATAGAAATAATATGCACGCTGTTTTATGGTCTAAAGTATCACCACCCAATACTGATAATGTATACCTAATTATGTACCTGAAATTGATTAATTTTTTAACGATATCTATTTATTTGAACAGTCTTCTATGTTTAACAAATAATAACCCTGAGTAAACAATATTGATTCAAATAAGTATTACTTATACAGTTAATTTAGTGTTATGTAGCATCAAGTATTTCCTATGAAATTAGAATATTAAAAAAAAAACTTTTTGAACAATAGATGAGACCCTAACTAGTACAACCATTTCACATTGGAGCGGATCTCAATGAAATTGCAGTCAAAGGATACTTCACATACTCCGCAGGGGATACGTTCAGCACATTCGAAACCTCGCCAACAGTGCGTGAATAGGGCTGTGCCAACTTTTGTAGAGGCTTAATACATTAAGTACCCTAAAGAAAATCTGTATTTAAATAACTCTAACAACGTTTGACATTTTAAAATAAAGCTAATCGTGAGTGATGTGGGTTATCATTTTCAAAAGATCATTAAATCCACCCGATAACTCTGATGTCATGAAAGATCGCCAAGAGTTAAATGATCTTTGAATCTCATTACAGAGTCAATGTTCTTTAAAACAATAGCGTCTCTTTTGCACACCCATCAGCTTTTTTATGACTTTTAAATCTCAAAGTTTATTGATCCTATTTGATCAGCTAACGCTGATTATTGTAGGTGGTTTATTTCAGTGAAAAGAGGGACGTGAAGGAGACGTTGGGTAGAATTACTTTTCAAAAAAAAACTAAGAATTTTAATCCTTCAATAATGAATAACCAATTAAAAAGACCCTTAAATAATGTAAGAAACAAACAAGACAAAACGAACACGATCAAGTCGAGGCTGATTAATCCCGCTGGGAAGAGAATCCAGGATTCACTAAAAACGTGACATCTTAAACAAAACGATGCTGGGAAACAATAAGAGGGATAATGCTTGCACAATGATTCCATTTCAGCATACAAATGAGAAGTGAGTGGAGACGCTGCTTTTCGGTTTGCTAGAGTTATACTCATTCAAAGCGGATTAAATAGCATAAACAAATAAAAGAATGGATTTTACTAAAATATAAATAATATACCAGCAGAGGACTGAGTACATAGATTTGAATAATCTACGTAAGAAGGAAGTGCATGCTAATATATTTAAAGAAGATAATGCTTCAATTCTAAGTTTCATGATGGCCGTTTCTTGATATAATAGGCTTCCAAGAAATTATCATTATACCTGGTTTGAATGAATTTTGTTTACATAAGACAGTAATACCGCATCTAGAAAATGACGGAATTATAATGGTTAATTCTTGTTTGACAACACTGACTGGTAATCATCGGATCACTGCTTTATCAATTCTTGAACACGTATGGAAACGTATCGTTTATGTGTGTAGCTGAGACACTATGCATTTCGTCAGGTTTTTGATCTTAATATTTTCTTTCAGTATATCTTCCGATAGATTTCCAATAAACATACTTTGAAAATATGTAAAAAAAGGTTTTGAGCGAAGTGGAGTTTGGGTATCAAACACACACACACACACACACACACACACACACACACACAAATATATATATATATATATATATATATATATATATATTTGTGTATGTGTGTGAGTGCGTGTGTTTGATATATATATATATATATATATATATATATATATATATATTTCCTTCACCTGATATTGATTACGCAGACACTTGATGTGTATTCACATGTGGGGTCTCTCGTGGATTGTTATCTGTATATTGTCCCTTTGCCACATTTATATTTTGAATTCAGACATTTATTTCTTCTAGGCTGGTTGGTATATAAAGGTTAGCGACAGTGGTCAACCTTACTATTTACCCAGAGCTGAAAGAGAGGATTTGGATTCATGCCTTTCCCAAAGGCATTAGTGCGAAAGTGAAACACAAGCAACCTCGTTCAGGATTTGAACTCAGTTTGCCATCTACATTTACCAACGACCGTAACTGTTTCGCCCCGGGCCTCCCTAGTCCGATAGGTACGTTTCTACGAGGGTTAATATAAAAAACATGTCAGGACCCACAGAAAAATGCTTTAAATCCCAGAGAACAGTTGAATTGATAATTACAAAAATTACAAGCGTTTTTTTTTTCAATTAAAGTAAGCAGATTTCTTTTTCATCATAGTTACAAGTCCTGCAATATTATTTCTATTGTTTAAAACGTTTTATGAATCAGTTTATTTTCTCAATGGAAGAATTGTTGAACTCCTACCAAAAAAATAAAACTCATTTCCTCACATTCCATTAGAATATCTTGGTCTGCCTCAAAACCTTTCAGGCGACCTTCGAAAGTAGTAGTCCTGGTAGCGTGATGGACGGGTTGGACTTTCTAGTTGGCGAGTTGAAACTTCATACACGATATTACGTTCACGTTAGAACTAATAACCTTGGCAATGGTTATATAGTATCACAACCTTTTGTCTTCATCTTCATACTCATAATCTTTCGGGCAATATATCCTCGGCATTCTTCAGGTGTTTCATGTCAAATTCGGGAGCCTGTATAGAACGTCTAACTGAACACTTATTTAATCAACAGGGGTAGATTGTTCAAATTCCGTTAACCATAACCGGGTACAAGTGTTAAACTATAATTTGTATTCTTTGTTACCCTACTTGTAGTTGGGATGGACCCTGCAACCACCAGATGATTTTACTCAGAAGCACTTTCCAACCAAACGTCTTATCCACGGCACAGTGTATCCACCAGGATAATACAAGTGCCTTACCCTTGTATCTGGTCATTGTTAATGGAATTAGAACAATCCATCCCCGTAGATCAAATAAAGATCATGGTTCTGTGTATGAATATACCAACCCCACACTGAAGGTAATTTTTTTAACGGAGTTTAGCTGGTTTGAATTCAGTGTTTTTATTCTCCTAGACTGTTTTTCTCACGAAGGCAAAAGAACTAATTCTGCCCTACAACTTACCCATGGCTGGAGGGAGAATAATTGGATTCATACCTTAATTAATTCTGTGTGAAAAATGATCAACCTTGTCGAGGATTTGAACCCTTGTCACACAGTCCATTTCCTACGAAGATAACCATTACATCACAGACACCTACTTCAAGGTTCTGTGTAGGCTCCCAAGTTTTACATGAAGGAGGCCGAATGCCATATCGGCAGAAACATAATGAAAGTAACAATGACGATGAAGAACATAGTCTGAATATTCTAAGTGGTAATATTATCAGACTACATCTCAGAAATTTATGCAATCCATTACCTTCGTGCAACACTAGTGCTTTTATCATTGAATAACCTTAGAGGGTTGATATGCCACTAAACAAATGAATCAAACCAAAATTGGCCTCGTCAATCTCCTGTTTATCTAATATCCATTTATCTGCATACAGTAGCCATCAGAAGAATTATCTTGAAGTTTAATCCTCTCTTTAAATATCTAACGTCATGGCAATAACAGTTTAATTCATCCGTTTTCTTCTAACATGACACCCTCCATAGAATATCCTTGCGAGTTTCTAGTAATTAGTCACATGGTTTGACTGAATTGCAATTAAGAGAATTGCTGTTTATGAAAATTTATCTAAACGTTTCTCTAGTAATTAGCAAAGAAAATGTTCTCTGTTAAGTACATCAGCAGCCATATCGCCCACAATTGCATCGAGCCAACGAATGTCTATATTGAACATATAAATCTAAAAGCGAGGCATAGTTATCATTTATTTAATATACTGCTGATTGAATGACTCTAAATCAAATACCGTTTTGGTTATCAATTTGTTGATCTCTCGAGTGAATGATCATTGCCAACTTAGCGTAGGCTGAAAATAAGTCCCGTATCTTGAATCGATCGACCAAATCGAGAATGAAATCAAGACTTGGCATTTACTGTTTGAATACTACAATCAGGTCGAAACTCAAAAAGAGATATTAAGTATTTGGTTGCATTAAAGTTTTGCACAGTTGTTTTGCTGAGTATTACCCATTTCTAAAGTATCTAACTATATATGCCTCTAGGAAATAAATATTCTCGTGGAACCCTGTTTGCGATTGATGCGAGATGAGGCCAATCAGTCGCTGAACTGACTACTATTTGAAGATATTAACATAACCGTAATTATTAAGTTGACTGATTGATTTTAATGGTATTCCAACACATAGAGGGTTATTTTATGTCTATAGGTAAAGGAATCACGTTATTGTAAGTTCAATTTTACAATTGATGTGTAGTTGTTTTTAGGAGCCTTTATTTTTACACATGGTTCTTTTCAATAATACATAAGTTTTAAACTGATCTGTTTTACTCAAACTGATATTACCAGTCTGGATCAGAATAAATCTGCTATTACGTGCGATTAAAAGGTTCAAAACACTCTGCAAATCTCCAGAAGGGGAACTTCAAAATCGAATGAATTTTAATGTCTTACTCAGGACAACACTTTTTGGGAGGGTCTAATTATTATTATTATTATTATTATTATTATTATTATTGCATACTCTTTTAGAGTTTTTAACATCGGCTAACGCTGATGTTTTTTTCATTGGAGTTTGAGTGACAGCAAGTGTCCTCAAGTCTCTAGGACTTTCTCAGTATTCTGGACGTCTTCATAATGCTGTAGTTTGGATGTTCTCCACCTGTCCGCCAACTTCCAAATCCCCCAAGCCCTTTAATAATCCTTTAGTTACTGTGCCAAAAGAACCAATCACAATTGGTACAATCGTCACTTTCATGTTCCATAGTTTTTTCTATTCTTAAGCAAGGTCGAGGTACTTATCCTTCTTTTCACATTCTTTCAGTTTTATTCTGTGGTCAGCCGGGACAACAAAGTCGACAATTTTGCAAGTTCTCTTTTTTTGCTGATTATTATATGGTCATGTCTTCTGGGCGAGATTAGGTGATCCGTGTGTATGTCAAAGTCTAATAGGAGCTTATGTGTGTCATTTTCTAGGACAGGTGCGTTCGTATGGTCCAATTCAAATTCCTTGCACATTTCCCAGTGGATCCTCTTGTCCACCCAGTCGTGTCTAGTCTTGTACTCTTTCTGTGCTAATTTGCTGCATTCGCTTAGTATGTGATTGAGCGTTTCGTCTCTGTAACCACATAGCCTATATTTGCTATTTTGTTGAGTCTTATCTATCCTCACTTTGATATGATTGGTTCTTATGACGTTGTTTTGTGCTTCTATTAGGAGAAATTTTGTTTCTCTCTTAAAGTTTACTTTTCTTAGCCATGTCCAGGTTTTGCCGTGTGAGATGTTGTTTATTAGTTGTTTAAAACGCCCATAGAGTTGTTTACCTTCCCATTTTTGTTTCCTATTTATCGCCATTCTGTTATCTATCGTGTTGTCAGTCTTGTTTCTGATGGCTGTGATCAGTCTATGTTCGTGTTTTTCTATGAAGTCTTCGAGTGTTGTATCGATGCATCAGCGCTGTCCTTTTCTTCCCTCTTTTCTTGATATATATAGTCTGTCAACGTCGTCTCTGGGATTTAATGCCTTGTGTATGGTCATTAGTTTTCTTGTTCTTTGATCCATTTGTTTAAGTTTATCTCTCGTCCACTTCAGAAAGGGTCCCGAGTATCTAACGAGGGGTACAGCCGAAGTATGTATTCCTTTGATAAGGTTTTCTGTTAGAGAGTTTTGTTTTGAGTAGTTTTCTAGTTCTCTTGAGATATTCTTTTTTAATTTTGTCTTTCATTTGTACTTGTTTGATTGTCAGCCTTCAAGTTACCCAAGTATTTGTAGGTTTCGTTTTCTCCGAGGGTTCTAATCTTATCTTGATTTGGTAGTTCCATCCAGTCAGTCCTATGTCGTTTGCAACTTTTCATTACACGCACGGTACATTTTTCTATGCCAAATTCCACGTCCTGGCTGTATATTCTGTGTGTATTAGGGTATCCAGTTCTTTTTCAATTTTTGCAAATAGTTTGATGTTATCCATGTACATTAGGTGATTGATCTTTTCTAGCGATCTCCTAAGTTTGTATGCAGCAGTGCAATTTCTGAGTTTGTGGTTATGTGGCATCATTGCAATGATGAATAGTAAGGATGATAGTGCATCTCCTTGGAAAATACCTCTTTGGATCTTTGTTTCAGTCAAGCTTTTACCTCCTGCTGTCATTTCAACTCCTCAGGTTTTCATGGTTTTCTCGATGAAGTTTATCACTTTGTGTGATATTTTGTACATTTTGAGACAGTTTGTTATCCAGCATTGCGAAACCATATCATATGCCTTTTTGTCGTCAATCCAGGCCATAGCTATGTTTTTCCGTTTGGTATGGCTTTCATTTAGGATATGTTGATCCATGTAATGTAACTCTGTTGTGCCTTTGGATCCTTTGAGGCATCCTTTCTGTTCCTCAGGTAACAATCCAAGGCTTTTTAGCGAGTAGTAGATCTCTTCTCTTATTTATGCTCTTAATATTTTCCACATCATCGGTAAGCGAGTTATGGGTCTAGAATTGTTTGGAGTAGTCCCTTTGCTTGGGTCCTTTTAGATTAATGTGGTTTTTCCTTTGGTCATCCAGTCAGGTACTTGTGCATCTTGTAAGCATCTGTTCATTTCTAGTGCTAGTCTGTCGTGAATGGAGGTGAATTTTCTGGACCAGAATACATGTATTCGATCATGTCCTGGTGTTTTCCCGCTTGATATCTTTGTTGTGTATTTTTGAGTAGTTTGATAAGTATTTCTACTTTCGGGGCTTCTTCGAGTCCTTCCACTTTCCTTGTCATATTGTTTATACATTCAACCTTTTCGTCATGCTTTTTCGGTTGCCATATTTTCGTCCAAAACCGTTCGGTTTCTTTGGTGTCCGGTTGTTGGTATGTTTTTGTGTCATGCCCTCCCAGTTCTTGATAGAATTTTCTTTCCTTGTTTTGGAATGTCCTGTTTTGTCCGAATTGTTTAACCCTTTGACGAAATATCTTTAATGTCCCGTCTTTCACAAAACTTTCTGACTTATTTGTAAGTTGTACTGTTATTTTGTTCTCGTGTTATCTTTTCCTTTCTGTCCCCACATATTCCAGAATTTTTTTTGTTTTACCATTATGGCCTGTTTTCCTAGATTTTTATCATTATTATTATTATTATTATTATTTTGATAGTTTTTTTCGCACCAGCGTTAGCTGATTGGTTCTCACTGGAGTTTGAATGACAGCAAGTCTTCTCAAGTCACTAGGACTCTCCTCAGCATCCTGGCCGATCTTAATAGTACTTTAGTTTGGATGGTCTCCATTCATCCTCTTACTTCCACGTCTTTCATTACCTTAATAAATCCTCAGGTGATCGTACCATGAACACCAATTACAATCAGTGTCTATCACTTTCATGTTCCGCACTTTTTAAAAAATTGTATAGCAAAGTTCAGGTTCTTATCCTTCTTTTCGGTTTCTTCCAATTTTACTTTCAGACTGGACGGAAAAGTCCACAATTCAGCAAGGTCTCTTTTTTTTGCTGATTATAACAAGTTTTGGTCGTCTGGACGAGATTAGGTGATCCGTTTGTATCTCAAAATTAAGAGGACTCTGCGTGTCTCTGTCACAGTATCTGCTGTAGTAGTAGTAGTAGTAGTAGTAATAATAATAATAATAATAATAATAATAATAGTTCTTCTTCTTCTTCTTCTTCTTCTTCTTCTCATTATTATTATTATTGTTATAAAAAGTAGATGTTTATTATGCCTCCTGAGGTATCTCACCTTTTTGTTATATTCTCACATCAATCTGATAGAGAACAAATCTTTGCACTGATCATATACACAATTAATTCAATATCTCTCTCTATATATCAAATTCTCTTAAGTAATTCATTCTATAGTGCATCGAAAAGAGCACCATTGGTGGAGTAACGGTTAGCAAGCTTAACTAGCTAAACCTACACGAGTGAGTTCGAGTCTCATTGGGTGCCCCATTCATTCGGCCTTGTGCCACGTCGAAGCGAAGAGCTTCGTAAATTACTATAGTAAAAAGTAAGTAAAAGTTAGCGACCATAGTCGAGGGTGACCCGAAGGCTCCCTTTTCGATAGCTACTACACCAAGGTGTAGGGGAGGGCGCTACTCCATTCCCTTGAACCGTACCTTATAATGCTGAGTGTTAAGCAAGGTGGTATCAAGTTCCATTTTTAAAGTCTTTGGTATGACTCGACCTGGGATTGAACCCAGGTCTCCCGGGCCATTGGCGAACACTCTAACCGCTGGGCCAATGTCCCGGTTAAATTACTATAGTCCAACGAAAATGCCCTCTTAAATTATTTTTCGTGCCATTTATTTCTGAAATCATCTAATTTAATCATTTGTTACTGTATATATGTGAACTAATGAGTACAGTGTTCGCCAATGGTCCATGAGTCCAGAGTTCAATCCCAGGTCGAGTCATACGAAAAACTCAAAAGATTGTACTTGATGCCGCCTTGCTTGGCACTCAGCATTATAAAATAAGGGTAAAGTGGAGCAATCCAGGGAATGGAGTAGCGCCATCCCCTACACCTCGCTGTGGGAGCTATTGAAAATGGAGCCTTCTGGTCACCCTCGATTAAGTTCGCAGTTTTTCATCTGATTTGACAAGTGGTTCCAAAAATATATAACTCTGTTAGTAAAAATATTAAAATGATTACTTGACTTATTTTTTTTTTAAATCTGTTCTGATAGTTTAACCTATAAACAGGGATGTAACTGGTAGTAATACTCCAGATAGCACTGAGTAATAGCATTAACGTGGCATTTCGTACTCCCCAAATCTCCAAAGCCTCATAAACAAATTGAATTTTGTGTTATACCCAGGACATCTCTTTCCTCTCTAAAGGTAATCCAGTCAACGATGTTCAGCCCCACAAACAGAGCTCTATTATATTGGAAGACTTACTTTAAACAATATAACTGTGTATAAATTTTTAGTTTTTGGAATATTTGAAAATATTCATATTACTACAAACAAAGTATTATAGACAAAAAAGAACAATAAAACAATGGGACATTAAAAATATAATTTTCACAATTAAACATAAGCAAACGAAATAAATTTCGGCATCAAACAATCTACACGGAGTTGATATACTGTTAAATAAATAAACCAAACCAACAAACTTCCTATTTTTATTTATAGGTTTGAAATATAAATAAGTTTAAAAGTGTCACCTGTCAATTGGTAATCTTGAAATATACTTGCAACATTTCTATAACCTCAACTTAGAAAATTAGTGACTGTTAATTATTAGCACTCAAAGATGCCTGTCATTCTTAATATTGAGATAAATATAAAATGATCTCTACTATATGAAATATGTATTTTGACGGCCGGGAATATTTTCTTGTTAAGAGTTTATAAGACCTCGTTAAATATGATTAGATATTAAATCGGATCTATTTTCAGCTCGGCCTTCAAGTAAAATCAATAGAATCCTCTGGTGGGTTGACTAGTTTTCTGATTATGGCTTGGCTTAGGCACCGGTAATGTAGAGTCAAACTAGGACAAGTTTGTTGTATTGTCTCCGCTATAAATCTCATTAGGATTCACTGTATTATTATTATTATTATTATTATTATTATTATTATACTTTTTTCTATTTATTTTTTCCCCTTTCATTTATTTGGTCTTGCCACTCAAGACAATCACATCTTCACATATATCCGCCGAGATTTTGACCACATCAATATCAAATCTCAAAAGAAAGCAAACTGAACAATAGAAAGGATGGCGGTAGATAAATAATTCCTCGTATGTCAGACATCGTCTTTTGTTCTTTTCTTTATGGTCCCTCAAGTGTTAGTATCTTTTTATCAACAGTGTTAGTATGATTATGTTCTTCATGTTCATACCATTTGGATTACAAATAATATCCGCCATTGTAGCCGTGTCAGCGTAGGTTTAAATTAGATACGTAAGAGTTTTTTTTTTCTGACGATATGAATTTTTTCAAATGGTTTTTATAGAAGGGAGAAAAAATAAAATCCTGGCAATTAAAGTCTTGTTTTAGTTTTTATAAGACATTTCTATCCGGAATTTGAGGTATAGTGGTTAACATGCTGGACAGCAACATCATAGTGATTTCGACCACCAGCTGTTCTCTTAAGGCTAATATCCTGGGGAAATGTATGAAACCCTTTTCTCAAGGTACTTGGTTAAATAATACCACTACAATTCTTCGACAAGGATGGCTTTAGTATAAAATAGTCCTCGAAGATTTATATGCCATTAAAAAAAAGAGAAGCCAAACTAAACCAAACCAAGGCAAACTATGGTTAAAACCAGAAAGCATTTCTGTTAATCATGCCTTTGTTTGGAAAAATATTAAGAAGATTAATATAAACATAAATTCACATATATGTACGTATGATGATGGCATTTCTAGATAGACTATATCATTCATAGTACTTATACCCTTGCTAAAGGTATGAATTCAATTATTCTCCCTCCAGCTATAGGTAAATAGTAGGGCAGAATGAGTTCTTCGGCAGCTAGTCAAGGAGAAGGAAAACACTGAATTAAAACCTGTTAAACTCCGCTTAAAAATTGACTTTGTGTCATATCCTGCTCGAGCGGAGGGGTTGGTAAATATGGATATCATTCCTCATTTTTTTGCAGATTACATTTTGTGTCATTTAAGGTGGGGTCCTTAGGTAGAATAAACAGATGTTAATTGTACACATAATTATTCTTGTATTTCTAAATTAATTTCCAATGGCATGTAAACCCGTTTAGGGTTATTTTATGGGCAGAAGTAAAGGAATTGCATTCCTTCAACATTTTATTTTCATTTTCTGTATAGGTGTTTTTAGAGGTTTTTCTGGATAGTTATTTGATATCAAGTATCCCTATCTAATACTAATAATATGCACACGTTTATATGGTTTTAAGTCTTCCAATCTAATACTAATAATTATATAAGTAAGTAAAGTTAGCGACCATAGTCGAGGGTGACCCGAAGGCTCCCTTTTCGATAGCTACTACACCAAGGTGTAGGGGAGGGCGCTACTCCATTCCCAGGATTGCTCCACTTTACCCTTGAACCGTACCTTATAATGCTGAGTGTTAAGCAAGGTGGTATCAAGTTCCATTTTTAAAGTCTTTGGTATGACTCGACCTGGGATTGAACCCAGGTCTCCCGGGACATTGGCGAACACTCTAACCGCTGGGCCAATGTCCCGGTTTATATAATAATTATATAGTTTGAAGTTATTATTAATATTTAATAATAATTATTAATTTACTCATTATTATATGGTTTCAAATAGCTAATAATTCTCCTTAAAAAACAATAATAGGTTCAAGTAACTATTATTTATGGAAATAAGCATGTCAAATCATATTTCTAAATATTTTGACTTCTTCATATATCTTTTGTAGTTATTATAAATAAGTGACATAATTGTGATTATTATATGATATAGAGTAAATTGCGTTATTTTTAATGAAGAAAGTTGGAATATTACCGAAATATATTCTTGTTTCCAGGCACAGTAGACGTGAGAAAGATACATCAGGCCTATGGCAGTTATGGCTTCTTAAGAAATACTTAAACTATTTATTCACAAGATTGGTACGTGTGATAAATTCGGACAGAAGATGTCACCGATTATAAAGCAGACATCTTTCTTTTGATCTAAAAATTTGATTATTGCTAAGCAGACAAACGTTATTTTTCTATATTCGATTTCATCTACCAAAAGTATGTGACGTAAATCTTTCTGATATCTTAATTTTTTTTTCGAAATTGCCTATTTAACGAATGACAACGTATTCGTTGGGAAAATGAACATGTTCTTATTGTAATCCCTGGTATTTCTTCTTTTATTTTTCTGTCCTCTACTCAACAGATCGGTCAAATAAATGTATTTGTTTACGAGCAAATCTAATAACGGCAGTTGAACGTAAAGGAGTACACGTTATAAAAAATTCCCAAGCAAAAGGACAATTTCCATGTAGCAACGGAAGGCAAGAATAATTTTTTCATAATTCTTCCTGCGCTTCATTCTATGGTAAATCATCTATAACTTGAAAAAAGAAAAATCTCAAGTACAGTAATATGTTTTTCATATTTCTATAAGAATCCATTAATTTTATGGATACATTGTTGTAGATATAGGCATTACAATTTATTAGAGTTCATTCGTGATACAGTAATATTTTTGCATAACTTTATTCGATGAGGAAGAAACGCACTCGATATTCATTAATAAATAAACCTCTATTATGTAGGAAACAGATAATTCTCTCACCTTTGACTCAAATATTTGCTTATATATATATATATATATATATATATATATATATATATATATATATATATATATATATATATATATATATATATATACGAGAATCATTAAATAAATTTACGAACTTTTTTCGTATGGGCTCTTTTATTGATAGTACACACACGAAACTCTAGTCCAATTCGAAGTAATCTTCTCCGGCTGCAATGCACTTGTTGTACCGTTCCAACAACTTCTGGAAAGCCCCATGTCCTCTTGTGTAGGCTTTTCAATGACCATCGTCACAGCCTCAATTGTCTCATAACGACAGCCTCTGAACTTAGGGAACTACCAAAAATCTCAGGGAGCAAGGTCTGGACTATAGGGAGGCTGAGGAACTGTCTTGATACTTATCTTGGTCAAATAGTCTGTGACAAGGATAGAAATGTGAACTGGTGCATTGTCCTGCTGGAAATGCCACTGACCTGATTTGAAGAGTTCTAGCCTCTTCCGACGGAATCTCTTCCTGGACTCCATTAAAACCTCAACATAACCCTAACCCTTTGGCAGTTCAACTCTGGTGTATTGACTTCCTTACTCCTCCCACACCGGTCATAATCCCTCACAGACTCCCTGCCATCCTTGAATCTCTTATGCTACTCAAAAACTGATGCTCAATTCATACAAGATGGTTCAAAAGCAGTGCGAAGCATTCCATATGTTTCTGCAGCATTTTTTCCAAGTTTAAAACATAATTTTATAGCATATGATTCTTCTAAAGTGTCCTCACGTACAGATTGCATTTTTGAAATTCACCAGCTGTGACAATCAGGATTTATTGGGGTATATTCCAATTCCTGGTGTAGCTGTTCTTTTGAACCTGAAATCTTAGAAATTGGTCTGTCATTTTATAAGATATATAGCATTAACATAGTGAATTTTCAAGAGTCTACACCAATTTTAAAAGCCTGTACAAAAAAATCTGTAAACTTATTGAATGCCCCACGTATATATATATATATATATATATATATATATATATATATATATATGTGTGTGTGTGTGTGTGTGTGTGTGTGTGTGTAACTATTTCATCAAGTCAATATCCGAACATAGTTATATAAATACTATAATATGATACTGATCTCTCAATATCTATCGATATATAGTAAAAGGCATTAATATATATATATATTTCCATGACAGCAAACCGCACATACACACACACACACATGCATGCACACATATATACACACACACACACATATATATATATATATATATGTATACATGCATATATATATATATATATATATATATATATATATATAAAGAGAGGGAGAGAGAAAAACCGTAACCAAGTGGTCGGCCTGATAATCTCAAGGGACATATAACAACATCTGCTAATATTGAGCAACCATTATTTATGAGTATATATATATATATATATATATATATATATATATATATATATAGACCCACATTTACCCGGTCGGCTGGTGCTGTAGAATACACCAATTACTTATCTGCAGAGGGGTAAGACTCTCAACAAGTGTCCTGGATATGACACCTAAAAGATCTGATGGTGAGGTTTTAGCAATGCTGTGGCTCTGTATAATGCAGAGTATCCCTTCTGTACAATTACGCCTAGGTCCACTCTGGCCTGGAGTGGTAGCATCTGATAGGGTCATGTCTCGTGGTCAAATAAAACAAAAGAGAGTTTAATTGAATTGCCTGAAATAGGACTGTTTTGACATTCAAACAGAGTACTAATGTTACACTGAATTGCTTGAAATAAAACTGCTTTGACATTTAAACTGGGTACTTATTCAAAATTGAATCGTTTGATACTAAACTGTTTATATTTTTAAAAATGGATTTGACATTAAATAACTTACAATGGTTGATATGCCTAACTAAACACACA
This sequence comes from Sepioteuthis lessoniana, assembly GCA_963585895.1. Classification (NCBI taxonomy): domain Eukaryota; kingdom Metazoa; phylum Mollusca; class Cephalopoda; order Myopsida; family Loliginidae; genus Sepioteuthis; species Sepioteuthis lessoniana. The sequence continues at coordinate 45,572,578 of OY757924.1, read as the reverse complement.
CATACACATACACACACACACATACATACATATATATATATATATATATATATATATATATATATATATATACTTTCATGGAAATTCTATCCTTTTTAATGTGCTATTGTATCAGCTCGTCGGTTGATACAAATCTCTCAATATCACGTTCAAAGAAAGTTGTGAATACAGCAAAATAGTATAGGATTAGGATGCAACTTGATCTGACATGTTTAGGATATGATGAGCAACCAACAAACCTTCATTGTATTATAAGCTGGGGTATTCTAGGTTGTTACCTTATATGACATACAATAGGCTTAAGTAATGAATACGAAAGAGCAATGGCAGAGCGTGGCATATTACGAAAATGAACGCTGATTTCCTGATTAGAGACATCAACATGTACATAAAAAGTTTGCCATATATTCATCACGTGTTTACATTAAATCAATTTTATCTTTCTAATGTAGGTTATATATATAGTCATCCTCAGACAGATCTGTTTCGTTCTATCAGAACTCATCAGTGTGGCTAGACAGTAGCTTCCCGTTGCTGGGATCGAAACCCAGTGGACTCAAACGCCAAGCCAAGCTTCTGTCTATTCAGCCACGAGGAGCTATTAGCAGCAAAGTAAATTTTAAACGGTTATGAATCACAATAACAATTGTTTACATACATCCGTTTAATGACTACTGAGACCTCAATTCATATTTGAAGAGGCTTGCAATATACGCTAATGGCAACACGATTATTTCTTCGCCAGAGAACTCAACCATGCGGGGGTAGGGGACTATATATCTCTATTGATATCCAAAGACAGATCTGTTTCATTCTATCAGAACTCATCAGTGTGGCTAAACACACACACACACACGAATATATATATATATATATATATATATATATATATATATATATATATATATATATATATATCATATAAAAGGAAACGTTTAAATATCATTCATATTTTAGATAATAGTATTTATTTCAAGAGTTCCTATATTTCTTAAATTTTAGATCTGCATCTTCAGATAAAGAAATAAGATTATTTATTTGTCTAAAGATACAGATCTATCATTTAAAAAATATAGGGTCCTCTGAAATAAATATTATTACGAAAAAATATGAATGATTTTTAAAGGATTTCTTCTTTATGGAATTATTTGGTTTGGATTTTAATGTACTATCATTATCAATTTACATTGAGCTATCAATTGCATTTTGAATTATATCGATATTGTTGAAAAAAAACCCTAAAAATGAATAGTTCCCACCATCGGCTGACTTTATTTTGGATATTATATATATATATATATATATATATATATATATATATATATATATATATATATATATACGTCTGAAATCTGTGGAGATATATCTTCAGACGTGTGGTGTTGGTTGTGTAACGGCTCCTATTGAAAAACTTGTGACCCAATTTCAAATCCAGCACAAGACTCTTTGCGTTTCACAACACTCTAATGTCCTTGAAAAAAGCATAAATCAATCTCTCTTCCTCACATGCAGGTTTAAAAATAGGGTAGACTCAGCATATTAGCCTTGGTAAGACAACCAGTCATAGAAAAGGAAAATTTAGACCACATATACTCCGGCTAGGATATTGCAAAATATTTAAAGTACAGTTAAGCCAAAGTTGAGAGGGATTTGCATCGTTTTATTCTGTATTTGAAAGAACATGATATTGTTCGGATTGTTATGCATAGATCCCTATAATATACTGATTTAAACCGTTTTAATAATAAATTATCTTCTCTCTCGCTCCGTCTCTGTCTGTCTGTCTGTCTTTATCTTTCCCTATATATGCATATATCTTTGTAACTTATGATATCCTACTCACATATGGTTTATTAATGTTTATTATAAATCATCGTTTCAAATATTCTTAATTAAACTTTCTGAGAAAGACCTTCAAACAAATTTTGAATAATTGTTAGCACATTTGGGAGCCTATTACACCGAAAAAAAAACGTTTTAAATCTTTTAAGTCTGAAAAGCCGAAAAATAAATTTGATTAAATCAAAATTTAAAAAATATATATAATAAAATCAAATTAAATTAAAAATTAAAGAATAATACTAGCGGCTGGTAATTTTTATCCTTGAAAAATCCTGAGCGTTTAATTAGAATGTAAAATCCATAAACTGTGATTTTTAGCGGTTTTGTTTTCTCTCCAATTAGTTAGTGATCTCAAAATTCCACAAACATTTTCTATTTTACTTTCATCTGTTTTTCTTATTCAAGAAAATTGTAATGGTTGAGAGAGAGAGAGAGAGAGAGAGAGAGAAGGAGAAAGAAAAAGATAAAACACATCTAAGAAAAGGCAATCAATTAGCATTCTAGAATTTTAGCACCAAAACCCTTACTGTATCTTTATTAAAGAAAACTGAGAGCCAAATCAATCATCCCGATCTAAAAAAAAAAAAACAAAAACAAGACTTGTAATTCTCTAAATGTTTGGATTCTGCTTTTGCACACACACACACACACACACACACACACACACACACACACATATATATATATATATATATAATTCTTGTCTCTCGTTTAATAATATTAAATGGCTAACCAACACTCAGTATATTTCTTATGATGTTTAAGTTTATTGCTTTTTCTTTTCCTTTTTTAATCAACGTTTTAATCAATATTTTATCTCGGATGAGCAATTTGATTTGACCATTTCAAGAAAATTTAATTTGTACGTCTCTAACAAGATTTTACAGCGTTCGATACTTTTGCTCTTTTTGTTCTTTTACTTTTTTTTGTTGATTGTTTCTTTTTAAAGTTTAAGACATGTTTCAAATTAAAATTGATTTTGTGTTAATGAATCCAGACGAACAAGGAAAGGTTTCCGATTTTAATTAAGTTGTTCTTTTTTATAAAATCATAAAAAAGAAAAAGAAAATAACATCAATGCACCAGTAACGTTTCCTCAGTTTCCCTTTTTTTTCTTTTTGAAGGTGTATTCCTAACGTAAATTAGGTATTAGTCATTTTGCTCGCCATGAAACCTAAAGTATTCTCACCTCAGTGCAATGAAAGGATCCTCATGAATAACTAATAGAACACTACATAATAAGATGTAGGCATTCCGTGAGTACATAATAAACATCTCCCAAAATAAGGAATGGGCAGGTGGTTTTCAAATATATCTTCTACGAACGGATTAATTGGCTTATGGGTAGAGTGTTCGCCAATGGACCGAGACACCTGGGTTCAATCCTAGGTCACGTCATACCAAAAACTTTAAAAATGGTACTTGATACCTCCTTACTAACACTCAGCAATATAAGATTCGCATCAAGGGTAAAGTGGAGCAATCCTGGGAAACGTGTAGCGCCCTCCCTTACACCTATGTGTAGTAGCTATTGTAAAGGGGGCCTTCTGGTCGCCCACGACTGTGGTCACCACTTTTAGTTTTTTTTGTATTTATAGATTAAATCTAGGCCAAGAAGCAGAGGTTTGGTTCGAGTAGGTGTATTTCCAAGAAGCGCTAGAGTTTTTGCGTAGTCTTCATGAATGGTAATTTCTGTAGAATATCATATCCTTCTTCCCTTTTTATTGTGTAAAACCTTTTTTCTTTCCTTTGTTGCATAGTCACGAGAATGCAGCAAGATAGATCACTTCTTTTGAATACTTGCAAATGCTCAAGCCGAAACAAGCTGGAATATTTGTGGTGTCAGAGTCCATCTATTTTAATCAAGATGGTGCCAACTCTTAGTTAGATAGCAAGCCTTTGAAATTTGTTGAGCAGCTCATATACAGCTTAAGTAATATCATATCTAGTGAAAAACATAAGTAAAATATGGGCTGCTATTAACTGGTTATGGACCAAGATTCAATGCGACCACAATACACATCTCATCTAATCAGGAATGAGCATATCAGTCCCTTAAAAGCTTTCTTCTTTAAACTTAGGTTAATGAAGTAATTAAGACCTATTTAGTATTTCCAGATGAAGCATTTTAATTAATTTTTAGTGGTATTATTAATCAGGTCGTCAATCTACGACAGTAAATAAAGGAACAGTTTAAAAATAATGGATCAGCTCTCAGACCATTCTTCCTCGTATGGTATTAGTCAATCGCATCAGGAACTCTACCAATTAAAATACAAATGACAATTTGTATTACGAAATTTTACACAAACCTTTAAACTCCTTTGTTAACCCAACATTTTTCTACATTTCAGATTCGCGATTGTGTTGCAATGTTAACAGAATAATTTGGATCAATTTTGCGTTTCTACATTTAATATAGACTATGCAGCAGAGAATTAGCTTGAGAAGATGTATTTGTACAAAGTGCTAGATCATCTGCGTAGTCTGCATTGTCGCTTCTTCAGTATATCCTGTGCTTTTCCTGATAGTTTTTGATTGAAGACTGGACTTGGAATTTTAAAAAAGAAAAGGAAAAAATATTAAAGAAATTGCTAGATAAATTGATAGCATTTGTACTTCTTGACCCACGAATAAAAATGAAAGCAAATATTATGTAAAAAAAAATAATGAATCGGTGAAAAGGATTGGCAACAGAGTAAGTGATGATTTTTAAAATGTTCTGCTTGATTAAACGAATAGTTGGTATCTTGGTTAATTAGTTGGTCAGGTAGTTGGTTGATTTTACCACTTTTAATCACTTGGGCTATTTTATACTGAACTCACTTTACAAAATTGGGTTTATGATTATATATCATTCAAAAGACGTATCTTCTCAATATATCTTCAGAGATAAGTACTTCATTATCTCAGATAGACCACTTGACCATAAATGGGACGCAAAATGTTACTCCGACTCCAGTTTAGAGTGGTCCTTGGAGTTATGGCAACTAATTTCTGACCCCCACATTTTCCAAAGCCCCAGAACTGTAAAATCACCTTCGAAATCTGTTTTGTGTAACAACCTTATTTATTACAAGGGATTAGGTCAGCGTATTCTATGCCTCATCTACAAGGTGGGCCTTGAACAAATTGTCAGAGATAATTTTACGGTATGTGCCTGTCCATGTTTAGCAGTTCCTAGCTTTCTAGCAAATCTATCACATAACCCAGGATCTGCATGAGTTAAATAACTAAACGTTTATATTGACTTAAAATAACATATAGGTTTGCTTACCTTAATGGTTGGATTTTACGATCTCTTGTTTTTAAATTGAGACAGAATCAATAATATTTCAAAGTGTTTAATTACAATTTTGAAATAACAGACTAATTCTAATTGTTGAAAAATAAACATCATAGGTAAAGACGTTATCGGTCCATAATTTGTGGGAAGAATTCCTTCTCGGGGACCTTTTTGGGTTAGGGATGTTTTCTCCTGATTCATCTATTTATGTACATTTACTCTTTTAGACAGTTGCTCATTTGTAAAGCCTGTATCCTATGGATTGACGAGACTTTTTAAAAATAGGATCCATGTATTTTATTTATTATTATTATTATTTTACCCCTGAAGAGTTTTTCACATCAGAGTTAGCCACAGGTTTTTCACTGGAGTTTGAGTGAGAACAAGTCTCCTAAAGTTTCCGGAACTCTCCTCAGTATTCTAGCCGATCTCAACAATGCTGTAGATTGGATTGTGTCCACTCGTCTTCTTAATTCCAAGTCCTCTAGTCCCGTTATCAAACTTTTGGTGACTGTACCAAGAACACCAACAGTTACTTTCATGATCGAGAGTTTTTTCAATAGTCTAGTAAGGTCCAGATATTTATCATTCGTTTCACTTTCGTTGAGTTTTACTCTGTGGTCAGCCGGGATAGCAAAGTCCGCAATTCTGCAACTTAACTTTCTTTCTTTCTTCTTCTTCTTCTTATTAAAAGGTCTGATTGTCTGGCTGAGATTAGGTGATCCGTTTGTATCCCAAATTCCTGAGGAGTTTGTGCGTCTATTATTACTATTATCATTTACTCCTTGAGAGATTTTCACATCGGCTAACGCTGATGGTCTTTCACTGAAATGTGAGTGACACCAAGTCTCCTCAAGTCTCTAGAACTCTTCTCAATGTTCTGGCCAATTTCAATAGTTCAATAGTTTGGATGGTCTTCACTTGTCTTCTTATTTCCATTTACTACAGCCACTTTAATGATCCTTCAGTGATTGTATCAAGAACACCAATTACATTTGGCATAGACGTCAGTTTTTTATTCCTCAGTTTTTTTCTGTTTCCTTGCAAAGTCAAGGTATGTGTCCTTCTCTTTAATTTTCTTTCAAATTTACTCTATTTCAGATGGGACATTAAAGTCCACAATTTTTCAAGTTCTCTTTTTTTTGTTGTTGATTATTATAAGTTTTAAACTTCTGGCCGAGATTAGGTGATCCGTTTGTATCTCAAAATCCCTATGGGATTTTGAGATACAAACGGATTTTGAGATACAAACGGATTTTGTGTGTGTCAATCTCCAAGACAGATGCCGGGTTGTGCATATACCGTTCACTGTGGATCAAATTGCCAACCTAGTCATATCTAGTCTAATACTCTGTCTATGCCAGTTTTCTGCATTCGCTTATTATGAGATTGATCGTTTGGTCTCCATCACCACGTTGTGTCTTATCTGTTCTTGCTTTGATATAGTTGGTTCTTATGTTGATGTTTTTGCTGCTATTAGGACAGATTCAGTTTCTGTCTTAAGGTTTCATTTCTTAGACAAATTTATCGTGTGAGATGTTGCTTAATAGTTGCTTAAATCATCCATAGTGTTGTTTTTCTCCCCAGTTTTGTTTTCTGGTTATTCTCGTGTGAGATGTTGCTTAATAGTCGTTTAAAACGTCCATAGTGTTGTTTTTCTCCCCATTTTTGTTTTCTGGTGATTCTCGGGTGAGATGTTGCTTAATAGTCGCTTAAAACGCCCATAGAGTTGTTTTTCTCCCCATTTTTGCTTTCTGGTTATTGTCGTTCTGATGGTCCTCCTGTTGTCAGTATTGTTTTTGGTGGCTGTAATCAGTCTTTTTCTGCGCTTTTGTATGTAGTCTTCAAGTCGTTGAATTGATGAGTCAATACTGTCTTTAATACTGTTAACCATCTTTCTTCTTTTTTTGACAGATATAGTGTGTCAACATCATCTCTGGGTTGTAATGCCTTATGCCTTTTCTTGTTCTCTGCTCCATTTGCTTAATTTCTTCTCTAATCATTTCAAGAATGCTATCAAATATCTTACGAGAGTAACAAGCCTGGTATTTATTCCTTTGATAAGGTTACTGCTATATAGTTTTCGAATAGCTCTCTGGTTTTCCTGAGATACTCTTTATTATTTTTTTCTTTCATTTCCACTTGTTTGATATTATCAGCTTTCAATATCCCCGAGTATTTATAGGTTTCCGTTTCTCCTGGCGTTTTAATTTTTTTTTTTTTTGCTACGTCTCTTCGTGCATTTCCTTGTTTTCCTATCTTTTGACATCAAACTTGAAAAGAAAAGATCTTTCCACTGAGTCATACACTATCAATACAATTTCTAAATACAAATAAAATTCTCAAAAGTAATTTATACGATAGTTACCAATAATCCCCTCAATTTTTTTTTCTTACAATTATTTCAGAAATCATTCATTTTAATATGAGATTTTTCTAAACTCTTGCTACTTTTGATTTGATTAGATTTTATATATATATATATATATATATATATATATATATATATATATATATGGTTGGATTGTACATGCAATTATTTACTCACTCGTTTTTTGTTTAGATATATCATCATCATCATCATCATCTTGTCGTGTCACCAGCACGGATATCCTTGATCCTCTTTCGCCATTCCTCCCAATCGTTCATCGCTTCTGGCGGGTCCTCAGGGCTACATCCCGTATCCTCACAGAGCTGTTGTATGTAGGTTCGAGCTGGCCGCCTTGCTTTTGCTCGGCCATACGTAGGGGTCCATAGGAGAACATCATTTATGAGCTCGTCCCCGCTTCTTCAGCAGTGTCCTGTAAGTCTGATTCGTCTAACTTTGATAGTTTTAATGATGAGTGGTTGGTGACCGTATAGCTGCTGCTTTGTAAGGTGTTTCCTCCAGGGCTTGTTCAATATTGCTCTCAGGATTCTTGTGTAGTTGCCGTTATGCTTTTTCTCCATCCATTTAGTTAGCGTCCATGTAGTCCATGTAGTGCATCCATATAGCAGTATACCCCTTAATTTTGAGTTTTGAAGTTTACTTTATAGGATCATCAGCTCATGAAATATACATTATAAGTGCATTGCTTGTAATTAAAAAAATGATAAGTTTGTATTCTTACCGACAATTTTTCTTTGTTTTTAACTCTTTCTTTATTTGTTCTTCTTTTCTAGAAGAGATTATATTTTGGAAGAAGTTCATTTAGTAAAATCCAAGCAATCAATAAAATTCCATTTAATCATTTGCTTCAGTGGATGAAAGAAAAATCGTTTGATACCCAACAAAAACCTTACAAAGGAAGTAAATATTTTGTGGCAATTCTTTTTCATGCTCCAATATTGAAAATCGGGACTGCCAATCGCAAGTGTCGAATTTTGACAAAGTCTGAAAATCTAATATAGAATCTTCTTCTAAGATCAACGAGTTCAGATCTCTCGGCAATTAGTTTTTACCTCAGTATTCCGATGTGTAACTGGCGACGTTTCTTTGAAGAGAAAGCCAAGCAGTACATTTTCATTGATTATCAATGAGATTGTGACAGATTTCAAAATGTTTATGAACCGGTTCACTTATTTTTTACGTCCATAACATTTTATCTAAGTAATTAATTAAAAAAAAGGTAATTTATGATTAATTCTTTTGAAGACAATTTTCTTGTCGTTAGTTAACAACTAGATAAAATATTATTTACTGTTAAAGATTTGAATTTCCTGACAGCTAAAATACCTAACAAAAGCCTTTGTACATTTTTCTCAAAGCGTTTTTGCCATTTTGACTATGCATTTTAGATCAATTTTCACAAAAGTTGATTAATTAAAAGAAAAAAAAAACAAGATTAAGTGAGAAAAAGTTACATGAGAGAAAACATTTGTTTTTATTTTACATATACAAATTAAATTCTGATAGTAAACTCTGTTACGAGAGCGATTAAAATCATTTAGAACAAAGTTTCTGAGATATCTCAAATGCTCATATAAAATACGTCACATATTGGAGGGTGTCTTATATAATATCAAGTAAGGTAATGTTTCTTATCAAAGAATGGAATATCTCTCTTACTACAACACATTTTTTATATGGCAGAATGTGGTTTATATATATATATATATATATATATATATATATATAAGTCGGCCCGTGGGTACATAAAAACTATTCTACACAAGCAAGATGTAACACAAGGTCACATTTTAAGGATAATTTTAACTGATTTGAATTTAGTTTTCCTTCTCCTTGACTGGTTGTAACACCAAGGTTAAAGATCCCAGCATGACCTACAATTTACCTATAGTTGAAGGGAGAATAATTGGATGAATACCTTTTCTAAAAACGCAAGCAGCTTCGCGCAGTGTTTGAAATCAAGCCACTTAACCATTTTCTACTTTGCTATCTATCTATCTATCTATCTATCCAAAGAGAGAAATAATTTTTTTTCCTCAGCTTACGAAACAGAAATGGGGAATAGCAGATTTCTTTCTCGATAACGGTTTTGAAAGCCTAAATATGCATTCCTGAAGAGGGAAACTGTGGACCTAAACGTATCTAAATAACGCTAAAGCAGAGCTGGATTATAAACTCACGAACAAGAAGTGATAAATAGCACTTTGAAATTTGAGGCATTCTCCTCATTTAAAGAAGTATCTTCCGATTATTGAATTCTCCCGGCAAAGATACGCCTGAGTCTATTCAGACAGATGAAACAAACCGCGAAAGGTACATGTTATAACTAGTCTCCATTTACCAGCAGTGATATAAGCTATAAATATAAGGTACTTTCAAGAAAAAAGTGTGATAGTCTTCAGGCAATGTTTGAAAGATATACTCTGAATGACAAATATGAAAATGTGTTACTTCCCTTCAGAAGCAGCAGCAGCAGAGTGCATACCAACCAAACTAAGAGCAATGGGTAGAGTTCCATGGAAGTTAATAGCAGTTAGAAAAAACGAGATAACGTAAAAAAAATCATCCTTACAAGATAAAAGAATTCCTACAAACGCCAACGCGTAGAAACATAAGAATGTCTAGAGAGAACTATTACGTGACAAAAAGAACAATTAGAATTCGTTAAAAGCTAAATCAATAAAATCAGATATTTGATGGAAGATAAATAATCACAATTAACATATTAGACAGTGAATGATTAGAGCGGAACAAAGATTACCTTGAGAGCAAAATTATAAGCTACCAGCCAAGAAGAAAGATTTCAGAAATAAGTAAGTTGACGACTGTAGTCGAGGGCGACCAGAAGGCTGCCTTTTCAGTAGCTACAATACCGAGGTGTAGAGGAGAGCACTACTCCATTCCCTGGATTGCTCCACTTTACCCTTGATACGCACCTTATAATGCTGAGTGTTAAGCAGGAGGTATCAAGTATCATTTTTAAAGTCTTTGGTATGACACGACCTGGGATTGAACCTAGGTCTCTCGGCCCATTGGCGAACACCTCATCTAAAAAGTATTAATGGCCAACTAGGAATCAAATTTGGATAGTTTTCGAAGGAAGAAATCTATGCAGTATAAAAACAAATTAAAAGCATAAAAACTATAGTTCTTGACGAAATAACTTCTGATATATGGAAGACTATACAATTTGACGACAGACTTCTTCGATTATGCGACTTGGTTATCAAAGTAAAAGAATAATTTAGAAATGTAGCAACGGCTGCATCCCCTGCTTTCTCAATAAAGGTGACCTGTGAATCACAACGAATTATACAAACGTAACTGCTATGGTTTTTAAAGCCCTTTTCGATCGTACTTGACCCAAAATCGAGAAAAATTCATTTGAAAAAACTCAGTAGCTTTCGGTGCAATGAATCATAACTTTACAGATTCTGAAAAACCGTCGAATCATCGAAGGAATATGTGCAAAATTTTCGAAGCAAAACGAATGTTTGTAGACTTTTCCTAGGCATTCGATTCCATACGCAGAGGATAGATGAGACAAATACTACTTGCATATTGTCTCCACAAATAAATATCTGCAAGCTACGGTTCGCTAAACAAATAGCGACACGGTCTACTTTGACATGGTCGCGGGAGTCTTTCAAGGAGATACGTTCGGACCATATTCGTTTATAATTTACCTAGATTAAGTACGTCAATCGTCGATAGATCTAATAGCAATAAATGGTTTCAAATTTTAAAAAAAAGAGTTAGATGAATACGATACTACGTAGAAATTATAAAAACGCAGACTACGCTGATGATCTTGTGCTTCCAGCAAAAACACCAGCCGAAGAACGATCCCTACTATATAGCGAAGAACAAGTAACAGCAGGCATTTTACTCTACGTGAATGAAATAAAACAGCGTACATGTGTTATAAAAAAAAGTCATCTCTATTTCTTATGATGCTTGTAAAAGAAAAACACGGGGAACTCAAGAGATAGATATAAAACATATATATTCAGGTAACAGGAACAAGATACAAGTGAACTGAGTTAGACAGTAGTTAGCTGAGAGTCCAGTCGGGAATCGACTATTGCTCCCTACGCAAGTAGTGTCTCAGGTGATTGTGTCACGTGGGTTTGGATCAACACTGGTGAACACCGGTCAACGCTCCATTGACACGAAGGAGGGTGAGTCTATTATGTAAGGAGTACAACACAGTTCTATAAGACAAATCTTTAAGATGAAAAACTTGTTCACATACTTCAACAGCAATATCTCATCTACTGAATAGGAAATCAGCATACCCCTTACAGAAATCGTGAGATACTATTGATATTTTTCATACAGTCCAAGTAATGAGAAGAAACTTTGGGTATTGCAGGAGAAATTTCGACGAACGCAAAAACGACGTTCAGTTATGGACTCCGACATGTAACGAGCCAGTTAGGGTATACCAGGAAGGACGTACATACGGTCTGTGTCACGAAGGATGCAATCAAGGGGACATACCTTGAATGATGGATGATAGAATTGGATGGCGAAAGTGTCAGGGAACTCTGTACTATCAGTGCTACTCCATAATGATGATTATAATGAGGAGACACATACACACACACACACATCCACACACACACACATATATATATATATATATATGTGTGAGTGGGAGTGCGATAGAGAAAGGGTATAGATATATGTGCGTGTGAGTACACGTATATATATGTATATATATATATATATATATATATATATATACCGGACATTGGCCTAGCGGTTAGAGTGTTCGCCAATGGCCCAGGAGACCTGGGTTCAATCCCAGGTCGAGTCATACCAAAGACTTAAAAAATGGTACTTGATGCCTTCTTGCTTAACACTCAGCATTATAAGGTACGGATCAAGGGTAAAGTGGAGCAATCCAGGGAAAGGAGTAGCGCCCTCCCTACACCTTGGTGTAGTAGCTATCGGAAAGGAGCCTTGGGTCTACCTCGACTATGGTCGTCAACATTTTTACATATATATATATATATATATATATATATATATATATATATTCTATCAAAATGCCAGGCATATGAATTGAGGGTTCTCCCAAGAATCAAAATGTATTTATTTGTTTTTCCTTGTATCATAGTATCGCTACTTGTTAAGTAAATCTTAAATCTAAGTGTTGTATCTGTAATCCTAGATATTACTCGGTCATTTTAAAACGGTATTTAACAATGAATGCGTAATTCTGTAAGTATTTTCGGTGTCCTTGCTTCTGGAATTTTCCCTCGCCAAACTTAAGAATAGTCTATAATTACCGTATTTGACAGCATATACACGGTGCACTTTTCTTTCTAAAATATATGCTTAAATTCCCCTGTGTCTCATATGTCATATGGAAATTTAAAATTCAAGTAGTCGGCCGAAATTAGCTACCTAGCAACTCCTATTAACTTTCATTTGAGAGTACCATTCATATACCTATATTATTTAAAAGGTTGATATGCAGTATGAATATGTTATCATTGATTATATTCATTATATTGATTTCATCACGTTTATTTTAAGAACTTTGTTTATTTCTTGAATTGCTTTGCTGAAATTGAGGTGCCTTTTATACACCTATGCGTCTTATATGCCATCAAATACGATATCATCATTTTTGCCATTTTACTACAAATTTTACGTCAAACATCACAAAAGCTGATTAATATGAAGAGAAGAAAAAAACAACAGAAAATGATAATACCTAGTTTGAGAATATAATGATTAGAAATTCTGAAAATCTTTCAAGACAAGAATCTTCTTCTAATCTTGAGGAATCATTCTTGTTCTATGGAAATCTTATTTTTGATAACAGCGAAAATTTATTTTCACTACAATCAAAACATAGTTCATGTGGCTATAAGTAATTTCATTAATCACATTATGCATCATGCCGATAATCTGTTTAATCCTACTCCTGCCTTGCGCCTGACAAGAAAAAATACACGCAGGAGTTCGTGATTATGCACAGATAAATACGCTCATGGTGACAATTGTGGAGTAACGATCATTTTCGTTGAAAATGGAGCCGATGGCCCAAATTCAAATCCTGAACGAAGCTTTTAACATTTAAAATAGTACTAATACTGTTAATACACTTGAGAACAGTATGAATCCAGAAATCCATCATATATCTATACATAGTAGGACTCTTTAACCGTTGATAAAAACCGGATTAGAAGGAAAACCTCTATGTTTTAAACCGTTGTAAACCGATTAAGGATTGACTTTGTTTCGCATATTGTTCGAGGAGTAGTACTTTTTGAGATGTATATTTACATAAATACGTAAAATATTGCCCATAACCGTTTGAATAATCAAACAATTGCCCTTTAAACGCGTTATTTTGAGGGTTAAAAAATATCATTTCACATCAGGAGTCATTATAAAGGATTGATTACATTTAAGACAGTCTTGCTTAGATCAGTTAGGATACGGAGTAGGACCCTTGATAGAGGGGAACTACTGTTACTTCGACTGGGTAGTGACAATCAGCTAGTGCTGGTGGAAAAGCACACCAAAACCAATATCTTATTATAATCAATCAAATGCTTATCTGTCACTTAGGAGAGATTTTAACGAAACTTTCAATGATTGCTAATGTATTCTTTGAAAGGTTTTTTACTATATTTGCTCAAGATCATTTGATAAAAACTTTTAAAATAAAACACCAATAAACCCGTTTAATGAACCACATTTTAAAACCAAGTTTTCACCAAAAAAATAAGGAACACTGCATTAAACATATGTTTTTGAAGACGTCGAAGCCAGCCGTCATTCATCAAACGCAATATATGAAAAAAAAAACAAAAACTTTGTGGCTTAATAATAAAAGGTTGGTCATTACTTGATTGGTTTATTTGGGGGGGTTGTGTAATGGCTTATTATGACTCTATTGAACTTGGGTGAGTTAGTATATAGGGTTCGTTGTATGTGCATGAATATGTGTGTGTGTACGGAGGTGTGAGTTACTTTTCTGCAGAGGATGCAGTCTGCATATTCTAAGCCTCACCGACAAGGCTATGGTGTCATTGTAACCCAGCAAAAGTGCAACAATCTAGAGAGAGTTTTTATTCGAGCAATACACTTAATGCACTCTTAAAGAATAAAATCTTTTCCAGTCTAATCTACAACTAAATGTGATTTTGTGGAATTTTCATTCATGCAGAACATATTTTAATTCTCTCATACTTAATATCACGGAGATAACTAGATAGAATCCTTCACTCCTTCCTAAATAAAAGCATCAATATCATCATGGGCTGATTTTAAAGTGGAAACCCAACAAGAATATGTGTTAAACTTAGTGTTGCACAGTCAGGAAAGACCTTTACCGTGATATATATTACCACGCCTTTACCCAATTGGACTAGTTGCTTTCAACGGAGCGTTGCACCTAAGGAGGCAATCTACTCCCGGTTCATCAAGTACACACAAATCCTGGACGAGACTGATTGCATTTCACATAGCACTAATACCCTTGGGAAAGGTATTAATCCAATTATTCTCCCTCCAGCTATGGGCAAATAGTAGGACAGACTAGGTTCTTCAGCCTTGGTTAGGCAACTAATCTAGGAGAAGGAAAACTCTGAATTCAAACCTGTTAAACTCCGCTTAAAAATTGACGTTGTGTCATATCCTGCCCGAGCAGAGGGGTTGGTAAAAAAGGAGGTGCCCGTGGTGTAGTCGTTATCACCATGGGAAATGAACACGGCGATACGAGTTCAAATCCTGGACGATACTGATTGCATTTCACATAGCACTAATACCCTTGGGAAAGGTATGAATCCAATTATTCTCCCTCCAGCTATGGGTAAATAGTAGGACAGACTAGGTTCTTCAGCCTTGGTTAGGCAACTAGTCTAGGAGAAGGAAAACTCTGAATTCAAACCTGTTAAATTGACCTTGTGTCATATCCTGCCCGAGCGGAGGGGTTGGTAAATAGTATCAAGTACACACAACGTCACATTGCAATATATATTCCCAGTTGGGCCTTGCATCTCCTAAGGCTGACCCTGCGCACAGTACTAAGGTTGTTGCGACAGTCTTCTTGGTATTTGGTTTGGTTTTGTGGCATATCAACTGTTATAGGTTATTTAGTACCAAATCCAGTTTATACGTGTATATTAGATATATATAGTTTGTAAACATAAGTCGACAAAGTTAAATAGCTCCAAATATTGCTATGTATTACTAACAATTCAATAGAATATCATTCATTTGTTTATACACAGTTAAAATGATCAAAACGTTTCAATTCAACATGAGTCAACAAAGTTAGATATTTCCAAATATTGCTACGTATCACTAACAATTCAATTAAACATCAGTCATTTGTTTACACACAGTTAAGATGATCAAAACGTTTCAATTCAACATGAGTCAACGAAGGTAAATAGTTCCAAGTATTGCTACATATCACTAACAATTCAATTAAACATCAGTCATTTGTTTACACACAGTTAAAATGATCAAACAGTTCTATTTCAAATAATCCAATTTATATATAAAAGAGTCTATACATATCTGCTTCAATGTGTGTTCTTATATGTTGAGTGTGTGCATTGTGGGTGTGCACACGCGTGCGTGTTTGTGTTGTGATAAATTGAAAGCTTGGTCGAAAATTATAAAAGCTATAAAATCCGAATCTACTTTAAGGTTTTTTTTACCAATTTTTTAATGCCAAACACAAACGCCTATGTGTAATGCAGTGGTCTGGCAGATAAGTGCTTAGCCATTTTAATGTACCAACATTTGGATCGTTTATATCGAAAATTTGGAGCCCATTTTGGACTCCATAAAAACAAGTCACATTTTGAGAACAGAAAAAATCACTTTCGAGCAAGAAAAGTGCGACAAGAACTTGCGTTAAATATCAACCCAAGACAGGTAGAGGTGATAGTAATTTTGTGACTACGTTAGTAGCGATTAGAGAAAGTTGAAGATAGAATCAATTTGTATACAGCAAAGTTGAAGGCAAGTGTGTGCACCGAAGGATCGGTGAGGAGGAGAGTTTTATAGAAAAATTCCGCAGTATTTCTCCCAATGTTATATATTACAGCAGTGTCTTGATGAGCAACGAGGATCTGGTATATATAAAAATATAAGATGATATTTTTATTCTTGACGATGATATTTGTGTGGAGCAGAAGAGTAACCCCAGAGAATTCACACACACGAAAGGGTCGTCAGAAGAGCCAGTGAACAACAGTGACAAAATTTGGGGATTTATATAGTCTTCAACTCCTACGTGACCAGCAGCAATTCTTCTTTTTCATTGGTTATTGTTACACCCACGTCTCACTTCTTTGTTTTCCATTGGTTACTGTTCACGTCTTTGTGTTCTTTGTTCCCTATTGGCTACATGCCCAAGACCACTTCAATGGGCGGACGTATCTGCCACTATTCGCCGTGTTCAACCACGTTCATAGGTTAAGGGGATATTCCGATAATCACCTTGTTGGTATTATCTTCGGCTTGATGAAGCTGTCAACAAAATCAGTCGATACACAACACCTGCCTGTCACGTTAAGATATTACACCAACCCATTCATGAGCTACTCCAGTCCCTCAGATCTTAATTTTGCTTTGTTGTGTTTTTGGGTTGTTTTTTAATCTTTATTACCCCTCCGTCTCGGGGGTTGTGAATTCTGATATGCATCAGTAAAGCTCAACAGCATTGGATTTTGACATCATAGTACAGTAGATAACGCATCGGTTCCTTAACAATAACGTTCGTGGATTATTTTAAGCCAAATCCATTATTATCAAAGAGAAAAAGTAGTACAGGATATAGGGTTCATGCCTTTCCTCAATATGTAT
The DNA here is from genome assembly GCA_963585895.1 of Sepioteuthis lessoniana. Classification (NCBI taxonomy): domain Eukaryota; kingdom Metazoa; phylum Mollusca; class Cephalopoda; order Myopsida; family Loliginidae; genus Sepioteuthis; species Sepioteuthis lessoniana. The sequence goes on along the minus strand of OY757924.1, from coordinate 45,555,215 downwards.
TATTTAGTAAGGGAACGTTATAGCACAAATGGAATCCGAACCTTTACTACGATTTCAAAATTTAGCACGTTAGCCACTACGCTACAGAGGATACCCTTTTCATGACATGAGTGTATAAGGGAATTCTTTCTTGGTTAGGTCGAGGTCTTTTCAGTATCTTTTAATAAGCTCCTTCTATCTGAGAATCTCATTTTGTATTAAAAACCATAAACGCCAGGACAGATGTATAATTACATATTAACGTATATTTCAGATAACATGATACTTCATTAGGACGATTTGATTTCATTCAATTTTCTTTTCTTTGCAATTAATTTTGATTTTCATCCCTATATATCCTTGGCACAATTTCAATGATCTTCAAAGTTATGGCAAACGAGTGGCCTTGAAGAGTTTGATGAGACAGCAATCAATAACATATCCCAGTTGAAACTCAGTCTTAAATCTACCAACACGTACGTGGTTAGCTCACGTACTCACAAAAAATATGTTCCCCTCCTCTTAATTAACACGTGTATTCTTCTCCTAGATTCGACTTGAAATTCAGTTTAGTAATGAACTGAAAACGTTCAATTAGCCAGCTGAGTTCCGAATTCAAAAAAAAAAAAAAAAATAAATAAAACAATAAAAGGAAAAAGGAAATTCGACAATCCAACATATAAAGGCGAATATAATTTTGATTAATTAAAGGCAAATCGAAGATGATTTGCCAGGACATCCATTGTGCCAGTGTTTCGTGTCTTCAGTAATAAATTTCATTTCTTTTAATTGCTTCTCATATTCAACAGTAATCCTGTAGATGACGTCTTCCCAGCATATCACTTTGTAGTAATTGTTAATTAGTTGTTTAAAGATAAACAAAAAGATGTTTAACTAACGATGATAATTAGAGATAAAGAATCAGATAATAAACTTGTCTGATTAACAGTCGTATCTAGTACTATATTCTTAGATCTTTCCGATAAGTAGAAATGTTAATTACTATACACAATCGAATAGGATTCTTTCGGATCAGTTTAGAAGTTTCTATCCATCATCTCTGATAAAAAAAAAAATCAATTTTTTAGAGGGTTCTTATCTTTCGAAAACCATATGCATGCAATCTAATAAGATTGGCTTAGGTTTGACACAGCACTAGAACTATAAGCACCCAGAGAAAATAAAACTCAATAATTATGGCCCTCTAAAGCTTTTAGCAGTAGGGGTCTGCTGACGCTGCAAGAGTGTATGGAAAAATTATATCTGATTCGTGATATAACCGCCATTATTGTTTCTAGTTACTTATACACTCCATGAACGTTAACAACTGTTGTCGGAAATACGGTCAAAATGTTACTACCTTTTGCTAAAACATATTTAGTGGAAACAAGACTTTTAGCACTTACCAAAATGTTGATAAAATACAGATCTATACGTATTTTGCAAAGTGAATTTCGTGTATCTTTGTCAAAAATGTCACCAAGAATTGACAATTTGTGTCAAGCAAGGTAAGCGCATCCCTCTCATTAAATGCCATTACTTAGTGCAAATGTTGGATATAATGTTCATAAATTATTTTGATAAATTCCATTTTTATTTATATATAAGTCAACGAGAATTCATTTTTATTTTTATTTGAGTCAACGAGATTTCATTTTTATTGATATATGGGTCAAAGAAATTTCATTTTTATTAATGGATATGTTAAGTTATTTGATCTAATGGTATAACAAAAGAATGATAGTTATTCATTGCCATATTCTTTTTATTCTTATGCTATACATGATTTTTAAGCAAATAATTTTTAGGTAACATTATTTTTTAAACGAATCCAAACACATTTACGCAAAGTTTACGAGCTTCAACTTGTGCAATATAATATTAATTCAATTTAATATTAGTCCTTTATTTGTGCACAGTTGACAAGTTTTAATTATTGCAATCAAATATTAATTCAATTTAATATTAGTCCTTTGTTTGTAAACCGTTGACGAGTTTTAACTATTGCTATCAAATATTAATTCCATTTAATATTAGTCCTTTATTTGTAAACCGTTGAGTAGTTTTAACTATTGCTATCAAATATCAATTCAATTTAATATTGGTCCTTTGTTTGTAAACCGGTGACGAGATTTTAATATTGCTATCAAATACTAATTCAATTTAATATTATTAGTCCGTTGTTTGTAAACAGTTGACTAGTTTTAACTATTGCTATCAAATACTAATTCAATATAATATTTGTCCGTTGTTTGTAAACAGTTGAGTAGTTTTAACTATTGCTATCAAATATTAATTCAATTTAATATTAGTCCTTTGTTTGTAAACAGTTGACTAGTTTCAAGTGTAGTAAATGATTAAACTGAATCATTTGACGAGTAGATGAGATCTTCACAGTAACTATTACTAATGGTAAATGAAGAAAAACTCCACATTTCCGAAAAGTCCAGGATTAGATATACACCCACCAAATATCTAGGACACTCGTTGGGGGAAGATTTTACCCCACTGAAAAGAGGCATTCTGTATATCCTACAGCTGCACCTGACTTTGCTGATTTTTCATTTAAATTGGAGTCAACAAGATTTGATTTTTATTTATATCGGGGTCAACAAGGTAGATCCCGAGATAGAAAGGGGTTTCGGGCCCAACATTTTGAGAACCACTTGTTTGCTAGTCTAGCACCTGACCACAGATGCACTATTTGTCATTTATAACGGAGATAAAACAACCTTCCTGTTGTGGACAATTTTGTAGGAAGAACTAATAAATTATAATCATTACTTATTGCTAATAAGATTTCCTTTGAATATCTACGCCGTGCTGCATCATAAACGTTTTTTTTTTGCGCTGTACCGATCGTCTTCAAAACATCATTTTACCAACGCCAAATTAGTATCACCGAGATAAAAATAGCCTACCAAGATATACGGCAAACTCCGTAACAATGTTGATTGTGTTGGGTTATGAGAAATATCGGAGAAAATACAGCGTGATTTGAACGCAAATGTTTACAACTAAATGGGATCAATTTTATGATATAATTGAAAATCGTCACTAAAAGTTTAACATCCCTGACCACATATTCATGGAATCTTCCAAAAGTCATTAAAAAATAGTGATATTTCTACGGAAATACCTTTATTCGAAAGCAGAAATTATATTACAAAAACCACATTAATGCATGAACCGACAGAGATAGTGACCACAAAGATACCGTAAAATCTTAATATCACACAGGAATTTTCAAAGGAAGTTAGTAGTTTTTTAAACCCACTGTATTTATCTATACAATCTAATCTACTAGATATGTTTTATTTATTCATTTATTGATTTTGATATTTTATTCATCGGGAAATCAGTTATTGTTTTTTATGAGATAGCAGAACAAAGAGAAATGATCTTTTTTTTTTATTCTGAAAGAAGACAGAATCTTCTCTTTTGTCGTACTAGGAATCAGTTACTAAGTTTAACTCAGTTTGGCGCAAAACCAGAAATATGGAATACTTAGGGAGAAAATAACTCACTAAAAACAGCCAGTAAGTTGATAACACTTAAACCATACTGGACCGCTCAGCTAAGCGATTATAGCCGCAGGAAATGAAAATGGTTATCCGAGATCCTGGAAGACACTCTTTTTGTTTAATTTCACGCTTGGGCTCTAAGGAATATCATAAAGCCATCTCTTGTCACTCGAAGTATTGGCAAATAGTAGAACAGATTGGGTTCTTTAGCCTTGGTAAGTCAAACAAGTTAAAAAAAAAAAAGGAAAATACTGAATTCAAAACAGCATTAATCAAATTTTGAAGTGAAGTTGGTTCGTATCCTGCTCTGGGTGGAGGGGTTGGGTAAATACGAACTATTGCATCTCGTGAGGTTATCTAAAAATTGGCCCAGATTTACCTCGAGGTAGCAAAAATGTCAATTTGTTTTTCACTTTGTATTTAGTAAATGTATGAATCCATTCCTTCCCTCACGCACCAGGTATAGGTTAATAGTAAGGTAAAATGGGCTCTCTAAACTTTGTAAGGACAACCAACCGAGAAAGAAAACTGATTTGAACGCCAACCACGGGCGTGTCAAGGTGTCTTCCTATTTTGGAGAGGCCACGCCAAGACCAGTAATCCCTCGATAATCTAATATTGCGCTCAACTTCCTCCTGGCAATTTCTGCGACAGCACTCGAGTCAAGTTGTATCGTAGCTTTCTCGTCCCTTGGACAAGAATACCGTCTAGAGAAGGGAGAATCTTCAGTAAGGAAAGTCGCTGATTTTCTAGACAACATTGGCATGGTCTTTGTCGAGATCCGGGTCAAAATCTATAGTCTGGCGAGACTGAACGATTTCAGAATAATTCGTTGATAAATCATTGTTAATTATCATGGGCACTTATTTTGACTGGTATTTTCTTTTCTGTTTTTATTAAACTTTTATCAGTTACTATTACGATTCATTTTGACAACCTGTTCTTCGCTGACGTTGCAACAACAATCCTAGTTCGTAAAGTTAACTATGAAAATAACATTTTTGAAAAGATTAAAGAATATACAAGAAAACATCAATGATAAGGATTGAGAAGATAAAATAATAAAATAATAAAAGCATAAAACAGATGTTACGTTTATAATCGTAATGAAAAGCTTTATGGATATAGGAAGCAGTTTTAAGGAGAATTCTACTCGATCATTGGTTCATGTCAGCTAAAATAAAAATGACGGTGGAAAAATGCCTGCCACTATCAAAACTATAAGTAACAATTGTAACTGATGATTTCTTTCTTCATAATCTGACAGAATCCTCAACGTTGTATTATTAAATACACTGAGCAAAATTCGAACCAGAAACTCGTTTACCCGCTTCATCCTCTTTACCTTCATATTTGAAGATATATTAACACACTCCTAAAATCACAGACACATACACGTATATATACACACGCGCGTGGGTGCGCACACGCACATGCACAAACACACACAAGCAAACAAACAAGTAAACAAAAAACAAAAACAAAACAAAAACAAAACAAACGAACAAACATCCTACACAAAAAAAAATATTAAAGTTTCTAAAAAGAGAAATTTGCTGCTACAATGTAAATTATTGTTTGCTTCAGGCGACAGTTCTAAAATATTAAATTTTCGACTGTGCCAATGAAAAATATTCTCAGGCTTGAAACTTTTACAGGGGCGTAAGATCAAGTGAAGACCCGATATTTTTCTTTTTTAGATATACCTCAAGGGTATATCTTTGCAATAAGCAGAAAAGCGTAAATTTTCCATGGTAAAAATATTTATCGCTATTTACTTTTCAATCGTTTCTAGCAACTCAATCTTTTTATTTCGTGGGTTACAAGAGAATAGATGTTAAAGTTTGAAGGTTTTCACCAAGAACAGAAAGCAAGTTCACAGCAGGGCAGAACGAAATTGAATCATAGCTTTAAACAGTAGCCGGAAACACTGATTTTTATAACATATTTCAAAATAAAAATCTATTTTTCATGTGATATTCAGAATGGTCGAGACCGCCTTTTGGCTTTGGCTAAGAATATGCCAACTGTCTCTCTTTTTCTATGAAGCTAAACTGATTCTAGAAGGGGGACTTCGCTTCTAGAACTCTTGGTAGCGTAGAGTCTCTCGTTCATTACCATTTTCCTAGTTCCACTCTTATCCGAAGCGGTAGTTTCTCTTACAGCACCGTTTCTCTGGCATATAGATATGACAGATCACGATTCTGAGCAATCTTAATACATTGGATATTCAAACATTGAAATAAATAATGAAGCATTTACCTGCTTAATATTATTCATTACACATTCATTGTTAAAATTACTTCATCATAAGATAGGTCACAAGTTGAAATATTATAAAACTAACTCAGTACTTAGAAATAATTAGTATTACATAGGAATACGTGAAAACATACAAATGTGTGAGAACTACTTGCATTAAGAAGTGTTAATTAGAACAATATTTGTTTGTAAATTATTATCAAATAATAATTTACATTTAACGAAATTATTATTTTCGAAATTTACGATATTTGTCTTTTAATTCATAAATTAAGCTGACATTTTGTAACAGCAACTAAGCAAGCAACTATCTTAATCCTCGGCAATTAAAACTCGGCTTTTATTAACAGAGCCAACAAAAAATCATTTTCATCGACATGAACATCTAAAGGAACATTAAGTGTTTTCTTTGAGGATACCTTTAATCACATCTTTTTTATTGCATTGAGAGGAAATCGAATGTTTGGCTGAATGGTTAGAAATAATATTCCAAAGGAAGCAAATGTGATTTAAAAATTATATAAAACTAAAAAAAAAAATCATATAGAATATTATACTCAGGTTTATGGAGGTGTCCGTGGTGTAATGGTTATCGTCGTAGGAAAATGGACACGGCGACACGAGTTCAAATCCGGGACGATTCACATAGCACTAATGCCCTTGGGAAAAGTATAAATCCAATTATTCTCCCTCCAGCTATGGGCAAATAGTTGGGCAGACTAGGTTCTTCAGCCTTAGTGAGGCAACTAGTCTAGGAGAAGGAAAACTCTGAATTCAAACCTGTTAAACTCCGCTAAAAAGTTGACCTTGTGTCATATCCTGCCCGAGTAGAGGGGTGGTAAATAAGAATATTATACTCAGGTTTTGACTCTAGTGTCTTGGCATAGTTATTGAGATTTGATAACATACAAAAGAAGAGTGACAATACTAATGAAAAAAATCACAGTTACAGGGAGTGTTTGGAGAAATTAGCAATAACTAATATACTAGAAAGAAGAAAGAGAGTTGATTTAATTGAAACACTCAAATATAATAAATAGAATTTCATATTATGGTAGACTTTTTTTAAGTAAATCTCGAAAGGGAAAATTTTTGTCAATGCAGATTTTAAAGAGGTAAGGCAATATAGTAATTGCTTTTTTTTTGCTAAAATTGTAATACATTTTGGAACAAATTATTTATTCAGATAAAAATGATGTAAAAAATATGAATATTGAATTCGAATGGTAAGAATAAGAATTTATGGAGTCAGTTTTGGAACTATGAGAACAATTCCTTAATAAAATTTTATCTGTATATAGGTTTGGTTTGGTTTCATTTGTTTAATGGAATATCAACTTTTTTAGGTTATTTAATGCCAAAGCCATTCTCCTAGAAGACCAGTAGTGGTACTATTTAACCCGTAGCTGGGAGGATACATGGGTTCATATCTTTTCCTAGGGTATTTGCCCGAAAGTGAATGTAATATCGCGACTGGAGTACGAACTCGCTTACTACGCTTCCGCAGTCCATCGATTTAACCATTACACCACGTATATAGATATAGTATTAACAATATATATGTTATGAATAAAGATTGTTTCTAAGGATGGTGTGAAAAGAGAGTCTAAATGGATGATGCCCAAGGAGGCGAAGCAAATATTGATAATTTTTATCATCGGAAGATTTTAAGATAAAATATCGGGTTTTTCTAATGATTCGGTGAGAGATAAACAGGCGCGCGCACCTCCACACACATATATTAACACTGAGGCTCCCCTTTTCATATATATATATATATATATATATATATATATATATATATATATATATATATATATATATATATATATATATATATATATATATATATATATATATATATATATATATATATATATATATATATATATATATATATATATTATCAAGTCGTGCCGACACCACGGACTTCCCTTATTCTCTCTCGCCATACAGTGTTGTTATTCATCGCTCAAGGTATATCTTCTCAATCTCTACAGTTTCCGCACAAAGCCTAACATGTAAATCCTTGTAGCTAGGTCACAAGAGATCGTCGCTAATAAGTTCGTCCTTACTTTTCCAGCAGTACCCAAAATGTCTTGATCTTATTTGGATAGTTTGTTAAATGGCCGTATGGTGGCCGTAGCGGAGCTATTTTATGGGTGTTTCGTCCAAGATTTGTTCCAGGAAGCACGCATCATTCTAAGCTAGTTCCCCTATAGCTTTTTCTCTCTGTTTTTCGGTTATGTTTATGTTTTTCATATTTACCCAACCCCTCCGCTCGGGCAGGATATGACACAAGGTCAATTTTTTTTAAGCGGAGTTTAACAGGTTTGAATTCAGAGTTTTCCTTCTCCTACCAAGGCTGAAGAAACTAGTCTGCCCTACTATTTACCCATAGCTGGAGGGAGAATATTTGGATTTATATCTTTCCCAAGGGTATCAGTGCTATGTGAAATGCAATCAGTCAGGTCCAGGATTTGAACTCGTGTCGCCGGGTCCATATCCGGTGACGATAACCATTACACCAGTGGCACCACGGGTTAGGTTTATGTTGTTGATCCATATACGTTTTAATTTTCGAATTGATGAGATTTCCATATGGTGGATAGCATGTCAATAGCAGTCCAAACCTTCATTAGGCATATGGCGAGATCACTTTCAATGGATGAGATATTACTACTGAGGGATTTCAACTGGTTTACTAATTTTAGATACTTGTCGCTCAGAATGGAGATTGAACTTTCTTGTTTAAAATACATGAACTTTGTTTTATTTGAGTTCAAGATGTACCATACCCATGATACGGATATGCGAAACGTACATAGAATGTTCATAACATATATACATAGAACATAGGAATCTCGAAACACGAAAAACACTTACGACTTCTTTGTTCAGGTACGAAACATTTTATTACCTTTGAGTTTAAAGGTTCTTCGACACAAGGAGAGAGATACACCTTCTTTCTATTCTGGCTTTTTCATATGCCCCCCCAACACGTGTGGCACCCATAGCGCGCCTCCGCGAGTAAGCGGAAGTCAACCGTCTTCTCCCAAGGCAGGAATCAACTCAACTAACTGACTTTTCAAATCTCCCCAAATCCTCCGTGCGCGCTTCCGGTGTGTGACGTCATTCGCACTCTCTAGTCCCCGTTCCTCATCTGGGCTATTGTGACATCTCTGAGTGACACACGCGCGAACACCTGCGTTAATGGTGCACCTAAGTAACCCATGTACGGAGCCGAATGGTTCTCAGCCTAACTAAACTCAAAGGCATAAAACGAAATCCCTCGGCCATTATATTACAAAGAAGTAGGGTTTCAGCGTAAGCATGTATATCTGCGTCAATTTCTTGATCATCTGAGTAATCAAGGTCTGACATTGTTTCTACCTGATATAATCTGCTCCTTACCTTTATAGTATAAAACCATTTACTTTTATTTAATCGATTGTCTTTCAATGATATATATATATATATATATATATATATATATATATATATATATATTTGCATGGGCTCGTCTGTGAGTGTGAGTGTGTGTGTGTGTGTGTGTGTGTGTGTGTGTGTGTGTGTGTGCGAACGTTTACACTAAAACCATGTTTAGGCCTGTTGACAAAATCGGATGAATGTTTTATTGATACCATATTCTTTTAATTTTGCTCAGCATTTGAATGTAATATAATTTGCTACACGCTTCTCGGAAGTGCCAGATAACTCGACGAAAGACAAATGAATGCTTAAAAATAACGTTAAAAGAATGTACTCCCGATATGGGTAATCGGATTTATATTATCACATCGGAAAATTGTGCTTTGCCATCTCAGTAAAATTGCTCTCTAGTGTCGATAATAAAGAAAATCTCAGACCGATATCGTATCTAGCTAATAACTTTTAAAAGTTTGAAACCTAATGGGAACAGTCATTGCAATAACAGGTAGAGGCCGTGGAACAGACCCGAATTCCTAGAAAAAGAGACAGGATGAACTGGAGATTAGAAGATGAATCAGTACAATGCAGACCAAAGCACAGCTGAGAAGAAATAGTTTATTTACATGAGTTCTGTAGATCTCAGATTTGCAGTGATTCAAATTCAGTAAAAAATCATCCGTTAAATTGAAGGAATAACAAGCAAAGAGTAGAGAAACAGTATATATATATATATATATATATATATATATATATATATATATATATAGATAGATAGATAGATAGATAGATATCCTCCTTCCTATTGTTTTACATGTCTTGAAATAGAAACGCTCATCAGCTGAAAGTTCATTTAATCTTTATAATGCTCTACAAACCATCGTTCACGACTTTATTGACTGCTTTATAAATAATTGTTTTTCTCTCTCTCTCTCTCTTTTCCTATCTCTTTCTCTCTCTCTCCATCTCTCTCTCTCTCTCTCTCTCTCTCTCTCTCACACACACACACACACACACACACACACACACACACACACACATATATATATATATATATATATATATATATATATATATATTCTGAGCGTATACGTATTCATTCATTCATAATTTTCACTGTGTTCCTGAACTTTCTGGCTTAGATAAGTCATTTATAATTTTTATATATTTTCACTGTGTAGACGTATTTGAATAAGTGCCTTTGACACTCGTGCACCGGGTATATAATTGGTGAATTTCTTTATAAATATATATTAAATGTTAATGCTATATATATATATATATATATATATATATATATATATGTGTGTGTGTGTGTGTGTGTGTGTGTGTTATATTAAAAATAGTAACCATGAAAAAGATATCGGAAATAAAATTTGTACTTGAAAAAATATTTACTTCAACCGTTGAAATAAGTAGTTGCTGAATTTTTCTAGAAGGAATTTGTCTTGTTATGCGGCTGGATGCAGTAAAAGTTTGTTTTTTTTTAATTGTAAAAAACTAACAAGTAAAGATATTACATATATCTGAACACTTTCATTGCACTAAAACTTCAACAACAATAACTAGAACTACTACTACTACAACTACTTGTGATCCATCGCAGTCGATAATCACGTCCTACTGATTTTTTCATCCATTTTTCTTTCCAAGTTTTGTACAATATTGCCAAATATTATAATGGATGTTTATGACCTCCTGGTTCCCCTGATGTTACTATGCCTGATTTTTTGTCCATTTTTTTTACTTGACCCTTCTCTAATGCATATTTTCCAACCCCTCTTCTCGGGCAGTATATGACACAAGGTCAATTTTTAAGCAGAGTTTAACAGGTTTGAATTCAGAGTTTTCCTTTTCCTAGACTAGATGCCTTACCAAAGCAGTAGAACCTAGTCTGTCCTACTATTTACCCATAGCTTGAGGGAGAATAATTGGATTCATACCTTTCCCAAGGGTATTAGTGCTATGTGGAATGCAATTAGCCTGGTCCGGGATTTGAACTCGTGTCATATGACGATAACCATTACACCACGGGCGCCTCCATAATACACCACAGGCACCGCCATTGACCCTTCTCTAATGGAGTGTACAGGATCTGTTTGGCTGGATTGTTGTCCTCAAGTCTGTACAAGTGGCCAGCTCATCGTAGGTTGAGTTAGGAGAGCACATCTTTCTTAACAGGGAGTTGAAGCTTCTCCAAGATTAATCTTTTGGGATATGTTGGAACAACCTGACATGTAGTATTTTGAGCAAGTAACACATCATATAGATACATTCTATCAAACTTCGCGGTTTATTTAATGCTAAAGTCAGCCTTGTAGAATAACTGTTGTGGTGGTATTTAAACTCATAGCTGGGAAGTAAGGAGACTTATTGTTTACTAGGGTTATTAGTTTAAAAGTAAACGTAATATTAAGACTGTAGTTTAAAGCTGTTTATTACGTTATCAAAGACTCTTCTGAAAGAAGTTAAAAGTTGAGCTACTTTAAGATTCATCCATAAAACTGAAAAAGAATCGAAATTTAAAAACAAATTTTTAAACATAACCTGTATGTTCTAGCAGTCTATTCTATTTTTGCTAAGTGTTTTTTTTTTATCTATGCAATATTCCTAGGTCTTTGATATAACCTGTTACCCAAAACAATAAGCGATTTGGAAAATTTTCTTGTTTTCTTGATGCAGTCATCTTTGTGTATTTAGAGGATTTCAGTACTGTCACCATTGTTAATGCAGATTTTTAATTCATTACCGAGCATCACTTTCATCCAATTATCAACACACAATTGAATATTCTTCCTTGACAACTTTAGTATGCTTTTTCTTCCATTTGTGTGTTTGTGGAGATTTTTGTTTGGGTGTTCTGTATGGATAACCAAGTTTATTTAGTCGATTCTATAAAGTTCTCAAACAATTGTTGAATCATGTGTAATCGTTTTTTCTGTTGTTTTTTGTGCATTTTCAGTTTTTATTTCATATTGCTTTATTGCTTGGTTCGGTTGCACCGCATTTCAACCATTGTCGGTTATTTAATGCCAGATCCTGCTTTTACATATATATTGAATATATGATTTGTTAAACACATTTTGAATATAAGCACAGTTAAATGATCAAAGGGTTCTATTTCTGACAATTAGATTTATCAGAAGTCAAAAAGTGAAATGGTTCCAAGTATTGCTATGTATCACTCACAATTCAATTGAGAGTCAGGCATTGTTTACATACAGTTAAATAATCAAACAGTTCAATTTCAAACAATTTAATTTTGCACAAGTCATTTTTTTTCACACAGTTTTCATATCAAGCATTCTTCTTTGACCCGTAGATAGGACCTTAACAGCTACTCCCACTCCAAGTCATAGTGGAGCTGGGAGCAATGGCAGTGAAGAGATACTCCACATTCCCCAAAGCTCGAGCATTACTGGACTCTCGCCTTCAAATTGTTTAATATAATATCCAGGATCCTCCTATTTGGGGCGTCTAAAGACATGCTGACGGTGTATTCAACAGCCCTGACTGAATGAGCTGTTACTGCTTTGTGTTTTCTCTCTTGATACTTTGATGTCTTTAGTTGTTAACCAATACCTTTTTTTTTTCATAACCACCTAAATTCTGTTATTTGTTCTCCTAAAGAAAACATAGTTGACAGTAAACAACTTGCCGCACTCCACTGTTGATTTTCTTCTTGAATGGGTTTTGCAATACTTTCAATTGTTTTAATTGAGAGTTTTTGTTGCAGCTATGTTTCCTTTCAATTTATCATGCCAACCCACTTGAAAGAATAGCTTTTTAAATGTACACGACTTTGTATAAATAGGTTTATGATAGTATTCGTTTGAGAAATGATAATAATACGATCATTTAATAATAATACCCACAGTATTTGATCACTCAGTTATATTTTCCTTTGAAAGGTTCTGAAGAAAATTATACCTTAATTTGAATAATTAAAACCCGTTTGTTTATGGTTTATTATATGAGGTCTGAATGGTTAGCCATTACGAATGTTCTGTGTTAATATGTTATTAGTCTAATGTACCATAGCCAGATACAGCTATGTGTGAAACATACATAAAATGTTCATAACATACATACATAGATCTCGGAATCTCGAAACACGAAAAACACTAGCGACTTCTTTCTTCAGGTACTAAACTTTTTATTACCTTTGAGTTTAAAGGTTCTTCGACATAAGGAAAGAGATACACATTCTTTCTATTCTGACTTTTTCATCTGCACCCCATCTCGTGTGACACCTGCCCAAGGCCTCCGCGAGCAAGCGAAAGCCAACCGTCTTCTCCCGAGGAAGGGCTCAACTAACTGACTTTTTCAAATCTCCCAAAATCCTCCGCGCACTTCCGGTGCGTGACGTTATTCGCACTCACTAGCCCCGTTTCCCATCCGGGCTATTGTGACATCTTTGAGGGACACGTCCGCTCCGCCCGCGCGCGCGTGAACACCTGCGTTAATGTTGCACCTGAGTAATCCATGATGTGAGCCGAAAGGTTCTCAGGCTAACTAAACCCCTCGGCCATTATATCATACTAAAAAAAACAATTCAAGTGAACATCATCTAAGTGCACTCATTTCATACTTCTTGCGACGGGTAGAAAATATCTGAAATAATTTTATGGTCATCTGTAATAACGTTATTGAGCACAACTAAGCATCGAGGAATGCTTACAACTGAAGAGATGGACTGTTTTAAATATGTCTGCAAAGATTCCGAGTGTCATTTTTTATGAAAATCGATGGGATCAGCTGAAATCTACCAAAGACAAAAAAGAATCATGCACATTTTCAAAAGCTCGAAAAAATTAGCTTGGAAGATTGGCAGAAAATGCCAGCTGAGAAGTGTAAGTATGTTATAGATGGATACCAGAAATATTCGAAGGCTTGCTGCCAAATGAGGTACCGTCAAATATTTAGGAGAGGTGCTTTTATTTTTGTAGATGTCATCTTTTTTCATGTAATTGATAAATAGTTAAATTACTTTCGAGAAATTGCAAAATTATGTAATATGAATTTGGTTACCTTACGGTTGATATAGCAAAAAGCGAAAAAGTACCAATAATGATAACCAGAACTGTGTTTATCAAAAAAACAAAGTCGATTGTTTACCACACAATCATATCTATTAAAAGCCATATTGAATACGTCTTCAATTACTTAAAGTTTTCATATCAGAATATTATTCCTAAAATGGTGTTGTAGAATACACTGACTCCGCGTCTGAAGAAGGGTAAGACACCCACCAACTAGTATCCAGGATATGGCAATAAACAATCTGATGATAAGGTTCTGTAATGCTGGGGCTTTGGGGAATGCAGAACACCCCTTCATTGCCATTGCTCCCAGATCTACTCTGGCCCAGCGTGGTAACACCAGATAGGGCCCTATCTAGAGGTAAAATAGAACTAACTGCATACTTATGCTAAACTGACAAAACGTAATAGCTTGAAATAGAAAGGTCTTTGACAATTAAACCCTACTTACATTTAAACTGCGTGCTTATACAAAACTGAATTATTTGAAATAGAACTCTTTTTTGACATTGAAACTGTATTTACACTAAACTGATTTGCTTAACATCGAACTGTATTAACTTTTAACTGTGTGTAAATAATATTTGTACTTATACTAAACTTAATTAGCGTTTTTAGAAGTGTTTAACTAAATTGAATAAGTAGAAATTGCAATGTTTTTCACGATTAAACTGTACTTACATTTAAACTGCGTGCTGATGCTAAACTGAATTGTTTGAAATAGAACTGATTATTTCCATAAAAATGGATTTGGCGTTAAATAACCTACAAAGGTTGATATGCTATAAAATCCAACCAACCAACGAACCAACCTGATATGGTGAACTATTCTATAATCTATGTTTCACTTAATTGGAGTCCAGTCAATGAAAGGATATTTCCAGTAAAGTCCTATGACAGCATGCCTTTCTCCCAAGTGGTTTGGCAACGAACTATTTAATATCCGTATATTCATAATAGACAAAGTAAAGTTTTTGTGTTTGAATTCAATTTTTTTCAAATTTTTTTCGACGGATGTTGATCTATATATTTTTTTAAAATTTAAAACCCAAGTCATCGTTCGTTTTATTGACTCTGCAAGCAAATCCGGTAAATATTCAAACGTACCATGCAATCTTTCAGCTCGTTTGCACTTTCACTAATCAACAAGAAGTTGTTTTGTTAGTGTGCTAAAACCCCATGGAATCTCTGGTTGACGTCAATGAGACAGAATGAATTTGGAAGCCAAAACGCTGGTTGTCCGGGTGGCGAGCTTCTTGTGACAGGCGGAAATGACCATTGCTAACAACCAATGAAAACCAAGCCCTGTATCCGTAATCAAAGTCCCCTGGGTAATAAGCGAGGAACTTTACAATCATTGAACTGTCATGTGTTGACGCCTTGCGGTGGTGAGAGCGAACCTAGAATGCCGTCCGTCGACTATTGCTTGGCAATCATGGCGCTTCTCCCCATAGAATTCAGATGCAGAAAAGAAAAAGAAAATTATATGATGAAGTCACAATTATTTGAACTGAGGTCACGAATATCGAAGTAAAGAGAGTTAAAATTAAAACGTTAATCATCAACGAACACGATGGCGTAAAACTTATAAGAATTTAGGCAATTCTTGGAAATGAACTTTGAACTCTTCAATTCACGGAACCTATGATAGAAAGATAGATTTATTTTAGATTGCGAGAGTGATAAATATATTAACAGATGGCAAGAAAGAGGAAAATGTGTGGGTGTTCTGTATGGTTCTCGGTCTTACCAAAAAGGAAATGCAATAAAGGTGAAATGGCAGTCAAGATACTAAACACACTTGGCACATTGAAAACGTTTCAGAAGTGTTCGATAAACAATTTTTCAAAAAAGTATTACAACATGAAAGCCAATTGCGTATGATTCACTAAGAGCCTATCCTTTTTAAAGCTTTCTGCTATAAACTGTTCCCCATTTAAAGTATGAAAGAAAGAACTACTTAAGATTATTAACAAGAAGAAAATATTTAAGAGAAGAAATATGTAGTTGTCAAAATTCCTGAGACGAAGCTTGACGATTTTTATCAGTAAGAGTTTTCGGACTATTGTCTTCGTCTTTATTGATTTTTTCAAAACGTTTCATCCGCTGTATCATGCAGCCTTCCTCAGATGTCCCCTGTTTATCTGGGTATACACATGATTCAACCTGGGAAGGCGGGGGGATACAGCGACCGAAAGGTTGTGAAAAAAAAAAAACTAATAAAGACGAAGACAACAGTCCGAAAACTCTTACTGAAAAAAAAATCTATTTACCAAATCCCTTTGCCAAAAGCGGGATGCGACACAAAAAGTTTCAACAAAATAGCTATGGGCTTATTCTTAAGTTTTCTTTCTCCTAGATTGGTTGCCATACCGAAGATAGCAAACCTATTTCGTTCTATTATTTACTATGACGAAGATAAATGTATGCCTTCCCGAACGATATCCTTTCGCAGTTAATCAATCATGTCCAGGATTTAAAGCATGCCAAAATGCTGCGTAGAGAAAATTATGGTTCAATATCAAAAAAGACCTGATAATTATAGTTCAATTTTCTAGAAGCGCTTTTAGCGCAACGCTTATCCGTAAAGGAATGGACTACGGGTTAATTGTAAAAAAAAAGGGACTCTTTCAAAAGGTATCTCCTCTTAGAAGAAGAAAATATCTGAACAAGAGTCTCACCACCGGATGATCTATAGTGTCATAACCATAAGACATTAATTATTGTTGTTTCACTACTCAAATATCTGAGTCAATACAACATTCATTATTACAGTAATATCATTATTAGTTTTAATCCAACTCATTATTGCAGATTTCTATCATAACAATCTGGGTTGATATCCTCTTCCTCATGACTATTATTTTGTTCCATCGCATTATTGCTGTATTTTACCTCAACACTAATGCTCCATTCTTCTGTTATCAGCTCATCTGAAAAGTATGGCTGATTCTACATAAAACTTCATCACTATAAACAATTCTCCTGTGTAGGCAGTCTATCGTTTGGCATTCAAACATGACCTTTCGAAAAGCAGACTGGAAGAACATTCTTCTAATTTTTTTTTAGTTTAATCTCGATAAGATTTGAATTCTTATTAATCTGCTAAAGGTAGCATAGAATAAAGAGTAGACTATTCCTACTATGGTACCAACAACAAAGCGTCGGAGAAGACAGAGAGATAATGATAATAAAGGGACAAAGAAAAGACAGCGTATCAGAGTCGTAAAAAATTGAAAAATAAGTTAGAAAAAAAAAAAAAACAAGATTCGAGGGAAGAGAAAATAATATAATACTTTCATATGAGAATTCTGTTTAGATATTTAAAGAGTATTAGGTTGAGTAATAGAATCACTTTTATTTTAATGAAATATATTTCCTCCATGAATAATTTAACAATGAATTAAGTTCAATTAATTGTATATACGCCATTATGTTTAATCGCATTTTGCTATAAATCACGTAGCTTTTTCATTCCTCTCAAGTAAAATTAAGCTGGTTTTCTGTTCAAGAACTTTTTCATAAACGGTTTCACCGAATCTCGATATTTTTTGTCATTCAGAGTATTTTCTATAAAACGGAAACGATGAAAATAACTTCGTGCAAGATATAGTGAATATGGTGGATGGTGAGAACCGGCCAGGCAAAATTTAATATTTTTTCAACTTGATTCTTGCTGAATGTGGCATTGCGCTATTATGATGAAGAACAACCTTCCTCCTATTGACAACTACAAGGCGTTTTCCTATAAGAATTTCATGTTCACTTTTCCTATCGCTTTCAAATGATTACTGATTGGAGATTGGGCTGTGTCAAAGTCAAGGGTGAATTCGCAAGTACTTTTGCCTGGACAGAATTACACCAATTTTCTGAAGGCATTTTGATCGAGTTGTGATGAGCATATTAATCTGCTTTCAATTCTCAATGATGTATCACCAGAACTAAAGTTTGAAAACCAGATTCAGGCTTAGTTGTCAGTAATGAGACCTTGGTCGTAAACATTATTCTTTTTCTGAGCTATTTCTTTGGCATTATTCGTAAAACACCCACAATATTACACATCGACTCTGAACAGTTTCCCCGTCGAAGATCATAGATTAAATCATGATGTACACCCTTTCACTACTGAAATAAAAATGACTGAGGAAGTAAATATTTAATCAGTTCATTTCCTACCATGCTTAACGCATTGGAAGTTTGAGATGTGTATTAAAAAACACATTTTTTATGACTCAACCTAATATAATATACGTGACATTATAAGGAAATACTGACACAAACTGACTGTAGGTTTTCAGAATTGCATTATTTCTATCTAAAATCGTATAATTTATTTTTTTTACGAATGGACGAGTTAATAATAAATATATTTTTTAAATAATCAGCTTTGATAACCTAAAAAGATATCTTTTTTTCTCAAATTAACTTTGTGTAATAGAAGCTGATAGAAGATTACTAAAAAAAGTATCCTTAGCTTAACTGTGCCGAAAAAGAGCTTAAGATGTTTATCCAATAAAGGTCGAATTTACTTCGCAAGGAAATTGTCTACAAGCTTAGTTATATTGCTTCGATAATTTGGGGTATCTAAGCGCCTCCTCTCTCACTTCAACTTTACTCCTTTGCAAACACAGACACACGGACACGCATCCACAGACACAGACACAGACACCAATCTATATATATATATATAGTTTAGGATAAGCGATTCACCCCTAAATTTTGAGTTTTGGTATCATCAGCACATGGAATATACATTATAAGTGCATTGTTTGTAATTGAAAAAGATTTTAAGTTTTTATTCAAACCGACAATTTTTCTTCGTTTCTAACTCTTTCTTTCTTTGTACTTCTTCTCTAGAAAAGAAGTTCATTTAGTAAAATCCTAGCAACCAATGAAATTCCATTTAATCATTTGCTTTAGTAGATGAATGAACAAATCTTTTGATCCCCAACAAAATCTTTAGAAAGGAAGTAAATATTTTTGTGGCAATTATTTTTCATGCTCCAATATAAAAATCGGGACTGCCAATTTCAAGTGTAGAATCATGACAAAGTCTGAAAATCTAACATAGAATCTTCTTCAAAGATCAAAGAGTTCAGATAAGTTTTTTTTTCTTCCTGTCGATTTCGAATTAAGAAAGGGTTAACAGTTCTGATAAAGATATGAACTGTTAGACTACTGACACAACTGATTTGTTTATCGTGGTGAATGTTTGTGTAGAACCTGACATACATCTTGCGTAAGTTGATTGAACACCAAAGTGCCCCTAATTATTCCAAATGCTGTTATTGGTTTATCCTTCTCCTAAATGGGTCATCTTACAAATTCTAGAGATCCTAATCACCCCAACTAATTTACTTATAGCTATATATATATATATATATATATATATATATATATATATATATATGTGTGTGTGTGTGTGTGTGTGTGTGTGTGTGTGTGTGTGTGTGTGTGTGTGTGTGTGTGTGTGTGTGTGTGTTTACCATAAAGTGGCCTGTTTTGAACTTCCCACATTAATGGTGAGATATACATGGCCGCCGTTGGAACAATTGCATTGGGCAGGGATGTAAAATAAATTATTCGTATATGTTCGTGGGATTAACGGAAAATGGTTGGGCATCGAATTACACACACACACACACACACACACACACACACACACACACACACACACACACACACACACACACACTTTTATTTGCCCAGTTGCCTAGGGCTATAGAATGCTCTAACTGAGTCACTGCAGAGGGGTAAGACCCCCTCAACGAGTGTCATGTATATGACACTAAACTGTCGGATTATGAGGTTCATGTAATGCACTAGCTTTGGGGAATTTGAAGTACCCATTCATTGCCATCACTCCCAGGTCCACTTTTTCCCGGAGTGCTATCACCTGATAGGGTTCTATCCATTGGTTAAATAGAACTAAACTGCATACTTACGCTAAACTGAGTTAATTGAAATAGAATCGTTTTGACATTTAAACTGCGTACTTATGAGAAACTGAATTGCTTGACATAGAACTATTTTGGCATATATCTGTGTGTGGACAAAAACTGTACTGATACTTAACTGAATAGATTTAATTAGAACTGTTCGACTAAACTGAATGGTTTGAAATAGACCTGTTTTTGACAATCAAACTGTGTACTCATGTTAAACTGAATTGTTTGAAGTAGAGATGATTATTTGTATAAAAACTTCTGTGGTGTTAAATGACCTACAAAGGTTGATACCCATAAACCCCAACCAACCAACCAACCAACCAACCAACCAAAAAACATTTCTTATGAAAGAAAAAGCATGAAAAAGCACATAACAGATAAACCCTCGTTCTTCATTCCGGACGGGAGAGTTCAAAATATCTATCTATCTATCTATCTTTCAGTAGATTAGAAAAATAATATCTTTTGAAATGTACGCTATCTTTCAGAGCGATTCAGATAAATGATATCATTTAATATTGGAATAACTTCTCGTTTCCATGATCTCAAATTTTCACAGCAAGTTTAGAAACAACTCAAAATTATATTTTAATATTTGGACACATTTTCTTTTTCACTGAATGCTGTATATACCTAAAAAAAAAAAAAAAACCAAAAAAACAACAGATTTTGAATGTTTGTAAAGTTTCTTTCAAAAGTTGAGATCGTTTAAACAAGAATTGCTTTACTTATGATACGATAGAATACACATTTTTATAATCCACACACGCATAAACCACGTATATATATATATATATATATATATATATATATATATATATATATATATATATATATATATATATATATATAGTCATCCAAAGACATCTGTTTCGTTCTATCAGAACTCATCAGTGTGGCATACTAGCTTCCCGTAGCTGGGATCGACACCTGGTTGACTCAAACGCTAATCCAAGATTCTACCCCTCAGTCACCAGGGAACCTGCTGCAACGAAGTAGATTTTAAACGATTATGAATAACAATTACTCTTGTTTACATACATCCGTTTATATATATATATATATATATATATATATATATATATATATATATATATATATATATAGTCAACACATGAGCGTGAATGGAATTCGAACTCGTTTACAATGATTTTGCAGCCAAACCAGTTAGACATTACTCCTCCATTGTTAGTGTATCATAATAATATTCGACCAAAGTGAGCTGTGACGGGCCTAAATATCCTCCATAGCACCAACCAATCCAATTAGATCATATTATTCTTCTTGACAAATTCATTTGCTTTTATTCATTATCGTTTGTTTTTTTAGGGTTATGAACTTAAAAAAGAAAAATATATTTTCGTAATTTTTAGTGATCTTTTGGTAATGCTTAAGATTGGCAAGCGTAGAATGAGTAGAGAATTTGATTCCACACACTTTCACAGACTGTAAAATGATATTTACTAAATAAATATTGTAAAAAACAATTTATAGTTTATATATTTTCTAACATTTTTTTGCATGCTGTTTTTGTGGGACAATACTTTCTTACGGAAGTTTGTAAGGAGGTAATATAAAAAGTGTTTTATATAGAAATAACCTTTTCGATGAAGGTTTTTTTTTTGTTGCTTTTCTTTCTTCAGCTATAAAACAATTTTCTCTGTCTATTTATTTGTACAAATCACCACGTTTTTACTTATTATTTTGTTTTATTTATATATTTATCTTGGTAAGATATAAATACCTCTTTTTACTTTAATTCCAAAATATTCTGTTTAGAAGACATAATCTTCAAATAGAAGTTTCAAAAACCAATAAATATCAAAACTCGTGTGATCTTCATACTACAGAAAGTTGAAAGAGTATAAAATCGGCGTCAACTAATATATTGCCGAATTAATGTAAACAAAACATTGAAGCCACCGAATTATCAGGTTTTTGATTATAATGCATGACTTTTTTATTTTTATTTTTCTTATTTTTAGGCGGTTATTTGGGATTGCTTCAATTTGTAAAAGAAAGCGACAGGAAGAAAATTCACGGAACAGATGAAAAAATTGCTGACTACTAATTCAACCAATCTCAAAACTGTTTAGACGAATAGACATGTTCTTTTTTAGAGGTCGGTACCCTCTTGGAACATGAGCTGATAATGTTATCATACAAACCAAAATGCAATATATATATATATATATATATATGTATATATATGAATATATATATGTGTGTGTGTGTGTGTGTGTGCGCGCGTGTGTTTGTGTGTATGTGTGTGTGTGTGTGTTTATATTAATATACATTTACATGTGTGTGTATGCGTATGTATGTATGAGCACACATTCGCTGTGTGTATGTGTGTGTATATTTGTCTTTTTTTAAATTCATTTTCTTTTTCCAAAGACAGATATTTCATTGGAATTTCTAAAATTTACTTTTCTAGAATTTACAGATCGAACCAATATCGCCATCCTCTTCATAGAAACGGTGGCTGAAATAATTTGGCAAATCAATGCTAGAATAGTTTAACAGTGTATATGCTTTTTCCTTAGCCTTTCACTCTCAGTTGATTTTACGTGTACATTTTCCGTATTCTGTGCTTATTTGGTGTCGGTGATTAAAATAAAACTTCACGTTCTTAGCTGACATACTAAGCTATATGATAATATTTGAGGCATAATTCTTTTCTGTGAATCAAGCGTGGTATTTCGCTTACCACCTTATATAGTCTTGTCATTCTTCACCCTCCAACCAACATGCACGTACGTAATTATACGCTCGTTCGCGCTTGCGTACTTGAATTCACCTTGCTCACTATCCTCTAAGAGCGACTTAGGCTGACTCGGTTACCTTCAAAAAGAAGTTTTGTTTGGTTTTATGGCATATCAAACATTGTTGGTTATTAAATGCCAAATCCAGTTTATACTTTATATATATATATATATATATATATATATATATATATATATGATTTTTCTCTAATAATTCAATTAAACATCAATTATTTGTTTACACATGGTTAATGATCAAACAATACTATTTCTAACAATTCAATGCATAACTCAATAAAATTAAAGGTTCCAAATATGGCTACGAATCACTATAACAATTCAATTAAACATATTCCTTTGTTTGCTCACAGTTAAATTATGAAAGAGTTCTACTCCTAAGAATTCAATTTAAGATAAGCCATTGTTTTGCACTCATTTAAAATGTCAAACAGTTCTTTTTGACTCATAGATAGATCCCCATCACGCCTGGACATTACTGGAGCGTTGCCATCAGATTATTTCATATCATATCCAGGCCATTAGTTGGTGGCGTTTTCGTCTCTCAACAGAGATAAAGTCGGTCTATTTTAAGCCTCAGCCAACTGAGCTATCAAAAAGAGGTGGACTGAGTATGACTGAGGTGGACTGAGGTGGACTGAGTATAACACCAAACTGCATGTTCGGGTGAGGTTCCACCGCAGAAGATCTTGGATACTTGGAAATATTCCTTCAGTGGCATTTATTTCAAGTTAACTATGGCCTGGAGTGGTATTGCAATTTAGCTTCCCATCTCTTAATGTATTTGACTTGTGAGCAAATCATAAGTATTCTATAGAAATATTGATATCATATAAAGATAAATTATCATTGCTAAGAAATATGACTGGAAGCTATAATTGTTTACTAAGGCTTATTATTAGTGACTTGTAACTAAATGACATTTTGCGTACAAACAAAAGAATTTTTATCACTTATAATATTTGGACTATGGGGATGGAGGTGCCCGTGGTGTAATGGTTATCGTCGTAGGAAATGGACAAGGCGACACGAGTTCAAATCCTGGACGAGACTGATTGCATTTCACATAGCATTAATACCCTTGGATCCACTTATTCTCCCTTCAACTATGGGTAAAATAGTAGGACAGACTGAGTTCTTCAGCCTTGGTGAGGCAACTAGTCTAGGAGAAGGAAAACTCTGAATTCAAACCTCTTAAACTCCGCTTAAAAAATTGACCTTGTGTCATATCCTGCCCGAGCGGAGGAGTTGGTAAATATGATAATATTCGGACTATTGTTTTCATTTTAATCTTCATTGTTATACTACCAACGTTTGGCCCTCGATGCCCTTTGACTTTCTTCATGTGTATTTCGTTGAACTCGTGAGTCTTCACAGAACTTCAAACTGAACTCTTTATTTATACCAGGGTTGTACATTGATCTAATACTAATTCCTTTTATTATGAACACCAATTAACTTACGCTGAGGGGTCATTGCTAAAGTAGAGAGTCTCACCTTCACCAAGACCATCAAGTGATTCACCTATTTAGATTTGATAACCCTAAAAGAATGCCTAAGGCCCGAGCAGATGAGCAAAGCCTCTAAAACCGAACGTCTCAAGAGAAGACTGGCCCTCAAACCATTACAGAATCATGAGAACATCATAATTTTCCAGCAGACAAGGGTAATGCCACTGTACTAATGGATAAGACTGAATACTCCAACAAACTGGCGAGTCTGGTTTGCAATGGTGTCTATTATAAAGTAAAAAAGGACTCGGCCGTGAAGTCGGAAACGATACTGTCAGAAACCCTTAATAAAAACAAATATCTCACACCATGAATAAATTATAGGATGGAGGTGCCAGTGGTGTAATGGTTATCGTCGCAGGAATTGGACATGGTGACACGAGTTCAAATCCTGGACGGATTGCATTTCACATAGCACTAATACCCTTGGGAAAGGTATGAATCCAATTATTCTCCCTCCAGCTATGGGTAAATAGTAGGGCAGACAAGGTTCTTCAGCCTTGGTGAGGCAGCTAGTCTAGGAGAAGGAAAACTCTGACTTCAAACCTGTTAAACTCCGCTTAAAAAATTGATCTAGTGTCATATCCTGCCCGAGCAGAGGGGTTGGGTAAATATGATGAATAAATTATAGGCAGCTAAAACAACACCACAGAAAACTACCACACATATATGACCCCTCTATGATTTATAAAGGTGATATTCCATTAAGACTCTTTGTCAGTAACAGAGGTTTAGTATGTCAATCTTTTAGCAGCTTTCTTGTTGAGATTGTCACCTAACTTACAGATAAGGACTCATCCTATGTAAAAAAAAAAACTCTGCCCACATCGTGAAAAAAATCTGCAAGGTCCCTATTCACTCCACCCAGATAGGGATTCTAAATTTAGTAAGCATTTTCATGAAGGTACACACAGAAGAGTCACTGAGTGCGTAACGGGATAAGTTAGCATCAGATCTTTCGCTGGAAGAATGCACATGTATCCCAATACATGTTGACCGTTTGTGTGGAAACGACCTATTTCTAAGACTGGCTATGTAATCACCGTTGTTACCATAATACATATACATATAATACTTCGAAAAATGGCATTAGTATCTACATCACTAAAGCTATCATTTGGCTTAGCGATGTAAATTATATATTCCTTCTCTGGACGCATCAGGAAGACGTTCAAATATTATTGGATCATGTAAATTTTGTTAGACCATCTCTACAAGAACAAGATAAAAGATAATCCTTTCTATATGTATCAATAAATCATTCTGAGCATGAATTCAGTTCTTCTATATATCGAAAGCCAAACTTCACCAGACATTAACTAAAATTCAAGACCCATTATCCATACAAAGTAAAGAAAGGAATCATTCATTTTCTGCAACATCGGGAAAAAAAACATTCGTAGTGACACTGATGCATATTAATGAGAAATTAAGAGATTAAGAGAATAACTTAGAATACATAACATCGGCGCTTAGAAATCTGAATCAAACGATAGAGAATGATACTCGAAAACTTACCACAGTGTGTATGTCCTATGTCAAAGGTCTAACTGAATAGATCAAAAAGATATGAAGTTCTTACAATATCATGACAATATTCAGGAGTGGTACGACTCTTAGAAAATATCTCTTTCAAATGAAGCACCCAACAGAATACAAACTCACCAATAATTGCTTGTTTCCCGTCCCATGAAGTTGAGCTAAAGTATACAAATGTGAGACTAAAAGTAAGGATAGAAGAACATCGAAAGGAGAGAGATTGCAAAGTCAGGTATTCCTGAATATATATAAAAAGGGAAACCTCTTGTCCTCGTGAAATGAAATTATAATTATAGAGATGCCTGTGGTGTAGTGGCTATTGTCGTAGGAATTGGACACGACGATACGAGTTCAAATCCTGGACGAGACTGATTGCATTTCACATAGCACTAATACCCTTAGGAAAGTTATGGATCCAATTATTCTCCCTCCAGCTATGGGTAAATAGTAGGACAGACTGGGTTCTTCAGCCTTGGTAGAGAAGTAAATTGGAGAATAAGGAGTCTTAAAGAAGCAGTGCATATGTCGGGCTACGGTAACTTGTTGAGCAAACCGTTTATTGAGATGAATACAACTTGAAAACCATTAATCAAAATGTCGCAATAAAAAAAAAATACAATATGAGTTCAAGCCAAAAATCATGAATAGTTAGGAGTAGTATCTCTTAGGCTGTTGTAGTCATAAGTTTAATAATACCCAAAAAATCCACTCTACTTTGTCCGACAGGAGACATGGTGCAGTGGATAGATTTTTAGTCAGAAAGGGCTACTGCATATAATTGTTTGGAGGTCACATGTTAAATTCTCTACAGATATGATAACAAAGAATAGCTTAACCCTTGAACGCATGGTTAACGCAATTAGAACATGTAAAGTGTTCAATTCGGAGTTTGGCATGATATAGCTGAAGAAGTCCGACGGGAGTATCGGCCGAAACGTTGAAAGTATAGCTATGAAGATGATATTATGATTAATAAAAAAAATTGTCAGGGTATACCTGCGAAATGTTGGCAAATAAAGAAATACTTATTATTAAATAGGAAAAATGACTTAAAACCACATCAATGTTAGGTAGGGATGCTAGAAATCATATAACTGTGAGAAGATAATTTACATTAAATAGAGTTACTTGTTATATAGCTATGTAACAAAATCCTCTAAAAAACATCTTTACAAAAACATAAATGTACAATGAACACGATTCCCTAGCATCAAGGCATAAAATAATAGTTGATAGGGTGACAAATCGTTAAAATCAAACAATCAGTGCTCATATATATAACCAACGCCTATAGAATTATAAAAAAACAATTCCAACGTTCCGAATATTCTTATTTTCCTTTGAAAACTCCTTACTAAAAAGTTAGTGGCAAATACAAACTACTTGATAACACGAAATTAGTGAATAATTGGTTGTTTACCTCTAAGAGATATTCCTCCTTTCTTTTGATGGAAGTTCTAATTAGATGGGTCTATCTTTGTTGTACTACAGTTTCAAATGCTCACATGTGTTCATATATGCGTAAATATCAGCGTACTATTCCTCGACACTCGAACATAACAAGCTAAAATATAAACAAATAAGAAAATAAAAAATGAAGATGAAAAATGAAATAAAATAAAGACATTAAAATTCAAATATGTTTCTTTAAAGAATTTATAAATTTATTCAATATTTGTTCGACCAGAATTGTGCATTTATACACAAGTATATATATATATATATATATATACATACACATACACACATATATATATATATTTACACATATATATACACATACATATATATATATATATATGTCTGTGTGTCTGTGTGTGTACAGAGAGAGAGAGACAGAGACAGAGACAGAGAGAGACAGGGAGAGAGACAGAGAAAGAGAGAAAGAATGAAAAGGAGATAAATAGGAATATATCTCAGGTGTTATTTATTTTCTGATCGTTCTCAACTAGTTTTGACCTCAGGTTATCACAACGGGGAAAAATTTTGCACAGAAAAATTTTTAGAAAGTTTTTAATTGTTTTGAAAGTGTTTATATACTATGAAAAAAGTAAACGAAAGATGTAGTGATAACGCACTGTATCCATCCTTTAAATGACAATTATTTTCTGATAACCAAGTGTCTTCAACTGATCTTTGAAGTAAACACCTGGCGCTGACCTCTACGTTTGTGAGATACATGTTAAACCTGAACGGGTCTGTTTAAAATTGCCCGTGATTATTTTCGGCGGATATATGCTTATATTTGGCAACTCAAATCTGTCCATATTAATTCACAGCGATGATTTTAGGATCATTTATGTTGATGTTAAAGCCACTGGGGTTCAGTATTTCGAGGTGTTTTATCAAATTATCTTCGCATGTTTCTATTGTCAATGTGATATTGTCGAAAGCGTTTTTTGTTTTTTTTAAATATTTTTTCAATGATATTGAACTAATGTTATCTATTGTAATTGTGACAGAACGAGTATTAGTTGGTTGGGTAGCAGAAAGAAAATTGAAATTTTTCTTTGGCGCGTAATTTAATTTGACCGTTAGAGTCACTGAACATTTTCCCCCAATCAGGATGACTTGTTCTATTAAGCCCGAACCATATTTCCTAGCAGCACTAATTATTACCTTATTTCCTTATTACGAGGCTCGCAGCATACCAGCGTAAAACTCTTTACTTCATGCTGCCATTAAACCTTCCTTTAAAACCTAATGACGTCTTCGTTCTTCTTCACGACCTTGCTTTTCCATCAACTTTTAGCGAGGGAATAACAACCAACGCAACCAACGTAAAACCAACTTAGACCTTAAACCAAAAACACAATAATAATAATAATAATAATAATAATAATAATAATAATAATAGTAATAATAATAATGTTATCCCCATCGCTACAGTTGCAACCCATAAATTTGCTTTTCTAATTATTCCTATTATTCTCTCTCCAGCTATGGGTAAATAGTATAGCAGACTAGGTTCTTAAGCCTTGGTGAGGCAAATAGTCTAGGAGAAGGACAACTCTGAATTCAAACCTGATAAACTTCGCTTAAAAATTGACCTTGTGTCACATCCTGTCCGAGCGGAGGGATTGGTAAATATGATATGATAAATTTGCTTTTCTGTCTGCTGTAAAAAAAAAAGCAACAAATAAACAAACAAAAAAAACCAGACAAGCAACACAGTTTAAAGTAAAATGACCGTTTTGACTATCTAGAGGGCTTCTTGTAAATATATCTGCTCAAGCCTCATCTCAGCAGTATAATCTAGAGAAGGCAGCCACTGGCATCGGTCTCAACGTGAGCTCAAATAAAGAGAGTCTAAGTGTTTTAATAAATGTAGTGTGATCTCATTAAATGACAAACTCTAAAATTTTACGACCAGTTTACATGACTCAGTAGCATTATTTCCTCTACTAAAAGCGATGTAATCTTACACATTGGTAAAGCATTGACTGCTATTGAAATATTTCCCAACATAGGGAAAACTGATGTCCCTCATTAAATATAACAGCGATTCTTCCAAGCTGTACCCGTGTCAGTACCACAGAAAGGTTATACTAGTTGGACTCAAGCGAAACAGAAGAGACTGATGGATACGAACTACGAAAGGATGCTTCTTGCTGTTTTTAACAAATGCCGGGAGAAGCCCCCCACCTACAAAATGACCGTTTTACGACTATTCCGTAATATCACATAGAACCTTCAAAAGTGAGGGTGTCTTCATGGTGTAATGGTTGAAGCGATGAACTGCGGAATCGTAGTAAGCGAGTTCGTACTCCAGTCGCGCTATTACGTTCACTTTCGGGCAAATACCCTTGGGAAAGGTATGAATCCAATTATCCTCCCAGCAGTACCACTACTGTTCTTCTAGAAGGATGACTTTGGCATTAAATAACCTGCAAAGGTTGATATGCCATTAAACAAAGAAACCAAACCAAACCTAAAACCATCAAAGTAAAACGAACAAGGCCTGCTGGGTATTGCCAGTTGGGTAAAGGCTAACCCATTCCAATAGTATACTAGTGTTGGTCTACCAGCAAGTATTATTCAGCTCTGTGAGAGCACTGACTGCCTGAAGGAGGACCTGGCAAGAGCAAAGACTGACATAAACAGAAGGCATGGGAGGTAGTCAAAGGAATCTATGCTGCTCAAATGCCTTGATGATGATGATAATGTAAATTACATTATTGATTCTGCAATTTGATCATATATATATATATATATATATATATATACTGAGAAAGAGACATACAGACAGACAGACAGAGCATTTTTTCTTTTAAACATGTTTTATTAAATCAGACTAACACTAATTGTCTCCCTATTTTAACTTGGATCAGTTGAAGTTTTCGTATTTGTCGCTTGACTCTTGGATAGAATGAATTGAGGAAGGCGCCGTTTTGGTTTTGTGTATAAAGAAGAACTTACCTTCCTTAAACAAGATCAACATCGAATATTATATTCACATGCAAAAAGGACTTCAACAGATTTCCCACCAATTCTTCCTCTTAATCTGCGTAAAATTCTTTGTTCCAAGAATGTTCCTCTCGTTTGTTCTTCCAACTATATTACTTTTAAGACCCACTCGAGCATTACCCAAGAGGAATTAAATTTTATTGCATTTAACATAAAAGTAGATGTATTTAACCCTGTTTTCCAGTTCTGAATGCTAAATTTCTGAAATTTTTTTAAAGATAGGTAAATGTTGGACAACCGGTAAGCTGAGTTGAATCCGTCTAGCTTAAAATCTTAGGTAGACTTTTTATGCTTGCGCAATTACTTATGATCAATACGTCTTATATTGGAATGTATATTGAAGTTTTATAGAACTTATCATAAGAATGTGAACGAGGAGTATTTCTGTTGTTATTGCCCAATATAGATGCGGTTTTATTCTGAGCAGAGTTGTTCCAAAAAAGGAACTTACAGGTTTAGCAACATCTACAAACAGCAAGTGAAGTCCAGCTTCTTATTCTCCTTCATTAATCCTAAAATAAATTTTAGAATAATAAAAAGAGTGTGTTTTTCCTCTAATATATATATATATATATATATATATATATATATATATATATATATATATATATATATATATATATATTATAGCTTTGTTTCTTCAAAGAAGGTCAAGGAAAGATCTGTCCAAGTCGACTGCAGGCATATTCATGGCTAAAGTGACGAGTGATTGCAGGCATGGTAACAACGACCGTTGTTGAAGGTTTGGTCAGGACTTTATGATTTATTGTTACAGTTCATCTTTTATCTTCCTGTACTTTTTCTCCTTAAAGGTGACCTTACGAATTTTTTCAAAATAATAGAAAACATAGTTAGTGGTAAAACGCCAAGCGTCGCAGTTCATAACTATGGTTGACTATCAACGAGAGTTTATATGACAGGAACCAAAGGATTTTTCAAGCAAGCCTTGAATCACTTATTTTGTGTTTTCTGTCACGATGGCCAATGAAAGCGGAGTTTAATAGGTTTTAATTCAGAGTTTTCATTCTCTAAGACCGGTTGCCATACCAAGTTTAATAAGTTTAATCTCGTATTTTTCCTGTAGCTAAAGTGAGAATAGTTGAATTCCTACCTTTCCCTGGGATATTAGTGCGATGTGAATTACTAACAGCTTTGTCAAGGATTTGAACACAGGTCAACGCACAGAATAATATTGAGGAGGTGATGACTACCAATTCTGCAGACGTGTCCTGTGCACTGTTTCTGGGACTTCAGTTCCACAATCTCTTCGCTTTTTTAAGGACTTCCCTATTAGTAACGAAGTCACTTCAGTGGATGATGTGGAAGCAGCGTTAGTGGAACATTAGGTTATATAAGGAGAAACAAAATTAGAGACCAACACAAATTCCAGTGGATATAGTTCTCTAACGGCATAAAACATATAACTTTTATTCTGGGCTATACATTCAAATGTGCATGCATTTATGCTGAATAAAAATCACATTATTCTGGTTGTAAAAATAATGTAATTTCGTTCATCTCATGCCGAATATGGTGAGATATGTTGCTTGAAAAAAAGTGTCTTACTTCGTTTTTAACTTTAATCTGAACACCAAGACTTGGCTCATTGTGTATGTATCCTAATACAATAACTGTTACACGCCAAACGTTGGTAAAATTTTTACATCCGCAAGACTAAATGGATATGTTATTTTGATTGGAATAAAATTTTGTTCTGACGAAACGTTCTCATTTTGAATGTTAAAACCAAGAGTTCAGTAGCAAAATGTTTATTCACTTACTTAAGCTCAGTACTTCATATACATGTAAATGCTCAGACCTATATAAACTAAATGGTGGCGTATCCGAGTCATGGTGGCTAAAGTACTGCTGTGCGGCCTCGAAGAAAGTGAGTTCGAATTCCAGCTTCATTACTGCATTTACATTCAGACTAATAGAATAAAGTAAGTAAAGTTGGCGACCGTTGTCGAGGGCTATTCGAAAGCTCCCTTTTCAAAAGCTAAAACACCGAGGTGTCGGGGAGGGCACTACTCCTTTCTCTGGATTGCTCCTCTTTACCCTTAAAAGGTACCTTATAATTCTGAGTGTTAAGGAAGGAGTTATCATGTACCACTTTGTGAGTCTTTTGTATGACTCGACCTGAGATTCAATCCCGGTCTCCCGGACCATAGGAAAACACTCTATCACTAAGCCAATGAAACGACTTTATCTCCTCTCCCGTCAAAAGCTAAATAGTATCACTGCGGTTCTCAAGGAATGGCCTTGGCTTTAAATTAGCCATGAAGGATGATATACCATTAAACAAAGAAAACAAACTATACAAAAAGCATACCTGTTTCTACCTTCAGCACACGTATGCATGCAGTCACTCACACACACATGCCCTCCCCATATATATATATATATATATATATATATATATATATATATATATATATATATATATATATATATATATATATATTAAATACGTTAACAGTTATTTCTTTGCCAAGGTTAGAACTTTTTAGAATAGCTTTAGGGCACAAATTAGAGATGATATACAGTAAAAGCTATGGAAGCATCATCTTGAAACACTTTTTAATAAGCTATAAATATAGGCCATTAATAATACCACGAGTATATTTCTTACGGCATGTTTCACTTGGTTGCCAGGAAATTTATACTTATGTTCATAAAGACTCTAGAAAATACTAGTCATTACTCTTTGAATAAGCAGAAGTTGTTTTTATTTGGCAAAGGGTAATGGGTTCATTACAGAATTGTCTAAATTAACTTAATAAATATGACAAATTTTCCATATATCAATGGGGAAATTACTTTTCAGTTTCCTTAATCAATTTGGTGCAAATTTTTAAAAGTATATTAATCGATTTTTTTAAGTAAACGCCAAGAGAAAATATTTTTTTGGGAAAGACATTTACTTTTGAATGTTTTTGGAATATTTTTTTTGCAAGAGTTGAGATGCTACAGTAGAAACCTCAGAAAAAGGCACTGCTGATATAGTACATTGATTTGTTTAATAAAAATTACTTTCTCTAATCCATTTATCTTTAACTGATATTTATATATTTGTTTTCCTGACACCTGGCCAATGAGATCTTCATGTATGTTAAAACTGTCCGGGTGCAAACTAGTGTGTTATATTGAACGGAATTATTAGTTTATAATAGCAATACATATAACTATTTAACTATGAGCAAAAAACCTTCTTAGTGCTATATGCAGGAAGCTATTTAACTGTGTGCAAACAACTGATTGAAATTGAATAGAATTATTCCAGTTAGATTGTAATAATCCTATTTACCAACCCCTCCGCTTGGGCAGGATATGACATAAGGTCAATTTTTTTAAGCGGAGTTTAACAGGTTTGAATTCAGAGTTTTCTTTCTCCTAGACTAGTTGCCTCACCACGGCTGAAGAAATCAGTCTTTCCTACTATTTAACCATAGCTGGAGGGAGAATAATTGGATTCATACCTTTCCCAAGTGTATATGTGAAATGCAATCAGTCTCGTCCAGGATTTGAACTCGTGTCGCCGTGTCCATTTCCGACGACGATAACCATTACACCACGGGCACCATGACTAGGGTACTCCACCATTTAGTTTATATAGGTCTGAGCATTTAAGTGTACATGAAGTCGATTGAAATAATTGAAACCATTTAATCGTGTGCAAACACATTTTTAATATTAAATACACACATTCGTGATAGATAAAGGAATACGTATATTCATTTAACGGCGTTAGAACAAATGATTCATACTTAATAGAATTATCCATGCTTGATACGAATATTTGAAACCCAACGTTTAGCAAATAAATGAGGCTATGATTGTTGCAGATGTACCAAAAATGTATTCGTTTAAGAATCATATATCTAACGTGTGTATAAACATGACTTGGTATTAGATAACCAACAACCATTGAGATACTCTTAAAACCAAGCAAGTGACCGATCTTGTTAACATTTCTTTTTTACTAATGGTCCCTTCGAATCTGAATAATTTCTTAACAGATATATTTGACTTGTATATAGGATTCTATTAGATATTGCTACCAGAGTGGACCGGGGAGTAATAAAAACGAATGTGTGGTCTACCCTTCAAAGACATCCCGAACTGGAGCCTCACCATCAGATTCAATTTATTGTTACACCCAGGACACCCCTCTAGAGGCAATACAGTCAGCGTGATCTAAGCTTCCGTTTATCGAAAGAATACACGGAGGAATTCCATTTTTTCATATAAAAATGCTAAATCTTTATAGTCCTTTACTAAAAAAATAAACTCTCTCCTCAATAAACCTGATGAATCAGGTAAAATTTCCCGCCAAAAGATATTACTAATTTAGCGTCTTTGTAAACGTCTCGTCCATCACACAGTTTATTATATCTTTCCGCCTTCAACTTCAATACACAGTGAGATAAAGTGGCTGCCGGTTAACTTTGCAAAGCCATTATCACAATTGTGTTTCTGAGGCAAATCAGGAAAAGGCTAACGCCAGACATTGCTTGGGCTAGACTCAATAGTTTGCTATTTATTACTCTCAGCAGACTAGTTCTCGCCCATCCCACGCCCAACGAGATCCGGTGAAAGAAAATCACGATCTGGCTGTGTGATTTACATTTTTCCCATGGGGGTCTTCTCCTTCAACAACTTTATTTTATAGCATTTGAGTAACGTTCTTCAGAAGAAGCCACGACTAATACATTGGTCGATTCTTTCCTAAAAACTTGCCAAAAATTGTCTTCGATCTCCTGCCAACAGTAACCTTTTTCTCGGATTAAATAAAAGTTAAACACCGAAACTTTACGTGAATATTTTACGATAAGTTTGAAATAAAAAAAATAAAATAAAAATTCACAAATACTTTATATGAAAGGCAATGGAGAAACTTTGCTTTTGACAATATAGATTAGTGGGATAATCGATACAAGTCGTGGGATTGTAGGGTTGTGGTCATCTTAAAAATCTTAAACCCGATTGATACATTAGAGAAAATCGATGGAATATCTGATGTCCTTTTTTCATTGGAAAGTTTATTCGTCTTATTTTGATTTTTTTTCTGTAAAGAAAATAAATCTTTTTTTAAGGTGAGGCGAATTAAAATAAGACAAACAAAGAAAATTCTTGTTGCTGATAGTAATTCGAATGTAAGAAGAGATTTAAGCGATTATTTATAATATTAAGATAATTCCTTCCTAATCCAAATATTTGCTGTGAATTTTATTTCTAAACAGTCATTAAAGAAATAAAAAGATCTTGAAAAGGGGGCAAAATTAATTTAATATAGGAAGGTGGGGTTCAAGCTGTGAAAGGAATAACAGTTCTGAGAAGATGTATAAAGGTTACTCTGAAAGTATATCTTACTATTCATTTCCACAAAAATACCCATGTACAAAGAACAAAATACCAGATGGGGGTGAAACAAGTGTCTGGTTATAAAACACTATGTTTCACTACTGCCATCACCATTTGCTATGCATTTCATATTGAGCAGACACCTTTAAGAAATGTATGAATCCTACAAGTCTCCTTCCATCTATAAGAAAATAGTAGAGGGCACCTAGTTCTTCAACCATAGTACAGTAACCGGTTTAAGAGAATGAAAGCTCCGAATTCAAATTAATTCTACACATAAAAAAATACCAACTGTTGCATTCCACACGTAAAAGTGGGATTAGGTAAAAATACACAACTACACATTTTTGCCATTAATAAACACAAACATGAAAACTGTGGCACTCTACTGAATCATGATAGCAGTGATGGCACCATTTTCAAGAAAATGATGTCATACGAATTTACCCAACGTCTCTACACAAGCAATTTTTTCGCTGAGAATAGCTGGTCTAAATTCAGATTTTACCTTTCCCTTGACCGGCTGTCCTATCAAGTTATAAAAGCCATCTCTTCTCTTCAATTTATCGACAAATGGAAGAGGAAATAGTTAGATACTTAACTTCCAAACGGTATTAGCGTTTTGTAAAAGGCAAACAGCCTCATCCAGGAATTGAACTCGTGTCTCTGTATTCATTTTCTACGACGATCACCATTGCAACACGAGTACATATAAAGATAAAACAGAAAACGAATCTAAAATATTATTGTCCGTTTTATAGTTGTTTAATTTGCGCAATTAGGTAAGTGGAGACGGTCTTTATTTCGTAGATTCATGGCTGTGTCGAACGTATCTTGGCACATCAACCAATCTGAGGTGATTTCATATTTAAAAAAATGGGAATTCTGTATCAGGAACATTTATATTGATATTTTTCTGTTTTAATTACGAGGTATTTTACACACATTTATATGATATATTTCTATCGAATGCACTTTTCAAATCGAATTCAGATAACATGCAAACAAATCTATTTAACCCACAGATAGAATTCTAACTAGCTACACCCCTTCAGGTTTAAGCGTACCCGGAAGTATTGGCAATGAAGGAGTATTTCAAATTCCTTAAATCTCTACAACAAGATCCTCACCCTCAGGAGTACTTTAGTGTCAGACCCAAAGTAGATGGGTTACATTCAGAGCGGTGTTCCACATTGGGAAAATATGCACATATGCTTTCTTGTTAAACGCCATCTCGACAGACAGCAGCCTTCTTATTTTCTATAACAGTGGAGAGATATGGGTTATTGACGGGAAGATAAAATTCTACTGCCATGCCACCAACACTCTCCTCTGGTGGTGTAGTATATAAAAATAAGGTAGTGGACATTAATTTCTTCACGATCCATGTGCGTTTCTGTTCACAGCTAGCAAGGGTGCATTGACCGAAGTGGTGATTAGGAGAAAATAGACATTTTATATCGGAAAACTTGATGGGGGTGCCCGTGGTGTAATGGTTATCGTCGTAGGAAATGGACACGGCAACACGAGTTCAAACCCTGGACGAGACTGATTGCATTTCACAAAGCAATAATACCCTTGGGAAAGGTATGAATTCAATCATTCTCCCTTCAGCTATGGGTAAATAGTAGGGCAGACTGTTGATACTGAGCAAAGTGCTGATGAAAGTAAAATTATGCTTGTTAGCCAACAAGTGT
The DNA here is from genome assembly GCA_963585895.1 of Sepioteuthis lessoniana. Classification (NCBI taxonomy): domain Eukaryota; kingdom Metazoa; phylum Mollusca; class Cephalopoda; order Myopsida; family Loliginidae; genus Sepioteuthis; species Sepioteuthis lessoniana. The sequence continues at coordinate 45,517,670 of OY757924.1, read as the reverse complement.
GTGTCTATTTTTGAGTCCATGGAAGTACGTTGTTTTTGAGTCCATCCGTACTTAACCGGTTGTTCCCGGCACGACTTCCTCGCAAAGCATAATTTTTTGTGAGATAGGAGGCTAGTGGACAAACAGTTTTTGCTTTGTAGAGTGCAGCTTCCTGGATTTATTCAAAACAACACGCAGCAACCTTGTGTTATTCAATAAAAAACATGTAACCTTATTTACGTTAATCCTATGAACTTAGGTATCGTTTTGCAATATTTGAAAATTTAGCACGGGGTCAAACTTCCAACGATTCAGAAAGAGATTTGACATTTCCCAATCTACAAGAAATCGTTTGTATTTTTCAGATGATCGATGATCACAGACGTAAAGAAAAATTCGTAAAACAGAGATCGAAGTGTCGATAGGGAAATCAATGAACTTGTTAGGTTCTGATATTTATCATTTGACATTTAAAAGGTTTGTCTAAAATATGAAATATCAAAAGCTTCATCAGTTGATCTTTCTTGTCTTGAAAGAAGCAGAAAACTAGCCTAGGAACTTTTGAGTCAACGTTTTTTTTTTCTCGTGGTATTCGATATTCTCACTCAGTGTCCATTTCTCTTTTAAAATGCGCCAATTGATTTCTGCTTATGAACTCAGAAGAACTTCAAAACAACTTGAGCCAAGATTTCTTTCTGATAAGAAAACTTTAGCAAATAATTTAAGATGTTATAAAATAAATAACAATTACGTTGGCCCTTTTCCGTTAAACGAGCCGTCCTATAATCTCTTTTATTATGGTTAAAATAAGGATTCGCATTTAAAATAGTGGATATATACAGGCATATAATCTGATGGGAAATAACTAAAATGAAAAGTATGCATTATGTCTTTTGACATGTTCCTTTTTTTTTAAAACACCCGTCACACACAAACAAACGAGGTAAAAAGCAACGTTTTTTAGAGCTGTGTGTGATGCAATAGTTTTCGACGTACGAAATCGAAACGGGGACCCAGGTTCAAATTTTGGATAAGGTTATTCGCATTTCAATGAGAACTAATAACTTTGGTAAAACTTTTGATCCCAGCTATTCTCCTTCCAGCTGTGGGTAAATAGTAGCGCAGACTGCGTTCTTTAACCTTGTTATGGCAATAAGTTTAGAAGAAAAACTCTGAATTAGAATCGATTGAAATCTGCTTAAAAATTGACTTTCTATTACAGTCTCCTCGTGTGGATGAATTGGGTAAATGTATTCATATTTTTAAAGCACAGACATATGGCATATACACTCAAAGAAAACTGGATGCTCAATCAAAAATACCAACAAGTTATAAATGGCAAGCTGTATGAATTGAAATTAAAATACTTCTGCCATTGTCTTCTGGCACGTATCACTTCTATTTTTTTCTGACTAACGGCCACATTTCATCACCGACGATGAAATTGATTTTACAAGTGACTCAGCACCATATTACCTGAAAAATAAGGTATCATCAATTTTCTTCATTCGTATTTTTTACCGGTATAAGTTCCTCTTAAAAATTATTTGTTTGTCACGCACACCGATGCACGTACATGAACATCAGGGATATCCTATCAATCAGTCTGGGATTGCAGTGTATTCATTTCCATCGGATAATAAATAAAAAAAAAAACACTTCATATCGTCAGTCGCGGAGACCAAGATTATTTTTACTGATGAGTACGTGTATGAACCACTATAATCCGATCGGACAAAGTAAAGACGTAGTTAAACACACACACACACACACACACACACACACACACACACACACACACACACACACACACACATATACATATATATGTATATATATATATATATAGTTAAAGCGTTGGACTGCGGATCGTAGTGAGTTTGAACTTATGTTCACTTTCGGACATATATCCTTGGGAAAGGCATGAACCCCCTTATCTTTCCAACTAGGGATTGAATAATGCCACTACTGTTCTTCTCGAAGGAGGTCTTTGGCTGTAAATTACCTAAGATGGTTGCTATGCCATTAAACAAAGAAACTAAACCAAACCAAGTCATATATAAATAAATGCAGGTATATACTAGCGTATTAATATATATATATATATATATATATATATATATATATATATATATATATATATATATACGTATACACACATGAATATACACACACGTGCACGTATATATATATATATATATATACAAATTTTACTGCGTGTTTCATATTTCTGTCCTTTTACCACACTAATGTTTTTGTAATATATATATATATATATATATATGTATAGTTATTTACTAAGAAAAAGAAATGTATATACATATATATATATATATATATATATATATATATATATATATATATTATATAACTGGTTGGTATAAGCAATCATTCGCATGCCTTCTATGAAGATATGGTAATCGAAAAAGTGTGTTCAAAAGTTTTCATTGATCTTTTCAATGTAAACACTAAATATACAGATAAAACCCTCCTTTACGCTGGAAACTTTCGAACACAACTAAAAGATTTAAATGGTGGGTGTGAGTACCATACAAATCCCCGTTCTATCCACTTTTAGTTTCTAACAAACTACTGAACACTCACGCCAACAAATTATTCTCAGAAACATTTCAACCATAGAATCCTCAAACACTTGACATGGTCTCATTGAAATTAAAGTTTATTTGATGTAAATCTTGACTTCAGATATATCATGCCCAGCTTCATTTTGTGAGAAGCTGCCACAATGCGACGAAAATACGCTTAAAAGCTGTTCTTATTACGCTATTCAGAACACCATTCATTGCATCTTCCAATCGTCTCATCTCATTTTATTGTGATTTATTTTGATAGACAACCTTTACTTTCTATATCACCAAAAGTGTCATGGTTACTGGCGTGTTGAATACGAAATGGTTTTCCGTTGGAACAATATAATCTAACTGGGATTGAGCTTCTTTTTTTATTCATTTTATTGGCTTTTAAATTTTTCTACCGTTTTATTATTTTCCTGAAATCTTGTCTTGAATTTCACCAATGGTACATTTAACATTTTTTTTCTTGCTCAGTTCTATGAACTCTTGAGAATAGTTCGGAGATTTAGTCATTCATTTTAAATCCTATGATGACAGAAAGTCGAGCCCAGTGATTTTATTTAACTTTCCTTCAGTTTTATAAATACGGTTTTAGTGAGAGTATCGATCGGTCCTCTGGAACTAATTTTTGAGGAATGTTTAGATTCATCAAAATATTTATGCAACAGTAATCTTTTTCTAAAATTATCTTTCTTCGATTGTAATAAAATTTAGAAATAAACAACAAAATATGTGTTCGGCCAACGGGTTAAGTATGAAACTAAAAATGAAATTGATAGTCGTTTTAAAAATCCATGGATAGAATTAAAGAAATTATAACAGAAGACCTTTAAAACCATTAAGCTTCACACAACAGTATATAAAGTGATACCCAATACGTTTAAACTGCTTAGTTCAATAATCGCAGAGTAAAAAAAATTGACAGTCACTAAACACTATTTGTCTGCATCTACTCTCTCCTTACAGAATTGTCCCATGCTGATATATATATATATATATATATATATATATATATACACGAAAATATGGATTCATGTTTTGTTTATAGCTTTAATTGAGTCTGAGCCGCAATTAATTTATTTCAGTATTCACCGTTTTTTTTGAAAATTAATTCATATTTAAATTTGGGGTAACAGTTTTTTTTTGTTTTTTTAAAGAAAAATGAATAAAAATATTTGAGAATAGGTAATGACTTTTTCACCATTATTGTTTTTTCATTCAAAAATTAGAAGAGATTTAATAATTTTTTTTTCATCTAATTACCGGAAGCAGTATAATTATATATTTAAATACTCCATCTGAAGAGATTCACAATAAGCCTGAAATGAATTGATGATGTAACTCTAAATTGAATTCTCACTTTAAATTTTATAAATGATGTTTTCGCTTTGAACGTGAGTTTCGATGTATTTTTTCTCTGAAATTAATTAAACATTCGAGAGGTGTTGGCATTGAGAAGTTAACTGAATTCTCCTACCGGTTGGGTTAAAACTTAGACTATATTCCTTGTATTGATCACCAGATGGAGACACAGAATACTTCGACATTGTAGCAGGAGTACTACAAGGGGACACGCTGGCTCCGTATCTCTTTCTACGTACTTAGAACATCGATTGACAAAATCAAAGAGAATGGCTTCGAACTGACGAAGAAAAGAAGCAGAAGATATCCTGCAACAACAATTACCGACGCCGACTACGCCGATGACATAGCGATACTGGCAAATACACCTGACCAAGCCGAAACACTTCTGCATAGCCTGGAACGAGCAGCAGCAAGCATAGGCCTCCATGTTAATGCACACAAAACGGAATATATGTGCTATAACCAAACGGGGGACATCTCCACTCTAGAAGGAACCCCTCTTAAACTAGTAGACAAATTCACGTACCTAGGAAGCAGCGTCGAATCAACCGAAAAGGACATCGAAACGAGGTTAACGAAAGCATGGACAGCTATCAATAGGCTATCGACTATATGGAAATCAGACCTAACCGATAAAATGAAACGCAGTTTCTTCCAGGCAGCGGTCACATCGATACTGCTATATGGATGCACTACATGGACGCTAACAAAACGGCTCGAGAAGAAACTAGATGGCAATTACACAAGAATGCTGCGTGCAATCCTCAACAAGTCCTGGCAGCGGCACCCCACAAGACACCAACTGTACGGCCACCTGCCCCCTATCACGAAATCTATTCAAGTTAGGCGAACCAGACATGCAGGACATTGCTGGAGAAGCAGAGATGAACTCATAAGAGATGTACTCTTATGGATCCCCACACACGGCCGCGCAAAAGCAGGACGACCAGCACGAACGTACATTCAGCAGCTGTGTGAGGATACAGGATGTTGTCCTGAAGACCTGCCTAGGGCGATGAACGATAGGGAGGAGTGGCGAGAGAGGGTCAGGGATATCCGTGCTGCCAGCACGATATGATGATGATGATGATATATATATATATATATATATATATATATATATATATATATATATGAAGATGTGTGTTGGTCCAACGAGAGGAAAGTAGATGTTTTAAAATGAAACGGTCTGCAAATGGTTTTAAGTTTGGTATTAGTTTTTTTTTTTAATTTCATATACTTGTGCTCTACATGTGTTTCAAACCGTAGATCTTTTAAATTTTACATCATCTGCTTAATTTCCGAGTTAACAGACGCTACCAGTCTTAATGAAAAAGGGATTTTATATATATATATATATATATATATATATATATATATATATAAATCAAAACTGTTGATAGTGGGGCTAACAGGTTCTTTGTCAAATGATTCCATGACAGATCATATATTACAGCTTAAAACATATATAAATAAAAACTGTTTATAGTGGGGCTAACAGGTTCTTTGTCAAATGATTCCATGACAGATCATATATTACAGCTTAAAACATAGTCGCTTATATGTATAATACGGGCAACATTTCCTTGTCTTTCATATATTTTTCCCTAAACGACTTCTACGTCATTACTTTTTTTCAAAATATTGGTGTCTTTTCACTTGGATTATAGTTTGTATGGGACTATATTTTTGAATGTAAACGATTAAAATTTTATTCAAAGTAGTTTAAACTTCCATCTAAATTAAAATTGCATGTGATTTTCGAGTGGGTATAATTTGATTATGAATTGTGCAATATAGAAATAGAAATATTTCCTTCTTTTGATCATTTTCAAAAATTTAACAACTCTCCTTTCGACTGATGTTAGTTAGGTGGGCATTTAGTATGTTTTAATGTCTGGCACATAGAAAAATATGCTTTTATTTGTGTGCAGAGAATTTTCGTTTTATTTACTTGTTCTTTTGGATTATTAGAATTTGAAAAGTTTCTAAATCTCTTTATGATTCCTCCTAGCAAGGCAAAATATTATAACATGATGTCTTCAACAGGGATTAAATCGTCGTATTTCAAATTATTAGTCATTAATTGTTTTTTTATCTTTATTTTTATCCTGAAATACAACAATATACTCAATTTTCTTCGGGAATTTTTAGCTTTATTTCTGGTGTGCTCTTATTCCTCTGGATTTTTTTAAAATTTAAGGAACTGGTTATTTAACATATTTCTATGATATAGATATGTCCGATCGACTTTAAAGATGAAATTTAACTGGGCATAATTCATTTTCGTATTATGGGTACGACTCTAATCAGCATCTGGGGTAAGTTTCCACTTTTGTGTTTCTCGAGAATGTGGAGTACCTCTTCATTACCGTCACTCCTAGCTAAACTCTTATATAGAATTGTTATACCTGTTAGGACTGAATTAATGGGTCAAATGGAACTGTTCAAACATTTACTAAGGACTATTAATATGAGTTACACGGAATCATACATCTGTCTTTAAATTATTTGGATAAGTTGTCCTGATTAAAATAATTATTAATGTTTGATAAAAAATACTTGACATCTTATAACTGTATGCCAATTATTTGTATTAGATAGGAATGACTGCTCTCATATAAGTGTTTAAACATATGAGTCAACGCAAATATTTTGTCAGGAAACATTGACATTATTCCACTGTAGAAAATGTAAGTGTTTATGAAAACAATCAAATGTTTACAAATCAATCAAATTTCGGCATTAATTAACCCATAAGAAGTTGACATGCCATTCGAGAAATAAACCAAATTAAACCTTAATTGATTTTCACTTTTCGGATTTTCTAATTGGAAAAGGAACAATCAATTGAAACACAAAGTCAAAAATTTATAGCTAAGGATGGCAGAAAACCATCACGGTAGTTGGGGTTAAAAATCCTGCTGTCCACTCCAAAAATCACGGTAGTTGGGGTTAAAAATCCTGATGTCCACTGCAAAAATTTATAGCCGAGGATGGAAGAAAACCATTACTGTCGATGGAGTGAAAAAATCCTGCATTCCACAGCAAAAAGTGCTGATTCTCTTTTCATTTGATATTGCGAATTTTTTACGAAATTCTACGACTTCAAAACACTATGACCACCCCTTTAAAAACTACACTCATTTAACTTAAAAATAAAATTACAGTACCATTTTATGAATACATATAATAGAATGCACTTAATTTTGGACGGCTATATATTTATTCAATGCTACCGCCATCCGTGCTCATGTCAATAAACATATCATAGAAGACCAGAAAACTCCCATAAACACTCGACCAATTCTACTTGATAATACAGAAAGAGTGAACGGTATTGGTTGGAAAAACGACTTCCAGTATTAGCCGCGATATTTACGAAAAAAATAGACACCTTCACCCGACAGAATCTCTGTTAGCTTTGGGGTATTAATCCTACAATACATTTGCTGTGTGCTCACACTGTTAATCCAGCACTTTACAACACAACATGTCCGACTGAAGATGGTCAAAGATGCCAGTATTCAGACTTAACCAACATAAATTTTGGACAGTTTTTAAACTCCCTATAAAAACAAAAAAGACATCCCGTTTACGAAAAAAAGAAATAAAGAATGAAGCTTAATAAAAATTTAAATTATTTTCTGTCTGTTTCAATAAAACATGCCCACAAGAAAAACTACAGCTTAATAGTACACCTCTGATATTTCACTGTTCATTTGGTTTCTTTTATTAATGGCATACCAAATTTCGCGGGTTATTATAATGCCAAAGCCATCCTTATAGTAGAATAGTACAGATATTTTTAGCCTAAAGTAAAGAAAAATAAGGAAGTTAAAAATTTTTCCAAGGGTAATCATCCGAAAGTGAATGTGAAATAGCGTGTGGAGTTACTCACTTATCATTCAATATATATATATATATATATATATATATATATATATATATATATGTGTGTGTGTGTGTGTGTGTGTGTGTGTGTGAGTGAGAGAGAGAGAGACTTATTCAATAAAAAAGGATATTTTGGTGAAAAAGCAAGAGAAATTTTCACAATTTTTTTCATACGTTCAGACCCTGCCTTGTTTAGAATTGGTGTAAAATTCGAATTTTTTCAAACTTTCAAAAATTTTCGTTTTAAGGCAATTTGTAGTGGTGGCAAATCAATCAGAGAGCTCCTGGCTTGAACTGACGTTTGTCGTCATACTTTTAGTGAATCAGAAATTCAGTAGATAAGAAATTTATAGAATATTGTATGATGTGTATGGAAAAGCATGCTT
>OY757924.1:45489452-45506952 GCA_963585895.1 Sepioteuthis lessoniana | reverse complement strand
CCCTTTCTCTCTCTGTTTCCATTGCTGTTTTCATGTCTCAGTCTCTTTCTCTTGAAATGTTAATAAAAATACTCATACGTGAACTCCTATTTGACGATAGTTATAACATAGTTTTTTAACCGGGTCAGCTGGGGGCTGTAGAATACACCGACTCTGGTGAGGTAAGAAGACCCCATAAAGAGTGTCTTGAATTAGACAATAAACAGTTTGATGGTGTGGCTCCTGTAATGTTGGAGCGTTAGGGAATGCAGAGTACCCCTTCATTGCTATTGCTCCCAGGTCCACTTTGACCGAAGTAGTAGCACCAAATAGGGTCCTATCAAATGTTCATATAGAACTGTTTAGCAATTAAACTATGTGTAAATAAGTGACTGATGCTAAACTGAATTGTTTGAAATAGATCTGTTTGATCATTTAACTGTGTGTAAAGGAATGACTGTTCTTTATTTAAATTATTTGTGATACATAGAAACACTTGGATAAATCATCTAAATCTAATATATATGAATGAACTGGATTTGGCATTAAATAACCAATAATGGTTGATATGCCATAAAACCAAAGCAAACCAAACGGTATTTCTTTTTTCCTCAGTAGAATATTGAACAGATTGTGATGGTGTGGTTGTTTAGCAAGAACATCGATGTATGTAGAGTCACCTTCTGTTGTTGTTATCCCAGATTTAAATCTAGATATTTTGGGGTTTCATCTCTGGATCAAATAGATCTGCTCGAAGATCAATATTATTAAAAAGGAGTACCTTAGATTTTTTTAAACCAGTGGGCAAATATCTTCTATTTAGAATGGTTACTTGAAGTTTAAGTCATTTGCAAACGATTTTTCTAACATAGGAATAGTTAACTGAAACCATATAATTGCTTTTAGATTATTGGAACTAAGGATATAAGAAACTGTGTAAAGTTGTGTTAAGAATTGTTACTTGAACATATAACTGTTTACAAATTATTGTCATTTTACGTTTTTTAATAGGTTTTCACAACAGCGTAAGCTGATAGTTTCTCTCTAGAGCCTGACTGACAGCAAGTTCCTTCAGGTCTCTCAGAATTCTGGCCGATCTTAACGATACCGTATTTTAGATGGTCTCCACTCATCCTCTAATTTCCACATCCTCCAATCCCTCCACCAAATCTTTTGTGACTGTAGCGAGCACGCTATGGACTGCAGAATCGTAGTAAGCGAGTTCATACCCCAGCCACGCTATTACTTTCACTTTTGAAAAAAAAAAAACTTGGGAATCGTTGAACCTCCTTATCCTATTAGGTATGGGATAAATAGTTCCGCTACTGTTCTTCTTGGAGAATGACGTTGGCATTAAATAACCTACAAAGATTGATATGCCATTAAACAAAGAAACCAAACCAAGCCTTTACCGAGCACACTAATTACAATTGGTATCACCGTCACTTTAATGTTGTCTAGTTTTTTCAGTTCTTTAACCAGGTGCTGGTACTTTTCTTTTTCCTTCACTTCTATCCAGTAGTTAGCTGGAACGGCAAAGTCCACTATTTGTTTTGACTATCACTACGTCGGGTCGTCTGGTCAATATTAGATGGTCCGTTCTAATCTCGAAATTTGGTACGTCTTAGTTTCTTGGACGGATTCTGAGTGGTGCATATGCCATTTGTTCGTATGGTCAAATGGAAACTTTTTTGCACAATTTCTAGTGGATCACCTTTTCCACCCTGTTGCGTCTTGTCATATTATTTTTCTGCTAATCTAACTTATTCTGTGATTGAGCGTTTATAATTATTTACTCCTTAAGAGTTTTTCACATCAGCGTTAGCTGATGGTCTTTCACTGGAATTTGAGTGGCAGTAAGTCTCCTCAAGTCTCTGGAACTCTTCTCAGCACTCTGGCCGTTCTCAATAATGCTGTTGTTTGGATGGTCTCCTCTCGGCCGCCAATCCTCATTAAAATCCTTTTTTTACGGTACCAAAAGCACCAATAACAATTGGTAAAATTGTCACCATCATGTTCCGTATTTTTTTCAATTCTCTAGCAAGGTCTAGGTGCTTATCCTTCTTTTCACATTCTTTCAGTTTTTTCTGTGGTTAGCGGGGAGAGCAATGTCGACAAATTTGCAAATTCTCTTTTTTTTTGTTGATTATTATTAGGTCTGGTCTTCTGGCCGAGATTAGGTGATCCGTGCGTACTTCAATGTCCCATAGGAGTTTATGTGCGTCATTTTCTTGGCAGTTATTGTTGCTGTTCTTTATTATTATTATTATTATTATTATTATTATTATTATTATTATTATTCAGCTTAATGTTCGGATTCTCGCAATCCTTCAGTGGGATTTTACCAAAGACCTAAGAATAGAAAGAGTAATCATGATATTTATTTTACGTTCCATCCTCACTTCTGGGTGAAACTTTTCAAATCAGATTTATTGTACTCCCTTAAGGCTGTAAGCAGTCCCATAAAGTGTAATTATTTTGTATTTGATATAGGCTGTAGCTGCCTGGTATTTTGTAAATGTGTTTATCTGCCCCTTTCTTTCATACCTAAGAATCCTAAAATTACTCGCGGTATGGTACATTTAAGGTTCCATATTTTTTCAATTTCTAATTCCTGATCGTTCTATTTCCATTTATTATACGCTTTGTCTGATATGTTATCCATTAAAAGGTATACTTGTTTTTATTGTTCTTAACTACTATATCTGGGTATTGTTCTTATTTTTTTTTCAGTTTGGGTAACAATTTCTAGAGAATAGTAGCTTCATTGGTTTCTGGTTGGTGTTTATAATATTCTTCAAATTTTAATATTCCACGTGTTTTGCTTATTTTCCAATGAATATCATATCCTTTATTATCGCACCTTTCTTTATATCTATCGATGTTGGGATTGTTTGACTGCACTTTAATTGGTCAATTGATTCAGTTTTATATTCACGCAGTCTATCTATTAGGTTTGATTTGTTTTTTTTATGTGTGTCTCTTTCTTGTTTGTAGGCTCTGATTCTCTACAGCAATAATTAAACATTCTGTTTCCGCTTTCAGTTCAGACTTTTTCAGTCATAAATTAGTTTTTAGTATATATTGATCGGCATTTCTAATTCTTTGCCTATATCATCCATTTACAATTTTTAATTCCCTGGAAAGTTGTTTTAAATTAATTTTATCCTTTATGTTTTTCTGCCTCAGTTGCTTGATCTTTTATGTTTATTTCTGTCGATTTGAGGTCGAGGCATTTAGCCAATTTAGTGCTTTCTTCACTATTTTTTTTATTTTGCTTCTCAATTGTGTTTACTAACTGCAGCACTCAATATATTGTAGATCTACGCATTTCTTAAACCTTAAGTTGTTTTTCTGGTCAATTCTATTAGGATTTTATGACAATCTAATATAGGTTGACATTCTATAATACCATCAACCAGCAAACTACTTGAGTCTTGTAATAATCAATGTATTTGCACATATATTTCGTACACAAAAATATAACTGTTATAAGTGAATATATTTATAAATTATCATTTGAGAATAAAGATGCATTTACTAACCACTCCGCACAAGCAGGATGTAATACAAGGTCAAATTTTAAAGGATATTCACTGGCTTGGAATAAGATTTTTAATTCATTTGGGCTAAAGGATAAAGTCTGCCATATTATTTATCAATCGCAGCTGGGAGAATAATTTGGATTCGTCTTTTTTTTCCAAAGAGATTAGTGCTGTGTGAAATGCAAGCAGCCTCATCTAGGTTTTGACCTCAGTTTGCAGTATCTATTTCCTACAACCAATTGCCTAAGCAAGGTTAAAGAAAACAGTCTGCCGATCTATTTACCCATGGCTGGAGAGATATTTGTTGCATTTATACCTTCTCCAAGTATATTAACACCAGCTGAATGGCAAACAATATCATTAATATACTAGGACAATATCCATAAAACTACGACCCCCCACTTTCAAAGAATCATCATCATCATGTCACGCTATCAGCAAGGATATTCCTGACCTTTCTCGCCACACCTCCCTATCTTCAATTGCTTTTGGCAGATCCTCAGGGCATCATCCCTTATCGGTAGGTTCAAGCTGGACGTTCTGCTTTTGGTCGTCCATTTGAAGGGGTCCACAGGAGTACATCACTTATGAGCTCCTCTCTACTTTTTCAGTTGTGTCCCGCGTGTCTGATTCGTCTAATTTTGATAGTTTTCGTGATGGGTGCTTCTTGGGGTGCTGTCGTGATGTTGCTTGGTGGGGTGCTGTCTCGAGGGCTTGTTCAATATTGCTCTCAGCATTTCAGAAAAAATATCAGTAATTATTAATTATTTTTGATTATAAATTGATTGTATCTATTATTAATCTATTTACACGAGTGGCGATATGTCAGTAATGTTTTCTGTTTATTTCTACGGAAACTTTAAGATAGGGAGAACAACAACACTATGCATTTCCGCCAGCAATGAACAAGAGATTCGTTGCTGTGCTCGTAGAATATCAACGCTGGTGGTGGGGATGTAACCTTTTTCGGCTTCTATGACGTCGTCATTCTTTGGAAATTTCTGACTGTTTATAACGCATCTTTCAGGTCTGCTACTGGAGGATAATATATCTAACGGCTTTAATTTATTTTTTAATTCTTTTCATAAAAATAAACTATTCTCTTAATTTTTATTCCCACAATTCCTTCAAATGAGCCGGATGCAAAAGAAGGTTAATTTTTTTATGCGGATTTTAGCATATCTTAATGCGTATATTAAAACACGGTTAATTTTTAATGCGGATTTTAACACATTTTAAGGTTGATTTTCAATGTGTATTTTAACAAATTTTAATGTTTATTTTAAAACAAGGTTAATTTTTTATGCGGATTTTAACATTTGAAATAAGGTTTCCTTTGTGACGTTACCCCCTCAGCCCCCACGTTACATCAATTTCTTCGAACCATTTCGATCTCACGGCCGGTGATCAACTAGTGGTTCCGATAGGGGTATCGCACATTTCCTTACAATTACAAGAAATACAATCGAGGGAGTGGGAGAAAAAGAACAAACGAACAAACGAACAAAATGCTTTGGGTTAATTCAAGTGCAAGAAGGAAGTTATGCAACACTGCATTTCCTGTGTACATATGTAGACTAACGTGGATTCTAGCGAAAATTCTACAACGCTACTAGGAATGCCAACCCATCTTGATCGGTCTTCTTTCACTGATACTGGGCCTTACTCATGCCGACTGGTCTCTCTGTCGTCCCTCGCCAACTGCTTCCTCGAGCTCCTCTCCCCAACTCTCTGCCCGGCGTTCCCTTCCTACTTCCAGTCACCCGAGATCTCGAGTCCAAAACCCTTTGTCTGGTTTCATTCATTCATGACTAATACACAATCAAAACAGACAAAGGGATCGTCTGCTTAGCGGACCACCTACATAGTGTTACACCTTTTCCATGTCCAGTTTTCATACCAAGGTTTAGGAGCCTAGTCTAGCCAATTATTTATAAAAAACGGCCATACGAATAGTTTGATTGTTACATTTCCCAAGGGTATTATTGACAATATGAAATATATGCAGCTTTGTCCAGGATTTGAAATAGGTTTACCGTGTTAGATTCCTAGGGGGATTACCATAAAAACTCATTCTCTTAATATGTATCTAATATTTTTACTGGAATGACGTCGTTTTAATTTTCTTTTATAAGGTACTATATCCTGACGTAAAAGACGATGAGTTGAATTGGTAGAGATAAGACAAAGCAATGATCAAAATATTTGGAGAATCCGAAATGAAATAGACATAAAATCCTGCTGTCTTTAATGAGTAGTGCAACATGGATCTGCCAGTATCGGAAACCAGATGATCATTAGGGTCCATCTTTGCTAAAATTCACGTTGTCAATTAAACATAATGTATTATATACCCATACATAAAAGTCAGTACATAATTATGTTTTTTACCCACCTTGTAAAGTGAACCTCCACATTATAGCTTGCTCATTATTTTCGACTTTTAAAGTTATTATTTTATAGAAAATAAATAGCTAAATAAATAAGATGATAGAAGAGAAAATTATTTTAAACTCCCACGTACATAAAGACAAAGAAAATGTCTTTTTGTGATGAGTGCTACATGACATTTTTGTTATATCAACAGCAGTTGGATATTAGAATGATTGGATATGAAACTAAACAATTTGGCATCGCTCCCGGGTCCTCTCTAGCCCGTTTGATAGCGTCTGATAGGGTTGTATGTATTGGTTAAATAGAACTTAACTGTTCACTTATGCTAAATGGAATTGTTTCAGATGGAACTGTTTTATGATATTGAAGATGTCTCCTTATGCTAAATTCATCATCATCATCATCATGTCGTGCCGCCAGCACGGATATCCTTGACCATCTCTCGCCACTTCTCCAAATCATTCATGGCCTCCGGCAGGTCTTCTGGGTTACATCCTGTGTCCTCACATAGCTGCTGTATGTAAGTTCGGGCTTGTCGTCCTGCTTTTGCTTGGCCATATGTGGGGGTCCATAGGATAACTATTTTGACATTTAATTGTCTGTAAACAAAAAAAAAACACTATTCATGCTAAACTGAATTGATTGAAATAGAACTGTTTGCCATTTAACCGCGTCTAAAAAAAAACTCTACTTATGCTAAACTGAATTGTTTGAAATAGAATTGTTTTTATATGAAATGAATTTGACATTAAATAACCTGCAATGGTTATATGACATAAAATCAAACCAAAGCAAACAAAACGTTTCCAAGTTTAGTTTTACTTTTTCATTGACAACATTAATCCCGTTTACCGAATCCTCTCGTTTCCAAATGATACCAACTTCAGACAAATAAGATCTAAAGAAGTTCGGCTTTTGATTATACTTAGCACGCTTTTAACATGAGCTATATATTTCTGATATTCATTATTGATTATGGTTTGTTTCATTTTATCGAAAAAAACATTGACTTTGAGGGAGAATTACGTTTAGTTCAATCAATCAAGTCATTTCTAACACTTTTTTAAATATATTTATGAGCTAACTCTATGATTGTTTACAAGGCATGATTTTATGCCGATAATGTTTTTTTTTTTTTATTAAAAAGAATCCGTGAGACTGTGAGTCAAAGTTTGACGAACCAAACTGCTGGAGAAGTAAGGACGAACTCATAAGCGATGTTCTCCTGTGGACCCCTTTGCATGGACGAGCAAGGGTAGGACAACCAGCTAGAACCGATCTACAACAAATCTGTGTCGATACAGGCTGTAGCTTCGAAGACAAACCGGGAGCGATGGACGATAGAGATGGGTGGCGAGAGACGGTCAGAGAGATCCGTGCTAGCAGCGCGACATGATGAAATCTAGGTGATACATTGATCTAATGAATTAAACTGGTTTCACTGGAAAAAGAGAGGAAAAAGTGTCAGGTGATATCCAGCAGAGACGAATACTGAGGCAGACTATGCAGATGATCTGGTGCTTCTTCAAAACTCCCCTGTTCAAGCCGATTCTCGGCAACGTACATTGAAAAATGTAGCAATAGGCATTGGTCACAATGTGCACAACTTAGATAAAAGTAAATTGATAGGTTTTAACGTTATCCTTCCCGTGTTCCTTAAATAGTACACAACATTTTAAGAATGAGATTTTAATTTTTAATTTTATTTTCAATCTTCTAATACTAATAAATGGCTCATCCAATTTCGAGGTTTTAAGATAGTATCTAAGTTTCTTTGTAGTTGTTGGTTGGTGTTTTATGGTTCATCAACCATAAATTCAGTTATATATATATATATAGAAATAAAAAGCAATATTAGCAACCGTAGTCAACAGTGAACTGAAGACTCCTTTTTCATTAGCTACGCAACGAAGAGTCAGGGTGCTCTACTCCTGTCCCTTGATTGCTCCTCTTTACCCTTGATCCGTATCTTATAATGCTGAGTGCTGAAAAAGGTAGCATCAAGAACTCTTTTTTAAGTCTTTAGTGTGACTCGATTTGGGATGGAACCCCAGTCTCACGGATCATTAACAAACACTCTGCCCCAAGAAGAGTTATAGCTCATTTGTTTACGCAGTCTAATGCTTTCATTGTTGTTTTTTAACACAGATAAATCTATTTATCAAGTAATTCTATCTAATGTGAACAATTTGCGCATGGCTGTATGGTTTTAAATAACTGATGATAATAATATTTATTGAAAAAAATAAACAAGTCTATAGCACTTTAACATGTTACATTAACAGGCACTACCACTTCGGCTGAGAGTAGATTTGTGTGTAAGAGTAATGAAAGGTACCTCCACGTATTACGAACCTAGACAAGAGCCTTCTCTAATTGGATCATTTTGAGATGAGGCTTCTTAATCTGAGAATTAATTTTTATTTATTGCGGACTTTTTGTCCTCATCTTGGTAGTTTTTTTTGTGTTGTTTCTTCTTTCACTACGTTTCGGTCAAATTTCACCTCTGGCCTTCCTCAGGTGATTTTACCGCGACCTCGGATAGGAATGATGAGTCTTTTAACCGTATTCTCTATTGTTCCAGGTGAACATTGTCAGAAGATAGCGGTTTCAAATCCTACCCAAGCCGGCCAGAGGTTTACTTGGTCAAAAACGTGGTGCGATAGACAACAACTATGGAAGGCAGTAATTACTGCGAATACGGTTACAAGACTCATCATTCCTATCCGAGGTCGCGGTAAAATCACCTGAAGAAGGCCAGAAGTGAAATTAGGCTGAAACATAGTGAAAGAAGAAACAACAACAAAAAGAAAACTACCAAGATGAGGACAAAAAGTCCGCAATAAATAAAAATTAATTCTCAAGAGCATTCTCATCAGATGCAGTTTAATCTTATATATATATATATATATATATATATATATGTGTGTGTGTGTGTGTGTGTGTGTGTGTGTGTGTGTGTGATGTTTCTGTCAACATCAGTAATACATAAAAAGGAAATATGAAATATCTTAAGGAATCTACAACTCTCAAGTTAAAGGTTAATCAAGATGGGACCCACCCGTCACTTTTTCATGAGCTCCCCTTAGTATGATTCTCGACGGCACCCAGTTCTAAAGCTCCTCATTTGGAGCATTGGGGAATGTGGAGTCCACCACTTATTTGCACTTTAGTCAAGTCAGAGCCTGGGTGGATATATTATCTGTTTGGTCTTATCTAATAGTCAAATATATCTGCTTGAGATGATTAAATGTTTACCTGTATAAAATGATAGGGAAGATTTATATTTCTGCC
Source organism: Sepioteuthis lessoniana (assembly GCA_963585895.1). Classification (NCBI taxonomy): domain Eukaryota; kingdom Metazoa; phylum Mollusca; class Cephalopoda; order Myopsida; family Loliginidae; genus Sepioteuthis; species Sepioteuthis lessoniana. Next base: position 45,497,740 of record OY757924.1, on the reverse strand, counting down.
TTATAGAATTTAATTCTGTAATTGTTTAATTGATGTCTGAATAAATTAGTTCAGTGATTCATATTCTCTAAAACAAACCAACCAAACATCTCCGTTATCACAGTCACAACAGCTATATCTACTCAATTGACTTGATTATCATTTCTACCTAACCACACAATGGGGATTAGAATACGTCGACTGTATCATCTGCCGAGAGGGAAGTCCCTACCAAATGATTGTCCCTTATAAAACACTAAACTACATGCTCAAGTTCTGTATCTCAAGAAATTGTGGAGTACTTCTTTATTATCAGTAGTCACAGGTTTATACTCACTGAAAGTGGTAGTATTCATTAAAGTCCCATCTACAGGTTGAATAAAACTGTTTTTGAATGCAAATTAGTTGTTTTATAAATAATAACTTGAAACGCTAATTGTCTACAAAGAATTATCATAATTACTTACTTTCAACGATAAAACTGTGGGTAAACACATGCTTATTATAGAATAGAAATAATTGAAAACATAATTGCTTATACGTAATGAGTATGAAACAGGAATATCGAAACTATATAACTGTATTCAAATGATTTGTATAAGATAACGATACTGGTGATACTCAGTGTGTAAAACCAATAAATTAGAGACAAATAAAATAAGTGCACAGAAATAAATGCTATGGAACAACCAAATGTAGTTTATATTGTAATCTGATATATAAAAATGTGTCATATAACTCCAACGCAAAAGGAGTCAGAATATCCATAAACACTATACCGTATTCAGTGGCGAATCTCCAGTTCTGAAGCCCTTGATGTGTATAGAGCCCCATTTTAATTACCATTACTCCTTCGTACCCTCTGTATAGGATGTGCAGTACCTATTAGCGTTCTATATATGATTCAAATTCATTTGTTTGAGAAAATCTTGAATGAGATTTGATTTTTCCACTTGTTCCGAAAAATGTATCAGGTTCCTTGACACTGCCATCTTTCTTTCCTAGTAAAAATGCCTCCAAAATGACGGATGGTGTTTACTACTGGTTTTTATATCTCTTTAAATTTTCTACGAAAAATGAATTGTCGAAAAATTACCTCTCTGATAAATTTCCATCTTATGTTTAGCTTGCCTGAATCAGAAGTAGAATTGAAGTAGTTCTTAGTAAACGGCTTGATATACGACAAAATAAGATAAAGAGGTATTATAAAGATGCAATGCATTATTTGTTTGATAGATTGCTTCTGACTACTATATTTAATCAATGATAAAAGGGTGATTCATTTGGAAATTAGTCAAGTTTCTGCATTAAATAATCCATAAGGATTTATTGTGTCATTAAGCAAATAAACCAACGTAAACATTTCTAAAACCTAATTAGACTGTGAATAGTACAAGATGTAATCTCTTGTTCAGCTGAAGTGGCATGCAAAATGGAATTATGTTTAAGGCACCAAGTTACAAGTTAACACCATAGAAATTTCCTTGGTGAATTGTATCTAGTTACCCGCCGGTTGTGAATATAATTTCAAGAACAGTGCATGAAACCTCATCTACTCCGGTTCAGTGGAAGAAACAAGTGGCAACTCAAGGAAGAATTTACTGAAACGAGATATCTTCTGACCATGGGCAGTGTAATGAGAACAGTCAACCGCTGTGGATTCGACAAAATGGTTAGGCCAAAATTCCTGACAGACATATCTTTCTAGAATTTCAAGTTCAGAAAACTATCATTTATTTTAAATTATTCTTGTTTCTCTGTGAGTCTTTGACTTGTATGAATATTATCTAACTCCTACCATTAAAATATTTGTTTTCTATTGTAACCTTCTGCGGGGTTGCTTTTAAAACAAATTAAATTATAAGAGGCTTATTTTGCGTAATAGATATCCCAGAAGGAAAAAATATATCAGCGACCCGAGTTCAAAGCCTATGTATGGGCCTGTGTATTTCACTTTTAGTCAATACCTTTGAGAAAAGTATACACACATCTCATCACCATCTGCTAAGAGTAGATAGTTGAACGGTCTTAATTAGCCTTGGTAAGGCAACCAGTCTAGGAGAAGAAAAATCTGAATCTTAACCTATTGTCTTGTCCTCGTGCTTCAGGGTGAATATCCTTGACTCTCTCTCTCGCCATCTCTCCCTATCGTTCATAGAATCTGGCAGGTCCTCAGGGATGCACCCCTATCTTCACAGAACTGCGGTATGTAGGTTCGAGCTCGTCACCCTGCTTTTACTCAGCCATGTGAAGGGGTCCATAGGAGTACTTCCCTGGCCTTTTGGCTGGGTTGTCTGGCATTCGTGCCGGATGGGTGCTCGAAAACAAGAGCAGACTCGGGGCCGAATAGGCCCCCAGCTTCGGCTGGGCAACCTTCGGGTGGGCGAGCTGCACTTTTGTCCCCTTTGTACGGCACTAGACCAAGCGTCTAGTTTAAGCCGTAAACTGGCATACGTGCCCGGACCCACATTTGGGTTCGTGAAACTGCTTGCCTCATCAGGCTCACATTGCACTAAGTGAGCCGATGAGCAGCACAGAGAAGCAGGGTTCGAGTCTCGGCTCGTTCCCGAACTTCCCCTCCCCTTTATCCCCACTTTAATCGGCCTTCGGGCTTTTGACCTTGTGTCAAGTCGTGTCTGGTGGGAGGCAGCGACAAATACTGGGTCCATAGGAGTACATCACTTATGAGCTTGTCCCTACTTCCCCAGTAGTGTCCTGCATGTCTTGTTCGTCTAAATTAGATACTTTTCGTGATGGGTGGTTGGTGGCCGTATAGCTGCTGCTTTGTGGGGTGTTGTCTCCAGGACTTATTCAATATTTCTCGCAGCATCTTGTGTAATTTCCGTCGAGTTGTACTTAGGTTAAAAATGTACCTTGTGTAACCGGCTGCCGGTGGCGAAGGAGTCAGGTAAATATATGTTTTTCGTCTTCTGTACTTCATTGATTTTTCTGACCTCTAGAGGTATAATTGTAGCTATGGCCATGTACCTAAACTAATATCAGCCAGCATTCCAACGATAACGACTGAGTCCTCCGCTCTGGCTCTCAAGGAAAGACCAGTTGGTCACAGTACTCAAATCTTTTGTGGGTACCACTCTACATGAGTTTTTCAGATAAACTATAACTTGACATTTTTCTTTGAAGTTTTAGTCATAGGTCTCCAGAACTCTTCTCTGTATTCTGTTTGATATCAACAAAGCTATAGTTTGGATAATGTTGATTCGTCCTTTGATTTTAAACTTTTCCAGTCCTCTTTCAAGATATTACGAACTGTTCCAAGCACGCCAGTTACAGTTAGTATCAATGACCCCCTCATGTTTCACTACTTTTTCCGTTCTCTGGCAACGTTCAAATACCTCTCTCTCTTTTGCTTTCTTTGATTTTAACTCAGTATTCTGCTGGTAGGGCAAAGACCATTATACAGCAGGTTTTCTTTTTGTTTTTAACTACAACGAGAATTTTATGCATCCCATTCTCCTGGAAGCATGCTCGTTTGTGCATATACATTTGGTGGTATGGTCAAATCTACATTAATAATAATAATAATAACTATGAAAACAACAACTATTATTATTATTATTGTTGTTGTTGTTTTTGTTATTGTTGTTTTACTCCTTGAGAGGTTTCCCTACCAGCGTTAGCAGATGGTCTTTCACTAGAGTCTGAGTCTCCTTAAGTTTCCTCAAGTCTCCTCAAGTCTCTAGGATACTTTTCAATATAATGACCGATCTAAACCTTGCTAAACTTTGGATGGCTTCGGCTTGACCACCGATATCAAACTCTTCCAGTTCCTATACCAAATCTAGCGAAGAAGTTATAATTGGCTGATCACCGTCATATTCGATAGTTTTGATTTTTCAGGCAGGGTCCAAGTTCATGTCTCTGTTTTCGTTTTCTTTGATTTTTTTTCTCAGGGGTTCTCTTTTTCTCAGGGGTTCTCTTTTTCTTCTAATCATCAGTACGTCTTGTTTTCTGGTCGGGATTAGGTGATTTGTTTGTATCTCAAAATTCCAGACAATTTTTTGGCTCTCATTCTCCGGGACGGAGGTTTTTTGCATGTATCATTTTGAAGTATGGGCAAATCTCAATTTCTTGAAGAAATCCTAGTGGATCACCTACATCAACCAGATTTATCGTGTTCCCCCCAGGCACAAATTTTCTATACTCTCTTATTGTATGACTAATCATTTCACGACATAACCTACACTTGTTATTTTGTTTGGTTTGGTTTCTTTGTTTAGTGGCATATCAAATCTTTTTAGGTTATTTAATACCATTCTCCTAGAAGAACAGTAGTGGTACTATTTAACCCATAGCTGGGAGGATAAGGGGGTTCATACCTTTCCCAAGGGTATTTGCCCGGAAGTGAACGCAATTGCACGACTGGAGTACGAACTCACGTACTACGATTCCGCAGTCCATCGCTTTAACCATTACACCACGAGGACACCCCCTTGTTATTTTGTGTCGTCTTATCTCTTTCCACCTTAACATAGTTGGTCCTTATGGTGTTGTTATATGCAGCTATGAGAAGAGTTTCAATTAATTTCTTAAAGTTTCCCTTTCTACCTCAAGTCCAGGTCATATCCTGTGTGAGATCTCCTGTTTATCCCTTTAGATATCAATTAAGTTGTTTTTCTCCCCATTTTTCTTTTTTGTTTTCTATTAATTTTTATTCTATTCATCTTTTTGTCATTAGTGCATTTTTTTCTGGTCACTGTCCTAAGTCTTTTTTGCTCATTTTTATGTACTCTTTAAATATTCGTATTGATATATCGACGCTATCTTCAATACAGGCTAGTTCTCATCCTCTTTTTCTTGATTCAAATAGTCTGTCTATATCCTCTCACAGATGTAAGGCCTCGTGTATTGTAATAATAATTATTATTTACTCATTAGAGTTTTTCACATCAGCGTTAGCTGATGGTTTTTCACTGGAGTCTGAGTGACTACAAGCCTCCTCAAATCTCCAGGACTCTTCTCAGTATTCTGGCTGTTCTCAATAATGTAGTAGTTTGGATGGTCAACAACTCCGCCAACTTTCAATTCCTCTAGTCCCTTCAGTAATCCTTTAGTTACTGTTCCAAACGCACCTATCGCAATTGGTATAATTGTCACCTTCATGTTCCATAGTTTTTTCAATTCTTAGCAAGGTCGAGGTACTTATCCTTCTTTCCATATTCTTTCAGTTTTATTATTATTATTATTATTGCTCACGAGATTTTATCACATCAGCGTAATCTGGTGGTCTTTCACTGGAGATTGAGTGAGCGAATGTCTCCTCATGTCTACAAGACTCTTCTCAGTATTCTTGCGGTTTTCAATAATACTATTGTTTGGATGGTCTCCACTCGGTCGCCAACTTTCAAATCTTCCAGGCCCTTTAATAATCCCTAAGTTACCGTGCCAAAAAACACCAATCATAATTGGTATAATTGTCACATTCATGTTCCATAGTTTTTTCGATTCTCAAGCAAGGTCGAGGAACTTATCTCTCTTTTCACATTCTTTCAGTTTTATTCTGTGGTCAGTCGAGACAGCAAAGTCTATAATTTTGCAAATTTTTTTTTTTTCGTTGATTATTATATGATCTGGTCTTCTGGTCGAGATTAGGTGATCCATTTGTATATCAAATTCCAATAGGAGTTCGTGTGTGTCATTTACTAGGATAGATGCTGGGTTGTGCATCTACCATTTGTTGGCATGGTCAGATTTAAATTTCTTGCACATTTCTCAGTGGATCACCATGCCCACACAGTAGTGTCTAGCCTTGTGCGCCTTCTGTGCTAAATTGCAGCATTCACTTATTATGTGATCGATGATTTCATCTCTGTCACTTCATAGTCTACATTTGCTATTTTGTTGCGTCTTATCTATCCTCGCTTTGATATGATTGGTTCTTATGGTGCCGTTTTGTGCTGCCATTAGGAGAGATTCTGTTTCTCTCTTAAAGTTTCCTTTTCTTAGTCCATGTTTTGTCGTGCGAGATGTGCGAGATGCTGTTTATTAATATTATTATTAATATCATTATTGTTAATATCATTATTATTATTAGTAGTATTATTATTAATATTATTATTATTATTTCCCCCCTTCCAGAGTTTTTCACACCAGCATAGCTGCTGGTATTTCACTTTCCTCAAGTCTCCACGACACTTCTCAATATTCTAGCCAATCTGAAAAGTGCTGTTGTTTGAAAGTTCTATACTCGTGTTTTTATTTCCAATTCTTTCACTCCCTTTGCCAATCCGTTGGTGACTGTACAGTGCACACCGATTATAATTGGTATCACTTTCACTTTCATATCCCATCGTTTTTTTTCAATTCCATAGAAAAGTCCAGGGACTTATCTCTCTTTTCCCCTTCCTTCATTTTTACTCAGTGATCTGTCAGGAAGGCAAATATTCAATAAAAACCTGTCAATAAATAAATAAAATAACAAGCAGTTTTCATACTAAATGTGTTCAATACCTAAATAATAGAGGAGGTTAATTTGTCATTTCTTTTTTACTATTGGTCATCCCGCTGTTAAAATTGCTAATGTCTATACACATGTTATTTCCACAAACCTCATTCATTAACAAATTCATGGTCTCTAGTAATTTCAAAACAATGAGTACCAAGTGAAATATATTTGAGCGAGGAAGGCATTGGATTGATTTTAATGGCGTATCAAGCCATCTAGAATCAAGTGATGCCTACACTTGAGGGAATTGCATTCATATTCACATTTTTGGGCAGTTTTTGCTAAATATTTAGTTTTGATTTTTTTTTGCACACAGTCACATCGAATATAAATATCCTTTTAAAAATAACAATCCGACCCAAAGACAGGAAACTAACAGGAGCTACAATTCGTGGTAATCGGGTATCGGGGAATAGAGTGAATGAAGCCAGATCTCTAGAAGTTGTGGCTTGTCTTCAAGATTTTCCTAGTGAGATGACCTCTATGCAGAAAATAGAGTCAGTACATTGTAAGTGCCGGCAACAAGAGGCAAAGTATATATATATAGTCATCCACAGACATATCTGTTTCGTTCTATCAGAACTCATCAGTGTGGCTAGACATATTAGTTTCCCGTAGATGGGATCGAAACCCGGTTGACTCAAACACCAACACAAGCTTCTAACCCTTCGGGCCACGAGGAGCTAATAGTTTCGAAGTAAATTTTAAACGGTTATGAATCACAATTACTATTGTTTACATACATCCATTCAACGGCTACTAAGACTTCAATTCATATATGAAGAGGCTTGCAATAAACGCTAATGGCAACACGATTATTTCATTCACCGGAGATCTAAACCCTAAACCCTACGGGGTTAAGGGAGTATATATATATATATATATATATAAGCTTTCTGATTTGATCTATGTACATATATAGCAAAATTTCGAGACGTTAGTCGAGGTTGACCAGAAGGCTCCCTTTTCAAGAGCTACTACACCAAGTTGTAAAGGAGGGCACTACTCCTTTCCCAGGATTAGCTCCACTTTACCCTTGGCACGTACCTAATATTGCTGAGTATTGAGCAAGGTGGTATCAAGTACCATTTTAAAAGTCTTTTGTATGATGCGACCTGAGATTGAACCCTGGTCTCCTGGACTATTGGCTTACTCTCTACACCAATGAGCTTGTTATGTATATACATATATGTACATTTATATACACACATTTGCATATATATATATATATATATATATATATAAAACTTTGCACACACACACACACACACACACACACACACACATATATATATATATATATATATATATATATATATATATATATATATATCCGAGGTGCATACGATAAGTTTTCAAACTTTTTTCGTACAGGCATTTAAAATTGTCGTAGATGAACAGTTACAACAGGAATTGGAATACACCCTACTAAAGCCTGATTTTCACAACTGCTGAATTTCAAAAATACAATCTGACATTTTAGAAGAACGATATGCAATAAAATTCTGTTTTAAACTTGGAAAAAATGCCACAGAAACGTTTGAAATGCTTCAGACTGCTTTTCGACTATCTTGCATGAGTCGAGCATCGGTTTTTGAGTGGTATAAGGGATTCAAGAAAGACAGGGAGTCTGTGAGGGATGATGACAGGTGTGGGAGGAGTTAGGAAGTCAATACACAAGAGTTGATTGGCCAAAGGATTAGGGTTAGGGTTACTCTGTTGAGGTTTTAAGGGAGTTCAGGAAGAGATTCCGTCTGAAGAAGCCAGCACTCTTCAAATCGGGTCAGTGGCATTTCCACCAGGACAATGCACTAGTCCTCAACTCCATCCTTGTCACTGACTA
>OY757924.1:45476952-45484452 GCA_963585895.1 Sepioteuthis lessoniana | reverse complement strand
AGACCGAACAGAAACTACAATATTTTGACCCCCACTCTTATTGCGGGCACCGTTGTGTCTTTCTCGTTCTCCAGGACTTCTCAACTGGAGGCCCAGAGGCCCACTCTGCTAGGTGATGGCTTTCTTTACTGCATCTTATCAGCATCTTCTCTGGACCCCAATTCAATCGGGAAGCCCGAGCCCCTTCGGCCTGGTGCGGCTTTCCTTACCACATCTCGTCTATAATTCCGTCCGATCTCCAACTGCAACTTATCAGGGGCCTAAAGCCCCTTCGGCCTGATGTGGCTTTACCTACCACCACTCGTCTAACTCCCTCTCCAACTCTACTGCAACTAACTTGACTTCTGTCTTGACTGAGTTATATAATAGTTCACGCCCACTCTGTCACCTACGCGATCTTTGAAATCGCATGTTTGATCGTCATCAAGCGGAAATAACTGTCATGCAGTTCACAGGTCACTCTCTTCCGGTGAATCAATCTATGAGTGTACCATGGGAATTTTTTTACCTCGTCCCATTTCATCAGCCAATTTCCGCCCACGCGATTTCCTCTCATAACTGCCATTAGAATGTGTCACTTCCTTTCGGTGCATCACTCTGAATGACATTTTGGCCGGGTCGAAGGTCAAAATACAATTCATTTGAATTTGGAGTCTTCTCCTACAATACCTAAGTTATGAGTCAGTCTATCCTACTTTATACCGTATTTTGAAAATTCAATATAACTTACCTGACAGATTCTCGTATATATATATATATATATATGTATATATATTCTAACGTAGATTTAGAAATAGAATGAAACAGAATGATGGATGTGAACAGTTCAAGATGAAGAGAAAGATATGAGCACAATGATATAGGTATATATAAAGAGTGTCCTCAGTCTGAATCTAAAATTCATCTGATGGTGAGACTCCAGTCATGGAGATTTGGGAATTGTGTTATACTCTTTCCTTTTCCTTAATCTTAAGTCCATTCTGAGCCGGATTTGTAGTGCCTTTTACGGCCCCATTTATCGGTGAATAGAACTTTTTAATCATTTACTAAAAATTACAATAATTGATTTTTTTAAACCAAGCTACTGCGTGCAAATTATTCATATAACATCGGAATCCTTGATAAATCGAATTTCTAATGATAACTACGAATACTTGCAAACATTAAGCTGTGTAGTAACAAATGATAAATATAAAATAGAATTATGAGTTTTAGATATCAATACTTGAAAGCATTAAAATGTCTACAAAAATGATTAAAATTAACTAGAATTATTAGTTTGATCGGAATTCTTGAAATAACTTAACTGTCAAAAGAAATGAGCTCAAACAACTCGTTTTAAAGAAATTAGTCAAAAATCTATTCGCTTACAAATCATACACACATCTACCTGTGCGAATTGAATAACTCACGAGGGTTGACATGCCGTGAAAGAAAAAATGATATGGACAGAATATGATTGATACTTAAATAGATAGAAAGGGATATATCTTTAACATAAGATTTTATCCGATAATTTTTTTTTTGTGTTGAGTTTCTATTGGGAATTTCAATTAGTAATTGAGAACCCACATCAAAGACATATATTACATTTGCTCACCAACGGATGTAGATCCCCAGTTTGATCACTTTGAGAAAGGTTACTGAGAACTTTCACGAAACACAGTAGTGGCTATAACAAATCTTGATTAAGAAACTATACATAAAACTTCATAGTAAAAAAAACAAACAACGTAATTCTGAAACTGTTAATTTTATTGAATCGGCGCAGCCTTTTGGCTGTTAAAAAAGCAGACAGAACAAAAAAAAAATAATGCTAACACATTGCTTGATGAACTGACTTGTCTCAAACGTTTGATGTCGAGAAGCTAAGAGCCGCCTTTCATTATACAGACGGGAGTGCCTGGCAGTTAAATCTTACTTATTCAGTCTGAATAATATCACTTCAAACGCCCTGACTGTTTCCAAAACTTATCAATTGCTGAGGAAAGTAACATTAATGAAGTGAAAGCAGATTAGACAATATTTGCTGCTGACCGAAAAGATATGTTGGGCATTTGCTTGAAAATAAACATTGGAATGCTTTAGATTTGGTTGATGGATTGTACGTCATATCAGTTATTGTTGGATAATAAAATATCCAAGTCAGTCCTTTTTAAAGCGATTATATCGTTTCAAGTAACTGTTCATATTTGATAACATGGATTTATTTCCTTACAATTAGATTGTTTTAATTATTACTAGCTAATAGAAATAATTTCCGAAAAGTATTCACATCTAGGCCATCGATCATTTGGAAAATAGACCTAACTGATAAAATGAAGCACAATTTCTTCCAGGCAGCTGTCGTATAGATACTGCTATATGGATGCGCTACATGGATGCTAACAAAACGGCTGGCGAAGAAGCTAGTCGGCAATTACACAAAAATGATGCGAGCAATCTTGAACAAGTCCTGGCGGCAACACCCTAAAAGACACCAACTATATGGCCACCTGCCTCTTATCTCGGAAACTATGCAAGTTAGACGAAATAGACATGCAGGACACTGCTGGAGAAACAGGGACGAGTTCATAAGTGATGTACTCCTATGGACCCCCACATATGGCCGGGCAAAAGCTGGACGACCAGCACGAACATACATTCGGCAGCTATGTGAGAATACGGGATGTAGCCCTGAAGACCTGCCAGAGGCGATGAACAATAGGGAAAAGTGGCGAGAGAGGGTCAGGGATATCTGTGCTAGTGGCACGACATGATGATGATGATGATGATTCATATCTGTTGTACTCCCTACATAATGGATTCACACACCTCCATAAATATATGTCAACGGAGCGTCAGGAGGTTGAACAAACCCACGTGACACAATTACGTGTGATAACATTTGCGTTGTGGATAGATAGTCACTACCCCTACTGGACTCTCAGCTACCTATTAACAAACTACTGTTTAACCAGGTTCACTTGTATCTTGTTCCTGTCACTTGAATAAAAGTTTTTCTTCCAAGCTTTTTGTGTTGCCAGTGTCTTTCTTTTGCCAGCATGACAACAATATCGAATTATAATAATTCCCGAAAAGATATATCTGAGCATGATGGTTTTAGGAAATATTCATCAACTAAAATACACAGAACTATTTAAAAAAAAGGGTGTAATTTTTTATCCAAGTCAAGAAGATGAAAATATATTGGAATATTCAAATACGGAGGAAAAATTAGTTTGGCACATTATCATTTACTCAATTCCGCTGTGGATTGATAACTTGAATGAATTTTAAGATCCTTTACATTATTTCAAATAAATTATTTTGCTGGAGCCGTGTTTCCTTTCAATTAAGTGTGCTCGAATACTTGCAAGAATTGTCCTATAACTGTAGATAAATCAGTATCATTAGATTTCACCTTGTATTTATTTTTAGAATTCAAATTACAAGAATGTTTCATATTTTTCTCAACAGTGTATTTTTCAATATTTTCCTCAATATATCTTGGAAAATAACTTACCATTAATTTAGATTATTTAATCGTGTTGACGTAAAGAATATTTCATGTAGTCAGAATGTTCATCTGACTAAGGAAAAATGTTTTGCGTCTGATCTGTTATTAGTTCGTTTGTGGCTAAATAAAATAAAAAAATAAACATATGCCAAACGTGCTAATTCCCCAACTTTGCCAGTGGTAGTAGTCCAAATAGATCATAAATTAATAACCACGATCGACTTAGGTTATAGATTGTTTTCGATTATTTTGTTTAATGGCATATCAACATTCATGTGTTGCTTAATGCCAAACCAGTCCTTGCAGAACAACAGCAGCGATACTATTTAACTCCTAGCCAGGTGGACAAGGGATTTCTTTTCTTTCGCAAGAGTAATAGTACGAAAGAGAACGTAAAAGTGTAACTCATTTTGTCATTGTTCATTTTCTTTCCAATGAGTATGATTTTTAAAAGTTAAAATCAAACTGGTAATCGGTATATGTGTTACTTATGGGCAATATTTTCTTTAAGATATTGCGCATAAATGTTTAAACAAGTCCTTACACGTGTATTGTATTATCAATGTTAGAGACACACTTTTGTAAGTTACGAGTATATATCCCTCTTTTTCATTCGGCAACATTCCTTGTCATAAACTTATCCACAAATCTAATTGCAGCACCTCAGCTGAATTGCGTTCTGTTTTATTATTTTATTCTTATCTCTTTAGAAGCGCCAGGTTTTCGAAATTACATTCATGATACGATTGAACAACAAATCTAATGGTCTTTTTTGAAAAATATACTTTTCGTTTTCTCTCCCAGAAAACTATAACAAATATGTCATATTATTGTGAACCTGCATTTATTCACTAGAGTGAACAAACGGCACTTTCTCTGCAGTTATTAAAACAGCATAACTTATGTATGCCTCAAAGCTAGAAAAGTTGTACCTCTATTCAAGTCAAATTCACTAGTACTTGATAACTCTCCCACCTTACTGAAACGACCATAAAAGAAGAAAGACTCATAATTTGGCTTTAACATAGGCCATCAAATATAGAACATTTCGCAATAATCGAGCTCCTTTCAGTATAATAAGTGCTCAGTAATTCTAGAAATTTTGAAAACTATATTTTACTGAGTGCGAAAGCAAAATATGGAATAATTTTCAAATTGTTTTTTTTCTGTCTGATAAGTCAAATTTTAGAAAAAAATGCAATAAATCTAAATTTGCATGATTAGTTCTATTATTGGTTTGGTTTCATTGTTTAATGGCATATCAACCTTCGTGGTTTATTTAATGCCAAGGCAAGAAGAGCAGCAGTGATGCTTTTTAACCCATACCTTTGAGGACAAGGGGTATCATACATTTCCCGAAGGAATTTATCCGAACGTGAACGTAACAGCACAAATGAAATTCGAACTCGCTTACCAAGATTTTGAAGTACATTGCTTTAAATATTACACCACGATGACAACCCCTAGCTCCATTATTCAAGAACTTGTTTGTTTTATTTTATTTATCAAGACTCACTCCAATGTTTGTGGGCAAGGAAAGAAACGACAAAAATCTATGATATACTTAACGCCGAAACCAGGCTAAAGTTTCTTTGTCTACTGCAAAAAACGATTTTATAGAAAAATAGTATTTTTATGAAAAAAAAGGGGAGTAGAAGATTCAATAAAAAACGAACAAAGGCTTTTTAACTGCTCTTACAAGGGGGATTTAGAAAGACTCAAGAACGACAATAAGAAGGCACGCTAATGGATTGAAAGTCCATGAGAAAACTGAGGACAGCAACCCAATAAGATTTAATCACAGACCTTAGCCTCCTTGATTGCACTATATGAGGCGTTTTGGAAAACAAAATAAATACAACTTCCCATCCAAATATTGCATCACTTAAGACTGCTATTGTGAATGAATGAAATAGAATGTCTGAAAAAATTATTCTGAAAGCATGCAAGACGTTTTGAAGGCATGTGGATACAATAATTAAAAAAATGGTGGCCATATTAAGTAAGTTTACTGTTTTGTGGCAATCTTCATATTTTGTCTTTTTGTTTCTTTTAAAATTAAAATGAATCTTTTTTTTATAAAAGAGACGTTTATTATTATATTAGGATATTCATAATTTTGCTTTCGCATTTTGTATATTTTGAAATTTCATCTAAAATTAATACTTTCCATAACCTCAGCATTGTGTTCTTATTTTGTTTAAAATGGTTCGTTAAAATAATGGTATCTGACGAGCCAAAGAGGGTAACGCAAAAATTATTTCAGAATATATATATATATATATATATACATATATATAATGTGGATGACTATATATATATATACATATATATATATTTGCATTTTGCACAATGCTACTAATAAAATATCAAGTAATGATTCAATTCACTATTCAAGCAATTATTGATTTGCAAGACTGTCCAGTAAACTGTTAACTCCTCCAGTGGTCATCTAAAAAAACAAAGCGTTCATTTACATTTCATGACCATAGAAACAATTATTCGTATTAGATAGGAATACTTGATCAGTAGAATTACTGATGTCAAATTCCAATGCTTGAAACCATTTAACTGTTTGCGAACAAATAATTAGTGTTTAATGGAACACACAAAATTCATAGTAATAAAATTATTAGTGCTAGAATGACTGGAAACCATTTAACTGTGGGAAAATGAATAAGCTCAAACTCGTTATCTAAAAATTATTCACTTACAGCTCTCTCTCTCTCTCTCTCTGTTTCAAACACACACACACAGAAACACACACACACACACACACACACATATATATATATATATTATATATATCGTGTCACGCTACCAGTGCGGATATCCCTAACCCTCTCGCCCCATTCCTCTCTATCGTCCATAGCGGTTGGTCTTCAAGGCTACATCCTGTATGGTCGTCCTGCCTTTGCTCGTACATGTGAAGGAGTCCACAAGTGTACATCCCTTATGAGCTCGTCCCTACTTCTCCAGCAGTGTAACGCATATCTGGTTCGTCTGAGATAGATTTCGTGATGGGTGGTACATGGCTGTACAACTGCTGCTTTGTGGTGTGCTGCCTCCATGACTTGTTCAATATTGCTCCCAGCGTTCTTGTGTAGTTGCTGTCAAGCTTTTTCTCCATTCGTTTTTTAGCGTCCATGTAGTGCATCCATACAGTAGTATCGACACGATCGCTGCTTGGAAGTAATTGCGTTTTATTTTATCGGTCACGTCTGACTTCCATATGACCGATAGCTTATCAGTAGGTGTCCATGCCTTTGCTAACCAGATGTTGATGTCTCTCTCTGTTGATGAGACACTACTTCCTAGGTAGGTGAATTTGTCAACTAGTTTCAGAGAGCAACCGTTTAGTGTCGAGATGTCACCTGTTTGATTAAAGCACATATATTCCGTCTTGTGTGCATTGACATGGAAGCCTATGCATGCAGCAGCTCGTTTCAGACTATGTAGCAGGGTTTGCCAGAAGCTCTATGTCATCGGCGTAGTTGTCGTTTGAAATATTTAGCGGACGACAATATTCGACTTACCACGAAAAAATTGATTGATCAAAATTCCAAATGTTTAAAGAAATCTTTTCCTCCAGGAATAATAAAAATACCGTTTTTTAGCTAATTAGATTTATAGATGAATCGCCAATTTTTTAATTTGATTTTGAGCCTATTTCAAACTTGTAAATAACGGAAGAAATAAATATATCTTTTATTTGTATCAATTATTTAATACTTACTCAGCCTTTCGATTTGTTGCTTTTGAGTGAAGATCAACATTATTTTTTCTAAGAATGCATTTAATTTGAACTTCTTTTAATTTTTCTTAAATTGAACAAATGTTTATTTACGTTTTTAAGGCTTTAAAACTATTTATCTGTCCCCGGCTGATAAAAAATTTCAACAGCAGGTACACATACGTACATGAATACATTTCTCTCCTTACAAAATAACACTCCCATACAAAGAAGTCTTATACACACAAAATTTATCAACTCAGACTTT
>OY757924.1:45304452-45471952 GCA_963585895.1 Sepioteuthis lessoniana | reverse complement strand
GAAAGAAAGAAGAACATTTTTTTGATGTTTTATGAAAAAGAACTTAGGTTGGAATAAGTACACTAGTTTAGACGGCCTATTATAAAGTTTACATATAAAATAGTTTTGATGTATACCAAGCTCCCCTATTACTATGTGTCTATGGACAGTTTACCATACCAAGGTTAAACAGGCCAAACTACACTGCTACATATGTACCATATTCGCAATTAACGATATGTGCCAAATGAACATATAATGTTCATAACGATAGAACATATAAAGAACATAGGAATCTCGGAATTCGAAAACACGTAACGACTTCTTGTTCAGGTACGAAACCTTTTTATTAACTTTGAGTTAAAGGTTTCGACGTAAGGAGGAGAGACACAATCTTCTATGCTGTCTTATTCATTTGGCCCCCATCTCAAGCGCCCCCCCCCCATAGGGCGCACGTTCGCCTCGCGCCTGCGAGCTCCAAAAATCGATCCTTCTCGTTTGGCTTCGAGTACTCGACTCTTATTTTCTTCAAATTCTCACACAAACTTCTACGTGCTTCCGGTGCGTGACGTCACCCGCACCTTGTTACCCAGTATCGCCTTGGACTGTTATGACATCTGAGTGACACCTCCATCCGCCCGCGCGCACCCGCGTTAACACCTGCCTCAATTGCCTCTAACTAACCCATGTGCTGAGCTGAAAGGTTCTCAGCCTAACTAAACTCAAAGGCATGAACCGAAAACCCCCGGCTATTTTATAACACATACTCATTGCTGGTGGGACAAGAGTTAGACTCACGTACATATGGACATGCCCACATACTTTAAAATAAATACGTTTGTGGTTCACATTTTATACAGAAGACAATTTGCAAAATTATACTTACAAAAGTATCATGAAAATAGGACGAAATCAGAAAAAAGATAGAATGGCTAGCTCACGCTCTAGGAACAGCACTTTTGTAGTGAATAGTAGTTCTTTATTCTTAACTCCTCACGAAGTGCTGCAATAATTGATTCTAAGAAAACCTGAATACAACATAATCTTATCTGATTTAAGAATTTAACATGAACTAAATATAAAAGTCGATAAAAGACACGATATATGCTTTCTATGATGTTGTTCTTTCTCATTACAAAAACACGTGGATACATTTATTTTATTTCTTTGTAAATACAAAGAAGGCACATATACATATACATAGGTACTGGTGTGTATAGTGGTTTTATTTATATACAAGGAAAGTGTTCGTATTCTTGTATACGGAAGTGAACAATTGACACCTAGTTATTGTTATGGGTACATTTCCTACCATACCCCAAAGATGGACTGGTCCAACCTAAACATATTATCCGAGCTTAGCTTGTTCGGGGGAGACTTCTCGTTCCTTATGAGACATTTGACAGACGGACTGTAAGCCGAGCACGGCTAGTACTTCCTTTGTATGACTTCTGCTAATACAATAACTATCACCCATTGTTTGAGTTGTTTTTTCACCGGTCTTATCTGAAGACCATAACAGTTATATAACTTGAAAATATACATATATCGTTATACTTTTATTTGTATGAGCATCATTAATTTTTATATGTGCTTATATGCCAATGTGCCTGTGGGCACGTTGTCATTTGTATATATATATATAGAAAATGGGTTGGCCGACCGTTGTTGAAAGACACTCGAAGGCTCCTTCCTCTGAGGTGTAATTGAGGGCGCTACTCTTTTTCCTGGATTGCTAAACTTAATCATTGAACCGTGCTTTATTATGCTGAGAGTTAAACAATGAGGTATCAGATATGATTTTTTGAGTCTTTGATATGACTCAACCTTGAATTGTATCATGGTCTCCCGAGGCATTGGCGAACTTATGCCCATGTGCCGGTATATATGTGCGTATATAAAATACACACAGAGAAGTGGATATGCTCGAAGACGTATATATATATATATATATATATATAGTCAACAACTCCGTATGAAAAAGAGGTGACACAAGAAAGAAATTTAAGCGGAGATTAACGGGTTTGAATTTAGATTTTTCTGTCTCCTAGACTAGTTGCCATACAAGATATAAGAGCCCAAAATACACTACTACCTACTCATAGCTGGTGGGAAAAAAATTGGGCTCACGTACACATGCACATATGCTTACGCACACACTTGAAATATATATATATATATATATGTATATATATATATATATATATATTATACTTGCGTGTTTAGTAATCTAAATTATATGTATATGTGTAGTTAGGCTATTTCTCTCTCTCTAATTCTCTCTCTCTCTCTCTCTCTATATATATATATATATATATTGATAGACATAGATATGATTCGTAAGATTTCAGTATCGGATCGAATATGAACGCCAATGTTTTAGATTAGCTTTCATTGATAGGCAACAATCTGAAAATATTTCTTTGCTGAACACTTTCGTTTATCTTTACTGTCTATCACTTGACCCGAACGTTTTTATATATTATCTGATTTCACTCTGATTCCAATTGCTGATAACGGAAAATCCATCATTTTTTCATTTTTTTTTTTTTGGCGGCATCAGCGAATATGATATTCATATTTTGTCGTGAAGTGTTGTCTCCCTTTAAGATGAATATCATTTCAGGGAAAAAATAGATAATATTAGTGAATCTTTTCCACACACACGCTCACGCACGTATATATATATATATATATAAGAGGAGGTTGTGGAGTTGAGTTTTATTATTAACCTTCCATGGTTTGTGAGTGAGATGTCACAAATGAATTACACCCTCAGTGTCGAAAATGACCAACGAAGGTCAAAATTACATGCCCTTGGGTCCACCATTTTGGACAATTATTTAGCTGACTTCAACATCATTAGGAAAATCTCACTTCTGAACTAGAAAACCCTAAGAAAAATTCTCCAAATCTTTGTCTGTCATCTTTAATAAAATATTATCTCAAAAATTCCTCCCAAAAGCTCACACACGCACACGCACACATCCACTCATACAATATATATATATATATATATATATATATATATATATATATATATATATATATAATAATTTGACTTTTTCATATAGGTAAACCATCGAGCTAAGGACACTTTTTCATAGTATATATCTATTTTAACTTTTACAATTTACTTTTTCCTCATTGTAGGATATGATATCCCTAAAATACATTCTAGTTTAAATACACACACACACACACACACACACACACACGGAAATATGTATATATATATATATATATATATATATATGTGTGTGTGTGTGTGTGTGTGTATAGACTTGCCAAAACCTCTTATTTATTCACATCAAAAATGCAACAGTAACGGTGAGGCAAAGAACACAATTGTATAGAATCAATTTCTCATTACCTAATTTTGTTTTCTACATAATTTTCCACATCAATTCTTGATGACAGCATGGAGTTCCCTGATTCTATCTCTTTCTCTCTCTGTATCTCGCTTCTCATCTTTCCCTTTTTCTATCATCTATTTCTCTTAGCAGGTCCTCACCACTGTATCCAGTGTCCCAAACAGCTGATGTATGTAAGTCCTTGATGGTCGGCCAACAATGGCGCGTCCATAAGCGAACGTTGCTGATGAGTTTGTCCTTACTTCTCCAGCATTGCCTACCATGTCCTGTTCATCTTACATGGATAGTTTATGTGATTGGAGGTAAGTGATCATGCAGCGACCGCATTGTGGTATGTTGTTTCCGATTTTCCTCAAAAACAGCTGAAGCATTCCTGTATGCTGATAATGTATATTTTTCTTCATACATTTTGTTGGTCATCATCATTTGCTTTCTATTTTCGTCTGCGAAGGAGACCTGGAGAATATGTGCCATAAATAATTACTAATAATATCCATTTTCATTTCTAGCAGAAATGATATCCTACCGAAATAAAAGTATCTGGAAATAATAAGAATTATAACACAGTGTGTATGCAGTAAAAATAGTGAGGATTGATGGGGTTTCGACAATAGAGTCATGAGTGTAAAACATCAAAGCAAAAAAAAAGGGAATAAACATGGAGGTGAATAGTATAATGAACTTAAGAATTATTTACGAGAAAATGCAACAGCATTTTATTACTGAAGAACAAGATATGCATACACACACACACACACACACACAAGGGCATATATATATATATATATATATATATAAGTAAAGTTGTCAAGTTGGCGACCGTAGTCGAGGGTGACCTGAAGGCTCCCTTTTCGATGGCTCCGACACCAGGGTGTAGGGGAGGGCGCTACTTCTTTCCCAGGATTGCTCCACTTTACCCTTGATACATACCTTATAATACTGAGTGTTAAGCAAGGAGGCATCAAGTACCATTCTTGGAGTGTTTGGTATAACTCGACCTAGGATTGAACCCAGGTCTCCCGGGCCATTGGCGAACACTCTAACCGCTAGGTCAATATATATATATATATATGTGTGTGTGTGTGTGTGTGTGTACGCTGATGACTTCAAATTTGATAATTAGATTTATTGCACTTATCGAGCCATTGGCCTAATGAGTAATGTTCGCCTATAGGCCCTGGAGACCGGGTTTCAATCCCAGCTCTAGTCATAGAAAAGACTCAAAAAATGGTACTTGATTCCACCTTGGTTAACGCTCAGCATTATAAGGTAATGATCAAAGGTAAAGAGGAGCAATCCAGGGAATGGAGTATTATCCTCCCCTACATTTTGATGTTGTAGCAATTGAAAAGGGAGCCTTTGGGTCACCCTCAACTAAGGTCGCCCAATTCACTTATTTATTATCATTCGGAATTTTTCGAACTCTTCAGGCGATACGTGACTTGTCATTCAGACTCCAGTGGAAAACCATCAGCTAACGTTGGTGTGAAAAACTCTCAAGTGAGCAAAATAAAAGTTGAATACCAAATTTGAAATCATTTGCGGATATAAATATTTAAAAATATCAACTTTTCCCCCATTGGACCAACATCAATCTTTATATATATATATATATATATATGTGTGTGTGTGTGTGTGTGTGTGCGCGCGCGCGTGTATGTGTGTGTCTATGTATGTATAAATATAGGACGTTCATTCGACAAATAAGGAGTAATCTTTTTAAGAAATTAAATAAGTTTTTCAATAATTTTTTTCAATAAATATAAACTCTGCATTGTCTGGAAGTGGTTCATTGCAGAAATCATTTTAATATCACAAACATGTACATATGTGTGTGAGTGTGTGTGGTTAAAGTCGATAACCGAGACTTTCTAACACATATGTGTGAGTGTGTGTGTGTGTCGGTGTGAGTTATGAAGTTTCGGTTAACGATCATCACTAAAATAACCAATATTACCTCCACGTCTTATGTAACAGCACCATCATCATCATCACTACCGTCATCATCATGACATCATCGTCACTCCCACTGCCACACTCACTATCATATGATCATAGCCTGCAATTCTCACTCACAGGATCATCACCAGCATCTCTCAACTCATTACAACTCATCATCAACATCATCATCACCATTAACACATTATCATATGACAACAAAATGAAGAACACAATTCCCAGAAACTCTGGTCGGGTTATTATACCACATCTCGTAAGTAGCTCTGTTTTATCTCCTTCAGATGTGATACTATGATTTTCACGGTACCAATTGTGCTACTATGATTGTTGCAGTACAGAATATGAAGAATGCAACACCATGTCATCATCTAGAACATAAATAAATGTTATTTCTTTTGACAAAAGGCGACTCATCTCCTCCAGATACGAAGGGGTTTATTGTTCAGACTGCATACAGTTTTTCTAGCACTCATCAAGCACGAGAGAGAGAGAGAAAGAGAGAGAGAAAAAAAAGGAGAGCGAGAGTGAACTTGTAAGGATCTATGAACAGAGATGCACTTGCCTTTATTTAAGGTTACCTACCCTATGTCACTGCACCTCATCTAAACTCAATTTCTCAACTAACAACTGCCTCAACTGACCAATTTTCAAAATTCTAAATTTTTTATATATTCTAAAATTTAGTATATCACTGGTGTGATGTCATTTCACTAAATCACTGCATTATCATCATGAACACAACACGTGTCCCTAACTCCCATTATGTTTTTATTTAATTCCCATCAAACTTATGACATGGCATGAATGCATTTTATTTGCATTTAACCTTCCTGTTCCGAGATGACCAGTATTGATTATATGCCCGTATGTGTACCACTTTTCCCTTTCCAATTTGACTTACATTTCCATCAAAAGATTTTAGCAATCTAAAAGACTCTTGAATACTCCACGCCCTGACCAAACTAAATGATAAAAAATTCAATACAATTAACCATCATTTGAGTTCGGATCGCCTCCTGAAAACGGCTCCATACCTATGAAGCTGTCACTACATTTGTGTGCAGGTGGATCCTGTCCGTTGAGTCTACCAGGAGACTACACACAAGTCCATGCTTCGATATGATAAGCTTATGAATTGTGATGCTTGTTACGGAGTATTGCACTGCTGATAGCATACACCCAATATTCTAATCAACTTCATCATCCTCAAAACGTGCTGACTGCATGGATCACCTTGGTTTTCCTTATATGACCTCTGGACAGATCTTAGGCTACACACAGAGACCATAAAAATGTTTTAACTAATCGGCAAATATAAATATATAACTATGTAGAAGTTCATAGAAGACCGTCGCTAATGAGTTTGTCCTTATATTATCGGCAATACCCAGCATATCTTTCTCGGTTTATTTTAATTGGAGGTAAATGGCCATACAACTGCTGTTCTGTCGCGTACTGATTGTAATATTTGCTGAAAACAGCACGCAGCATTTTTTGTATATTTTTCTTCTGTTATTTTGAAAGAGCTCAAATAATGCAATCATTTTTGTTAGATAATAGATACAATGTGGAATAATTTCTATTTTATTTCATTGGAAAAGTTTGATTTCCTGATTATATTTAACCTGTCTACAGTAACTGATGTTTTTACTATGTGTATATCCACATCTTTTTAATAGATAAGATATTGCTACCGATTATATGAACTGTTCTACAAATTTTAGAGGCTGTAATTTAATGTGAAGTTAACACCATTTTTGAGAAAAACTCATGGACTCATTTTTATCCCAGCTCACGGAGATAGCATGCCTCTTGCTGCTTGCTCCAGGCTTGCAGCAGTAATTCATTTTGGGCAACTGTATCTGGAAGAAACACACGATAATCAGCGTAGCTTGCATTTGTCATATATTCTGCTGGATTGTAAAATACATGTTTCATTGTTATATTGTTGAATGGTCTGGAAAATAATGAAGAAAATTGATTTGTAAGAAGGTCATATACTTTTATTCTGGTTGTTTCATTTCCAGCACTCAAGTTTAAATGTATGTACAAAAAAGAGTATATATATATATATATATATATATGTGTGTGTGTGTGTGTGTGTGTGTGTGTGTGTGTGACTAGGTTAGAATGAGTGTAATGTCCCATTTTAGATTGTATGAAATATTCTTGGTAGAGGTGTTTGTGGTGTAATGGTTACTGTCGCAGAATATGGATAAAGCGGCCTAAGACCAAAACCTGGTCGAGACTGCAGTTCAAATGGCGCTGATACTGTTGGGAAAGATATGAATCCAACTATGCTCCCTCCAAATATAGCTAAATAGTTGGGTAGTCTAGGATCTTTTAACTTGGTAGCAAATGATCTAGAAGAAGGAAGACACTGAATTCAAAACCGAGATACCCTGCTGTATACTGACCTTGTGTCACTTCCTGCTCTTAAATGGCCTGTAAATATATATATATATATATATATAGGTTGAGATGGAAAGTATTAAACCAAGTCGTGTTCACCCTCATCACTGGATGTCAACCAAAAAAACATCTGAATGGTTCGGCAATCCTGTAGACAAGTGATAATTAGAAGGATCAAGGCCAGCAAAATATGGACAACAAGTCATCTTTGCTAATTGAGCTCCTTGAATAGAACTTTAGTCAAATAAGTTGTCTCAAGAGCGGCATTATGGTGAGGGAGGATGATACTCTCACTCTTTTGAGGTTTTTGTCCAATGCTGTTTTCAAAGGACAAAGTTGGTAGCGTTAGAGATAAAAAAAAAATTGTTTAATTATTGTCCTCCAGTTTTTAATGGACAATACATTGAATATTCTAACAACACTCTTCTTTCGTTGAAGTCTATCACTCGGTTGCTGAGTAGTTCTATACCCTCCACTGACCAAATGACGATCGCTTTTAACTCTCTGAGAAGGATCCAATTCATCACGAGTAGTCTGTGTAAAAAAAAAAAAATGGCTGACAGTGTGTTGTAAGCCATGACTCCCAACAAACGATTACAGAATGATACAGGAGGTCCTTGTCTGACGACGAGAAAAGAGATTGAACGTTAGTTGGTCTTACTTTTCGCATCAAACCTGAATAACTCTACAAGAGTGGTACCAGTTAGCTTGGTGACAGATCGAATGAGATTCTTGAAAGCAATGGTGTATATATTAATGATTAAATATTTCTATAGGCTTTCATTTTTCCATTTATAATGTATACTCTTTCATATATTACATTCGTTTCAACCTGATCTATCTCTCTCTCTCTCTCTCTCTATATATATATATATATATATATATGTGTGTGTGTGTGTGTGTGTGTGTGTGTATTACATCAGTGCTAGTCATGTAATTTAGGGACAAAGAGATGGACAGATAGTGTTGCAAAGTAAATTCTAGCGAGTTGGAAGCGGAAAGCGACCAGACTCACAATATCAGAATTCTGGTGTTTTTGCCTTCTGTGTGTTTTTTATGCGTTTATATCCCTTCCCTACGTTAATTATCCACGCAGATGTCATCGGGAGTTATATTATTCCCCTTGTCAAAATTCAAATACTTTTCCCTGAACATCTACTTTTTAGTGTCCCATAAGATTATTTTCTTTTCCACAGATTCGAGTTCAAAAGTGTTGTCGACATTCTTTGGGTCAATAGGTACTACTTTATTCTCTCATATATCCAATGAAAACCACAATAGTTAAGAGTTTGGTTTGGTTTATTTGTTTTTAATGGCATTCAACCTTTGTAGGTTATTTAATGCCAGAGCCATTCTCCTAGAAGAACAGTAGTGGTTCTATTTAACCCATAGCTGGGAGGATAAGGGGGTTCATAACTTTCCCAAGGGTATTTGCCCGAAAGTGAAAGTAATAGCGCGACTGGAGTACGAACTTGCTTACTATATATATATATATATATATATATATATCGAGTAAGCTTATATATATATATATATATATATAGCTAGGTTTATTTCTACAGACTCTGTATGTCTTCGTATTTAGCTCTACTTTGTGTATTGTACACTCTTGCGTTTTGGCATAAGGAATTCTGTCGATTTTTTTTCTTTTGACTTGCATAAGTTATTGCTGGATTATTTTCAAGCAATACGAATGCTTTTAGTCTTTTCTAATGGAATTTTTCTCCCGTATCAGTTGTAATATTTTTCATTTAAAAATTGTATCATGTGTTTTTTTAAACCACGAAACTTATGGACTTGGTTGAGAAATTAAATAATATATATATATATATGTATACGTCTCTGTGTGTGTTTGTGTTTGTATATATCATCATCATCATCATCATGTCGTGCCGCTAGCGCGGATAGCCCTGACCCTCTCTCGCCACTTTTCCCTATCGTTCATCGCTTCTGGCGGGTCTTAAGGACTACATCCCGTATCCTCACATAGCTGTTGTATGTATGTTCGTGCTGGTCGTCCTGCTTTTACTCGGCCATAGGTTGGGGTCCATAGGAGTACATTACATACGAGCTCGTCCCTGCTTCTTCAGTAGTGTCCTGCGTGTCTGGTTCGTCTAACTTGGATAGTTTTGTCATGGGAGAGTGTAAAAAATGAAAAGAGAGTGTAAAATGGAATCGGGGTTGGCTATCATTTTTTGCACTAATTACTTTTTTTAACGTTCATTCAGTTATATGCGCTCACAATATATCATAAATAAATGAAAAAAAGTAATTGAACATAAATATTTAAATTCACCTAAAGCCCAATCAATCGTGTTTATGAGAAACACAAAATACTGGTCAGCATTTAACATCATTTTTGTTTTTTTTATACACCTCTTGTTAATGATATCATCGAGGATCTATAAATAAAGTTAAACAGTTTTACCAATTATTTGTCCCAGCCGTGTATACAACTTCAATTACATCTGCCGAAATCACAAACTCACACACACACACACACACACACACACACACACACACACACACACACACACACACACACATATATATATGTATATATAGATGTTCAAAATAAAAGATAAATTTATTCAAATGCACTACTTATTAAACTTGACTGCCACAAGATCTTGAGAATTATCGAATGTTTTGTCTTAAATGATTTACCCCAACCACTTTTGATAAAAGCTTTTTAGTATATACCAAAAACGACATTTTCTTTAAGTTTTCTGAGCCTATGGCAATTATCACTCACACCTACATTTAATATATACAACTCTTATTGAGAGTGGGATTATATATACCTTTACCTATACCTATACATCTATCTATCTATCTATCGTGTTTTTCAGCTGTCATGGCTGTCTTGTAAATAAACGCACATATTTGTCGATGTTTCTATCTATCTATCTATCTATTTAAGTGTGCTAATGTGACACCCGCGAGGCATTAAAATCGCCGTATAGATCTTTCATTTAAACATTAAGTTGTTTTTCCTGACAGCAAACGTAAGTTTTTTTTCATCTTCGCGTATCTGCATAGAACCGGATATCAGTAAGCTTTTCATTGGCCCATATATTGAATACACCAATTTTTCTTTCTCATATTTGCACTGAGACAAACCCAAAACTGAATATCTACATTTTATTTATCTGAAGCAATCTGTGAATCTCTGTTAACAAATAGAAGACATTCTCAGAGATTAAAAAAGTATCTTTGCTTCATCAAGATTACGTAAAATTGTAATTCAAAAAAACCTACAAAAAAGAAATGCATTCAATGAGAAATCCTTAACAAGATTATATGGCTCAATAAATTCTTGGCTACCGAGGAAAAAATGAATAAAGATCTCTTAGACTAAATAGAATGAGCCAATTCAGAATTTGCGCATAGAACTTTTCTAGAATGTCATGATTTTTTCAAACGTGCAACTTATTCCACTGGTAGACCTGTAAATCACTCTTTTTCAACCCCTTTAACTACGTAAAATAAGTAGGGTTGATTTGGTTGCTTATTCTCAATTAGGCAACCAGAATGAAAAACTCAGAATTAGAACCAACTGGCCTCCACCACACTCTCTCACCTTCCCTGAAATACTACAGCAGTATTGAAATTGTTACTAACAATAATTTTATGTCACTTCATAAAATTTGGCTATGCTTAAAAAGCAATCTTTATATCAAATATTCCACACCAGATATCATATGCAGTTAATGATGGTGTAATGCAAGGGAAATCAATAAATATCAACATTTATTAACGTGTCTTCAAAATTTTCCAATGTTCAAATTTGAAACAGTTTTGCAGATATTTAATATCAAAGTGAAATTTACGCAATTCCACACCAAAAAGAGGAAAGTTTGCATGACATAATGGCTAAAGTACTGGACTGGAGCTTTGAAGTAAGTGAGTTTAAAATCCAGTCATGCTTGACTAAAACCCTTGGGAAAGATATGAACCCCCTATTCCCCAGGCTATGGGTCAAATAGTATCACTGCTATTTTTCTCCAAGGATGGCTTTGGCATTAAAATGAACCATGATGATTGATATACCATTAAAAACAAAGATAAAATAGTCCAGAATATTTGGGCTATAGTCTCAATCCTCATTGTTATACTCACAATTCTTTAGCCGATATGTCCCACACAGAACCCCAAACCAAACCCCTTATTTTCCCTAGTTCGACACAGGGCCCTTGAAGAAAGCTGAGGGACATTTTGGCTGGAGTGTTGTGAGTATATGAATAAAAATGAAAACGATAGTTTGAATATTCTAAATGATAAAATTATCATTCTTCATCTCAGAAATTCGGCCAAATTATATGAAAAGATTGTTTATCATGAAGCTTTAAAAGAGTAAAATACTCTTTTTGGAAATGTATCTCTCTTTATTAAATCTATGTTGTATATATATATATATATATATATAGTTATTTGCTAATCTTAGTTGTAGCACAAGGCTTGAAGTATGAGGCACCTAGTGAGCATCAAACTTACGATCAATTATCTTCAAATCAAATGTGCTAAACCTTACAACGCATAAAATTGACATTGCGTCACACACTGCCCGTGGAGGACTGTTTGGATTACTCTATATTATGAGGTGTATCGTCAAAATGGAAAGAGAATTTAAATACTCAAATTGAAGAAAATAATTGTTTGATAGTTGCTTCTTAGCAGGCTTTCCTGCACACCGTCCTATAGACTATGTGTTATTCTAAAACAGATCTATATGACCGTTTTGTTTCCGCCCTAACAATTCTACCACTCCAGAACAGTGCGTGCATAGGAGTAATGGTAGTAAAAGGGGTACACCAGGCTCCGTAGATCTCCAGAATTGAACATCAACATCAGATACAATTTGGTGTCATACCCAAGAACCCGTACAATTCTGCTGGGAATAATGTAAGTATATTAGCCTAATGAGCTGAGTGTTCGCAAATGGTCCGCGAGACCGGGTATTCCCAGGTGGAGACTTACCGAAGATCTTGAAATTGGTACTAGATGCCGCCTTGCTTAGCACTCCACATTCAAGGTAATGATCAAGGGTAAAGGAGGTGCCCGTGGTGTAATGGTTATCGTCACAGGATATGGACACGGCGATACGAGTTCAATTCCTGGACAAGAATGATTGCATTTCACATAGCACTAATACCCTTGGGAAAGGTATGAATCCAATTATTCTCCCTCCAGCTATGGATAAATAGTAGGGCAGACTAGGTTCTTCAGCCTTGGTGAGGCAACTAGTCTAGGAGAAAGAAAACTCTGAATTCAAACCTCTTAAACTCCGCTTAAAAATTGACCTTGTGTCATATCCTGCCCGAGCGGAAGGGGTTGGGTAAATAGGATCAAGGGTAAAGTGGAGGAATCTAGGGAAAGGAGTAGCGCTCTCCCCTACACATCGGTTTAGTAACTATTGATAAAGGAACCTTCGGGTCACCCTCGACTAAGGTCGCTAATATTACTTTATTTAAAACCCCTTCGAAAGGACCTTACAAACAGTGATGCAAGTTCTTTGAAGAACCCTGCAAAAAATAAAGAATTGTCATTAAAATTTGTCATAATATGTATCATGCGATACAAAACTGAAAACAGACCTTTTTTTTTTTTGCCATGAGATCAGAGAAATGTTGTCTGAAAGTAAATTCTGTAGATGAACTCAGTCATCTTTGGATAGCATCATAGAATTAATTTGTATTAATTTTAATGTTCTTTTTTGAGTCCCACGTAGCTGAAAACGATGATGATTTAAAAAAAGACAAAACACCAGCTTACATACCAACAAAGGATAAAAATTTATTTGATCCTCATCTTTAATATTCTTTCTTAATTAAGGTAATAGTGATGAGCATGAAGAAAGATTCCATCAAAATCTTTCGATGATAGTAGCAACCTATACGTAAATAGTGATACACCTCTAATCTGATAAGTATTTACTGCTTGCTTCTACAAGTAACCAGCATCTCCCACAAGTACATGAGTAATTGTTCCCAATTTTTATTTATATTGACCAATGATTGAGGGTACATGTTCTTTCAATGAAATAATTTTTTTCTTAAGAATGATTGTTTTATCTGATGTATAGCAAACGCAAAAATCGCTATTGATAGGTTATCGGTCATGAGGAAGTCAAACCTATCCGCTAAAATAAAACGTAATTTTTTCCAAGCAGTAGTCGGGTCGGTACTACAATATGGATGCGCCACATGGACGCTGACAAAGTATAAGGAGAAAAAGCTTGACGGCAATTACACAAGAATGCTAAAAGCTATATCGAACAGATCCTGGTGGCAACATCCCACAAAACAGCAGCTGTACAGCTACCTACCACCTATCTTGAAAACCATCCAGATAAGAAGAAAAAGACATGTGGAACACTGCTGGGGTGGTAAGGTAGCGAACTCATAAGAGATGTGCTTCTGTGGACCCCTTCACACGGACGAGCAAGTGTTGGGTGACCAGCTAGGACTTTTCCACAACGGCTCTGTACGGATACAGGATGTATTCTTGAAGACCTGCCAGAAGCGATGATAGAGATGAATGGCGAGAGAGGATCCGAGAAATCCGTGCGAGCGGCTTCCTAACGATGAGTATGATAAATATGATGGGAATATGATGCTTTAGTATTTTCTCAGTTTGAGTACTCAGATTTTCTATAAAATATTCTCCCAACCCCTCCACTACAGACAGGAAATGACTCGAGACTAATGTTTCTATAGAGTAAAGCTGGTTTTAATTCAGAATTTTTCTTTTCCCTCTCTGATTGCGAAACCAAGGATAAAGAAACGACTTTGTTCCATTTTTCCTGTGAGGACGGATAAATACTTTTCTAAATTGCATTCGGTGTACTCCACCTTTTCCAGAGCTCTATAATCATAGTCTCATCATCGGATATAGTTTAGTGACCCACGTGGTGATTATTTTAAACTTCTACAGGGTATTCATTGTATTCTCGTTGTAAGTACGCATTTAAATTTCAAGTATTTTTAACGCAACTGGATATTACCTCGTTAAAGAGAGCCTTCAGAGATCATTCTTATTTCAGTTGTGAAACAGTGCGTCTAAACTTTTAATGAATGATCTCATGGCCCTAAAAAAGGAGGAACTGAACGTAAACATTCAACTGGCAGTGTTGTCGGAGTTTAAGAAAAACAAAAACACCTCAGAAACATTTAAAGAATTTTCTCTTCTGATACCATGTTCTTTTATGTGCAGACAAATCCATAAATACTTTTTTGAAATTTAATTCCCCTGTTCGTCATTGAGAGATTCACCCAGAGAAGGGTTATCATCCCACCTCGATGAAGATGCTTTAAAAGGATTGGTGAAATGCAATTTGCACAACAATACTCGAGATTTACCGCTTGACCACAAGACATCTCAATCCATAATCTGTCATTTTCTGAAAGCAATAGGAAAATGAATATGAACATTAACAAAATAAATGCCCTTCACTCGTCAATAGAAGGGGTTTCCTTTTCTATAGTAACGTAAACCCACATTCAGCAAGAATCATGCGGGAAAAATACTGAATATTGGCTGGTCTATTCTACACGATTTACCATATTGACCAGTTGTTGCTCTACGTAATTCCAACTGTTTCCTTCTCTACTAAATGCTCTGAATAACATTTTTTTATCTCGACCATCGAGTGAAAACTTCTAGAGTTCATAACCATCCGCGTTTTACTAGAGACAATGAAAAATTAACTTATGAATGGCAAGAGGTTATTCAAACTAATCCCAAATGAACGCATGATTGGAATTGATTAATTGCTAAATAATTCATAGGTAAATTATATATTGCTAAAACAGAAATATTTTTTGACTCAACAATATATATATATATATATATATATATATATATAGTCCTAATTCTAACATACATACATACATAAATGCATACTTACATATATATACACACACACACAGAGACATATATATATACATATACAAATATATACATCCATCCATATATATATATATATATATATATATATACTTTCTTTAAAGAAAAAAACAAAGACCGGTTATTTTAGGATTATAACAGGACTTCTTCAGATCTTATGGATAAATAAGATCTGAAGAATTCCTGTTATATTTTTTCTTCGTGTTTTTGCTTTACATCAGAAACGCAAAACAGGATGGAAATACATTTATAATCCTAAAATAACCGGTCTTTGTTTTTTTTTCTTTAAAGAAAGTATTGCTCTGTAAAATTAATTACATTGAGCTCTCTACCAGGAAAATTTAAATGTTCAACTCTTGAATGATTTTCTTGTCCTGAAGGAATTACTCCCAACTCTGGTTTAACTGGACCGAATAATACTACTATATATATATATATATATATATATATATATATATATATATATATATGTATGTATTGATGTGTGTGTGTGTGTGTGTGTGTGTGTGTGTGTGTGTGTGTGTGTGTGTGTTAGACTCAACCCAAGAGACATTCAACATATTTTATACCAGTTTTCATGTCTTTTCTGTCTATTTAGCCGCATAATATCTTGAAAAGACGCTTTCATCTAATATGCACTCGGCATCATTGCTATAACAAATAGGTTTGCTCTTTGTTAAATGTTATAACGATTCGTTTGAGAAGCAATGTTAGTTTTCAACTTCAATACAAATGATGTCATTATTGTGCTAGATTGATTTGATATTAAAAACTTCCCAAAGTCGTTTTCTACTTTATTATAGTGCTCTGTGTAAAAGTGTGACTTCTATGCTTCCATATATGTCATTTCCGTATTAAATGCTGTTATGGAAACTCATTCTTAGATCGTTTGTTATTTAGGTGTTAATGTTTCAGGGGACAC
Source organism: Sepioteuthis lessoniana (assembly GCA_963585895.1). NCBI lineage: Eukaryota > Metazoa > Mollusca > Cephalopoda > Myopsida > Loliginidae > Sepioteuthis > Sepioteuthis lessoniana. The sequence continues at coordinate 45,455,398 of OY757924.1, read as the reverse complement.
AGACAATTCAGAAGAACACTTCATAATTCCTCGTATATTAGTGTCTGATATAGAAAAGATTTTAAATTATGATGTGGAACATTTGAAGGCAGGTTAATGTTTTAAAGTAGACAATACGTTTAAACCAGATATTTTTCAGGGGTTTATATTTCATGAACTACGTCATCTGCAGAGGACTAAGACCTCCATCCAAAAAGGGGTGCCCTGGATATTAAAGCTAAATTCAATCAGACATATCAAGCTACATAGAAAACTCTCAGTTAAAGGAGAGAAAATTGAATGAAATTTATACAAGAAATTTCGATTTCATTGGATGTACAAGATTAGACTTATACATGGTAAAATGTTAATTCTTCTTCTTCTTCTTCTTCTTCTTATTATTATTATTATTATTATTATTATTATTATTATTATTGTTGTTTTTTTTTTTACATCAGCTCTATCAGGATGTTTTTTCGCTTGAGTCTGAATGAAAGAAACTTTTTTAAGGTGTCTAGGAATCGCCTCTACATACATACTAGCCAATTTTGGTATTACTGTGGTCTGGGTGGTTTCAGTACGTCTTTTATATCTATAGTTCATCGCATCTCTTTTCCATGTTTTTGGGGACTGTTCTTAGGGGTTCAACTACGATTGGTATTATTGCACATCGTCACCTGGTGGTCTTTCGGGGAAGTCTGAAAGACAACAAGTCTCCACCGGTATCCAGAACTCTTCTCGGTATTCTAGCTTATTACAACAATACTGTGGTCTTTATGGTCTCGATTCTTCCTCTTATTCCGAATTCCATCTGTCTCTTTTCCTTACCCTTGAATAGCGTTCTAAAGGTACAATCTATTATTGGTTTGTCCTGTTGGCTGAGGCTGTAGAATACACTGACTACTCTTCTGCAAATGGATAAGAACCCCCAAAGAGAGTCCTGATTATGACAATAAACAAACTGCTTGTGAGGTTTAAGTAATTCTGGGGCTTTGGAGAATGCAGAGTACCCCTTCATTGCCATCGCCTCAAGGTCCACTCTGGACCCAATAAAGTGTTGCCACTCCGGGTCAGAGTGGACCTGGAAGCGATGGCAATGAAGGGGTACTCCGGCTTCTTCAAAGCCTCAGAATTACGTACATTAGACCCAATCAAATCTTAGTACTCCGGACCAATGTATGGTTCAAATAGAACTAAACTGTGCACTCATGTACAACTGAATTGTATGAAAAGAACTGAGTATTTGTATAAAAATAGATTTGGCATTAAATTACCTCCAAAGGTTGATATGCCATAAAACCCACCAAACCAACCAACCAACCAACCACTCTGTTATTATCATGTCACCTTCATTTTCCCAGTTTTTTATAGCTCTCGGGTAAAATCTAAGTATTTGTCTATCTTTTTGTTTTCTTTTACTTTCACTCGCTGGAGCTGAAATATCTACTCAAAGAAAAATAATGTTTCCTGAGAATTAGCGCAAAATTTGACCACCTGGTTGAGAATGAATGATCAAGTGATCGGTTTGTATCACCAAATTCAAGAGAACTTTATGCATATAATTTTCTTCGACGATTCTCGTTTGTTTATATACCCCATTTTTTTAGTACGATCAATTTTCTTATTTCTTGCACAATTTCCTGTGGATTACCTTTCACACAATAGTTAGTCTTGTACTCCTTTTTGCGCTTTTTTTTTTCTTTTGCATTTGCTTATTATTTAATTAATCATTTCATCTCTCTATCACCTCATAATCCACGCTCACTATTCTTTTGCGTATGATCAATTTTCGTTTGAATATCATTGTTATTTACTGCATTATTTTATTCTGATATGAAAACAAATTTTGTGTCTCCTTTGCTCGATTCTCTTTTTAACTATGTCTATGTCTTCACGTGTGCTATCTATTCAATTTGTCGCTTGAAATATCCATAGAGTTGTTTTCTTTCCATTTTTATTTTCTAGATGTTTTTTTCTTCTTGTCCTTTGGCTGACATTGCTGTTACTGCCTGTAGTAATTATTCTTTCTTTGCTCTTTTTTATATATTCCTCTGCTTGGATACCGCACGGTCCTCATTTATGGTGAGTCCTCTCCCTCCTTCATTTTCTGGTACATATAATCGGTCGGTATTATAACTCGGATGTAAGGTTTTGTGTATTGCCATCAATTTTGCTGGCGTAATTTAGATGCATCATGAGCTATTTGATGTAAAGCCTATTATATATCACTAATATGTAACATATATTACTAGTAATAAGTTCGATTGATCGAGCGTGTTATTTAGATGTTGAATCTGTTAAGTGATGCCATATGAGAGATTTAGATCCTATCAGTGGCAAAATGTGTTACTTCAGTGCATTATATGTTATTTTAGTACATCATATAATAATTTGTTGCGTCATGCGTCTTGCTGGTGCATCATATGTTTTAAATGCGTTATCGCGGTGCACCATATTTCATCTAGTTGTACGAGGCATTGCCCTTCATGTAAATGCAAAGAAAACGAAGTACATGCGTTTTAATCGGAAATAAACTATCTCCACTTAAAATAGCAGTCCTCTGAAATTTGTCAACAAGTTAACGTACCTCGGAATTTCATCCAAATAGCGGTGGTTTCAATAATACCCAATGGATGCACGGCATGGATGCTGAAAATCGCATAAAGAAAAAAAACTAGACTAGAACTGCACATGAATTCTACTAGATATGTTGAATAAAACCTGATAAGCTGTACCGTCTCTTACATCCCACCTCTAACACCAGGAAAAGCAAGGTGTACCTCAAAATTGACCGCTTCACATGGCCATGCTAGTATTGGCCGACTGGTAAGAATTTACTTACAACAGCTCTTTGCTGACACAGGATGTAGTTAGGAAAAACCTTCTGGGAGTGATGGATGACAACACGGATACAGAGAAAGAGAGACAGTGAAATCCGTGTGAGCAGCGTGACTTGATGACGATGCTATCATGTGTTATGTCAGTGTATCAAGTATTATTTTGATGCATCATGTTTTATATCGATGCATCATGTGTTATAAATATTAACGTTATGTGAAATGCAAAACAGTCCCATTAAGGTTTTGAAGCAGATAGCTGAGTTTACTTCTCACCAGGACACCCGTTACTTTACCAACATATCCTAAAATGTACATACTCTCAAAAAATAAAGATCCAAGATACAGTAAAAGGGAATTCTTCAGACGTACAAGAATATTTTCAGGTGTCACGGCAGAGTATGGCAATAGGTAACCCAGATAATTATTTAGCAGAGTGCAACTAGTTTTCTTTCACCAAGGCTAGATAACTCCCCAAGGCTAAAAAGTCCAGTCTTCCCTAATATTTAAGCATAACTGGATGGAAAGCACATGTATACATACCTTTTCCCTGAAAATTAGCTCGAAGCAAGACAAAAAAAACCCCCATCTCTGTGCTCTGGGATTTGAACTCTGGTTGTCGATTCCATTCCCTCTGACGAAAACCGTAACGCTTAGGAAAAATATGCAATGGTCACGTGTCCAATTTTTCGAAAGGCACGAAATAAGCATGATTTGAAACATCATGTGCTATCTAATATTATATGGGATATTTATGTGCTATTTAATATAACATGGGATATTTATGTATGTGTTTGTTTATGCATTACTTTAAGCTATTTGAAAGATGATTAACAACAAGGATCCCATCAGTTCTCCTATGGTTGTTGTAGACATTAAACAAAGTGTAATCGTTATCAAACAAAATATTCGGTAGAAAATCAGAAGAAAAAAATTAGCTAAATTGCCGAGGAAGATTATGGAAATTTGTTATCTTTGTCCACTTTCAACGTAACTGCGAGTGGCTATGATGGCACCGAAATAAAATAAACACATTTTCTAATTTAAACCAAACATAATTCATATTCCAATTGATTATAAAACAACATTTATCTTTCAAGAATATATATTTACCAACCTTTACTCAAGAGCAGGATATGACACAAGGTCAACTTTTTAAACGACGTTTAACAGGTTTGAAATCAGGGTTTTCTTTTGTCCTGAATATTTGCCATACCAAGATTAAAGAACCCATTCTTCCCCTCTGTTTAGTCCAAGATGGAGGGAGAATATCAAGGCAATGTGAAATGCAGTCTCGACCAGGATTTGCATCCGGGTGGTTCCGTCCATATTCTAGGATGATAATCATAACACCATGAGGACCCCCTAATGTTTCTACTATACGTATATAAATATTCAAACTCAAAATTTTCATCTATCTATCTATCTATCTATCTATCTATTTTTGTTATCTTCTATCTTTCTGTCTCTCTTTTATAATTTTTGTCTGTCTCTGTCAATGCCTGCTCGTCTATTTGTCTCCCTCCATATATATATATATATATATATATATATATATATATATATATATATATATATATGTGTGTGTGTGTGTGTGTGTGTGTGCGTGCGTGACAAAATAAAGTTAATTAAGTAAATAAAACTAACAGTAATTCATGGCTCAGAGTCTAACGTCTGCAATCGTCAGGTGAGCCTTTATTCCACGCCATCGAGGGATACAATGCTCTGTACTATTTTCTTAGTTTGCAGTCATGTGAATATAATATAAAAGGTATGATAAATCACATGACTTAATCTGATGTCAAATTTGAAATGATATAATTTCTCTCAATTCGGCATCTTGACCGGAGCTAAGCCGTTTCGTAAAATAGTTTATTTAGGTCTTGAAACCTAATAATGAAATAGTTTTCCTCTAGACACAACCTCCAATTACTGGATCCCTTATAATAGGTATACTCTCTAAACGATCGACCATTTCATTTCGGATTCTTCCCTATAAGTTCCCTTGCTTTTACACACACACACACACACACATATATATATATATATATATATGTTTGCCGACCGGTGTGGAGAGCCACCCGAAGGTTCCCTTTTCAGTAGGTGCACAACAAGGTGTAAATAGGGAACAAATCTTTTCACTGGAATGCTTCACTTACCTTTGATCTCTACCTTATGATGCAAAGATTAAGCAAGGAGTCATCAAGCACAACTTTTGAGTCTTTGATAAGACTTCACCCAGGATTGAACCCCAGGGAAAAGAGTAACGCCTTCCCGTACACGTCGGTGAACTATCTATTAAAAAAGGAGCCTTCGGGCACGGTCGATTAACTTACGTACTTACTTAACTATATATCATAATCATCATGTCACGCCATCAACAAGAATATCCCTGACCCTTTCTCGCCACCCTTCCCTATCGCCAATTGCTTCCAGTAGGTCTTCAAGGCAACATCCCGTAACGACACAGAGGCGCTGTATGTATTTTCTAGCGGGTCGTCCTGCTTTTGCTCGTCCATGTAAAAGGGTCGAAGAGAGTAAATCACTTACGAGTTCGTCCTTACTTCTCCAGTAATGTTCTGCATGTCTGGTTCGTCTAAATTTTATAGTTTTCGTGATGGGTGGTAAGTGGCCGTACAGCTGCTGCTTTGTGGGGTGCTGCCTCCATGACTTGTCCAATATTGCTCGCAGCATTCTTGTGTAGTTGCCGTCAAGCATTTTCTCTGCAAGTTTGTTAGCGTCGATGTAGTGCAACCTTAGTGCAGTATCGACACGACTGCTCTTTGTAAGAAACTGCCTTTTATTTTATCGGTCATGTCTGACTTCCATATGACCGATATCCTATCGAAAGCTGTCCATGCCTTTGCTAGTCACGTGTTGATGTCTGTCTCGGTTGATGACACAGCATTCTGGGTAGGTGAACTTATCTACTAGTTTCAGAGAGTTACCGTTTAGTGTGGAGATGTCACCTGTTTAATTAAAGCACATATATTCCGTCTTGTATGGATTGACATGCAGGACTATGTCAGCAGCAGCTCGTTCCAGACTATGTAGCCGGGTTTCAGCTTGGGTGAGTGCATTTGCCAGAAGCGCTCTCATCGGCAAAGTCGGCGCCCGTAATAGTTTGTTAGCTTGAAAGCGTTTTGTTTCATTTTATCAATAGATGTTCTAAGCATGTAGACTAGACAGCTAATAAAGAGGTATGGGGCTAATGTGTCTCCTTGCAGTACACCTGCTGCAATGTGGAAGTAGTCTCTGTCTCCATCCGGGGAATGGACTCTTACTTTTGTGTTTCTGTACTGCATCATTATGGCTGCGACGGTTTCTTTTGGTAGGCCGTAGACGAGTAAATTTGCTCCATCCTTCCTCTGTGAAAGGAGTCAAAGGCCTTGGTAAAGTCAACAAATATATTGTTGCCTGTAGGTTTTTTTCACATACACCTTCAAGAATTCGACGGATAGTCAAAATTTGTGACGCCATGGATCTTTTTTTTTTAAGTTATCATTTTTAAAATTTTGATTAAAGAACTTTCCATTGTTATGGTCTGATATTGTTTCTTGTCTAACATCTCGCTATTTTCTTTATATCACTGAAAAATTCACATCTGAAATATAAAAACATTATCATCAATAACAATAAAATTCTATATAAAAATAACAACGAAAACGCCTGTAAATCTTTGAAGTCATCAGAACTGAAAATAAACCACAAATTAAAGTGTGTGTGTGTGTGTGTGTGTGTGTGTGTGTGTGTGTGTGTGTGTGTGTGTGTGTCTATTCGTAAGTCGTATTTGATATGTATGTAAATAATCAGACATGCATGGACATCTATGTATCTATTTATCTATCTCTTTCGGTCTTTCTTTCCTTTATCATATATATATATATGTGTGTGTGTGTGTGTGTGTGTGTGTGCATAAATAAATGTATACTCTATGTATAAATGCATTTTACACACACACACACACACACACACACACACACTGGTATATGATTTCGAAGTCTACACATAAGTCATGTATTTCAATAAATGTTCTTTTTATTACCGTGAGTAAATATATATGTATGCATGCCTTGTCTGTAAGTCGGTAGATGACACGTTTATGTTTACTTGTTCGTTTTAACAAGAAACTTCTTTTTTTCTTGATCATTTTATGAAACATTTAGTCAAACAGACTGACTGAAAATAATTCTAAATGTCGATTAGCGGCAAAATATGGCAATCTATTTTCTTTAATTCGAAAACAATTTAAATGTAATTTCTAGTTCCATTCGGTAAATTCTATTCCGTTTCCAAACTGTCTGGCATAAACACTCTAATGATTTGTAAATGATCTGTTTAGACATTTTTAACCTGATTATTCACTGCATAATTCTGATGTTGAGGGAGAGGGTGACGGTTAAAATGCCATCAAAATTTTCCCGCCAATTTGTATGTCGGTATTTCAGAATTAATAAGACGAGCGAAAAAAAAGGAACAACTGTCGTAAAAAAAGACTAACATGGAAATAATAGACATGAAATGTTCGTTCAAAGAAATTATTCCCATCTTCGAGAATCAATTACCCGGACATAAATGAGAACAATTTAAAAAAAAAGAAGATTTTAAAAGATATATATCCATTGTTTTTAAAGTGAAATAGTGAAGATACACACATTCATTTACGCGGGGGGGAAATGTTTCTGTTTAGTTTCCTCAAGGCAAACTGCACTTCATGAATCTACAATCAACAAATAAGTATGAAAGAATGTATTCCCATGAGTTTGCTTGAGAAAATAAGAATTGTCAAATTTTTACATATCTTTGCTTTTTCAATTTCAACATTTTTTGTTAGTTTTAACATCTTTTATTATTCTAATATCAATACCATTTACAGGTTACTTTATTTTTTTCGACTCTTTTAGCCATTTACAAAGAAGGTCACGGTGGTGTATTAGCTAACTTGTGGGACTACATCATACTAAGCGAATTCGAATTCCAATCACACTTATACATTCACTTTTGAACTAATACTCTTGGTATGTACCACCTTATCTCTCTCTAGCCGTGGCTTATATTGTACCATTACCGGTCGGTTGGTTTTGTTATTTAATAATACACGAAGGGTGATATGCCAGTATAAAAAGAAAACAAGCAAAGGCAATCTCTAAAAGATTTATTTTCTTTCAAACGGTCTTTTTTCCCTATATATCAAGTTTTAAACATTACGTTTGTCATTTTCTTTTCAAAATTGTGGGGCTGGCTTAATGAGTAGTGAGTTCGCCAATGGTCCAGGAAACCGGGGTTCAATCCCAGGTCGAGTCATATCAAATACTCAAAAATGGTACTTGATGCCGCCATGCTCAACACACAGCACTATAAGGTAAATGGTCAAGGTTAAAGTTGAGCAATCCCAGAAATGGAGTAGAACCCCACCTACACCTCGGTGTTGTAGCTATTAAAAAGGGAGCCTTCGAGTCACCCTCGTCTAAGGTCACCAACTTCACTTATTTTCTTGCTACTCTCTATCCATATACATGTGTCTTGTTGCGTAAAATTATTGTCGTTGGAAATGGCGGTAATTTGCGTTTCACGAGCGCAAATGCCATTAGGAAATGCATGGATCCATCAATTCCTCCACCAACTATAGGTAAATAGGTGGGCATATTTGTTTCTTTAGCCTTGATGTTGCACTTCTCTCTCTCTCTCTCTCTCTCTCTCTCTCTCTCAAATTTCCAAATGTTTTCCTGAACAGACTGGTTTGCTATGATTTCTGTTCGACGTAAAATCAAACCTATTGGGTTATTTGATAGTAAAGTCATCCCTGTAGAAGAACAATAATAATACTGTTTAACCCATAATTGGGGGTATAAAGGATTTTTATATCTTTCTTGAGTCCAAAAGTGAACATAATAAAGGGGCTGGAGTTCGGAATCGCTTACTACGTTGCTGTCCAGCACATTAACCTATTCGCCCCGCTGACCTCCACGTGAAGTTGAGAGGGACTTAACTGAAAAGCCATGTAGAACTGATTTCGCCATTGCATTTCATCTTCCAGAGACCGGAGTTTAAAATACACATCATCATCATCATGTCGTCCCGCTTGCACGGATATCCCTGACCCTCTCTAGCTACTTCTCCCTATCGTTCATCGCCTCTGGCAGGTCTTCTGGGCTACATCGCGTATCCTCACATACCTGCTGAATGTATGTTCGCGCTGGTCGTCCTGCCTTAGCTCGGCCATATGTGGGGGTCCATAGGAGTATATCACTTATGAGCTCGTCCCTGCTTCTCAAGCAGTGTCCCGCATGTCTGGTTCGTATAACTTGGATAGTTTTCGTGATGGGAGGCAGGTGGCCGTATAGTTGGTACCTTGTTGGGTGTTGCCGCCAGGACGTGTTCAATATTGCTCGCAACATTCTGGTGTAATTGCCGTCCAGCTTCTGCTCCAGCCGTTTAGTTAGCGTCCAAGTAGTGCATCCATACAGCAGTTTCGACACGACCGGTGCCTGGAAGAAACTGCGTTTTATTTTATCGGTCAGGTCACAAATAAATTAATACTTTTGTCTTCTGACCAATGAACATTACTAGCACTAATGGTTCTAGTTCAAGTACAAAATATTTTTCCTTCTTGACTTAATCTTGGGAAATCCTTCTGTTCCTACTATTAATTTTACCTATTTTCTAAACATTTTGTCCAATCAAATTTTGCTATCACCTGATACTATCACCAAATATATATATCATCATATCGCGCTGGTAGCACGGATATACTTGACCCTCTCTCCCCACTCCTCCCTATCGTTCATCGCCCTAGGTAGGTCTTCAGGACAACATCCCGTATCCTCACATAGCTGCTGAATGTATGTTCGTGCTGGTCGTCCTGTTTTGCACGGCCATGTGTGGGGGTCCATAAGCGTACATCTCTTATGAGTTCGTCCCTACGAACCAGACATGCAGGACACTGCTGGACACACACACACACACACACACACACATATATATATATATATATATATATATATATCATAAATAGCTCACTTAAGATACATGGGTAAAGTTAGAGAAGAATGAAAGGAGAGAAATGACGAACCTACAAGAAAATACAGCCGTGTGCGATTAATGAAGCGAAACTGGTGTAAAGTGTTATGTTCTTTATATCGGCGAGGCTTGGAGAGAATGAACTCTTCCCAGTGGCTAGTGCCGACGATAAAAGAATCGACTTTTGCCGGTATGCAAAATAAAAAGGTTATGTAGCACAAAGCTGTCAATGGGATAGCCTGGTAATTCAGGTCCCAGGTCCAGGTTGCTTTCAGAGCCAATATGATGTGTAACAACACGATATCGGCTATGAAGACAGTACATCACAGAAGATCATCCTTGAAGCATCTGAAAATAAATTGTTTTACTTTATGCAATGCCTAGACATCCATGTATATGCATGCACATACATATACCCGATGCAAACACCTATGCATTCAAGAGATTCCTGCCAATTTGTATGTGGGTATTAGAATTAATAAGACGAGCGAAAAAGTAATAAATGTAGGTTTGATTTGGTTTGGGTTGATTTGGTTTGCTTTTATGGCATATCAAGCATTGTAAGATATTCAATGACTAATCTATTTTATACATGTACAAAGTTCTATTTCAAGCAATTCAGTTTAGCATAAGTACACAGTTTAAATGTAAATAAACAGTTCTATTTAGAAAATATTCAGTTTATTCCATAAAATTAAATAAGTGTAAGTATTGCTATGTATCACTTTTGATTCAAGTAAACATCAGTCATCTATTTACGAAAATGTTAAATGTTAAAACAGTTCTATTTCAAATAAATCAGTTTATCATCAATACACAGTTTATATGTCAAAACTGTTCTATTTTAAACAATTCATTTTTGAATAAATATACAGTTTAGTTCTATTTGACCCATAGATAGGACCCTATCAGGTGGAACTACTTCGGACCAGACTGGACCAAGGAGCGATGACAATAAAATGGTACTCCGCATTTATCAAAATTCCAGCATAACTGGAGCGTCACCATCAGATTGTTAGGTGTCATATACAGGACATTCGTTGGGTCCAAAAAATTGTATTAATAAAATTAGGGAAAAAAAGAAAAACTCATGAATAAATGATATCAAAATTTCGTGCATAAATAAATCATGTTGAACTTTCAATAAAAAATGAAAAGAATTAAACAAAAACAAACAAAACATATCTACAGTTTTAGTTTCTTGCGTTGAGAGTAAAACACATCTGTTGAGATAGTATTAAATACGTTGATTTTAATAGACATCATTATCATCGTCATCATCAGTATCTTCATGAAGTCGCACACATCTGTTGAGATAGTTTTAAATACGTGGTTTTTAGTAGACATCATTATCATCGTCATCATCAGTATCATTATGAAGTCGAACACATCTGTTGAGATAGTATTAAATGTGGTTTTTAATAGACATCATTATCATCGTCATCATCAGTATCATCATGAAGTCACAATGATAGCCTGAGTTCCACTGACTCTTTCGAGCTATTCATTCCTATCTTCTATTGCATCTAACAGGACTTTTAACCAACATGAAATGCTTGAACCGAGGTTCTTTGCAGCTCGGTCAACTCTTGCACCACCATGTTCAGAAATCCATGAAATATTGTCGCTTAAGAGTTTGTTGTCGCTCTTTATGTAGAACCCAACATGACTTCGTCTTACTTTAATGGTTTGTGAGATGGGAAGTAAGTGGCCGTAAAGTTGCCGTTTTCTGGAGTGTTGCTTCCATCATTTGTTCAAGTTACCACGCAGCATTCATGATAATATCGAATTAATCTGTCGCAGACTACACCTTCGTTATGCGTATGTTGATACCGCTTTCAATAGATGGGATATTGCTGTCGAGTTTTCAAACTGGTCTTACTAATTTTGTAGGCTTGTCGCAAAGAGAGCATATGTTTGTTTTGTTGTTGAAAACACGGAATTCTGTTTTCTTTGTATTCATGCATAGGCTAATATCTCCCGCTGCTTGCTCTCGGCTATGCTGTTGAAATTTAAATTGAGCTGATGGATTTACGAGAATATCGAGGTTATCTGCGTATTAACTACTTTTCATAGTTTCTGCGAGGTCTTCTCTGCTTCTTGCCTTTTTTCAAATGTCAACAATTATGCTACTGAAATAAAGTAACAGCTTTCAGCAGATTATTTCAACTTTGGCTAAATTTATGCGATTATATACAATTTAATCAACATTTAAACACATCTCTATCAGGTTTAATTATGTGGATATAAGCATGTTTTAGTACTCTGTCTATCGGGCTTATAATACACTGGCTGTATCTTCTTTACAGGGGTAATACCCTTCCACCAAAAAAGTGCGACACTACACTGCATCGTATAGAAAAGATGCAGTTAAATAGATCTAGGTAGTGTTGAGTAGTCTACCATTGATAATAAGGAGAGTAATAGTGATGCAAACGTAGCGTAAAGGTTATCGTCGTAGGAAATGAACTCGGCTACGCGGGTGCAAATCTTTGTCGAGACTGGTCATGTTTCATCTAGCGGTAATTCACTCATGACAAGCATGAATCCATGTCTCTTTCCTTCAGATATTGGCAAATATTAGCATAGCCTGGGATCTTTAGACATTGTATGGCAACCAGTCAAAAAGAAGGATACTTTACACCGCTTCAAAAATGACCTTGTGTCGGATCCCGCTCGTGAGGAAGAGGTTAGGTAAATATATACATTTTTTTTTTTTTTTGCTGTTGTTTCTTGATAAAATCATTAATATATTTTCACTGGCAATTTCATTTAAGATTTTTTTTTCTATAATCATTTGATTGCACATTGTTATGATATAAAATCTTTAGATCAAATACAAATAATTTGCTCACAGTTGTATCGTTTAAAATATTTAATCAGATTGTAATAACTTACAAATAATTATGTGTTTTCAAGTAACTATTTTTATTTGATAATAATTATTTGTTTTCACACGCTTACAAATCATCTCAATTAGATCCTTTTTAGTCCATAGATGGAGACCTAAAACCAATTACAGTTTGTAAAATTTATTCTTTTGCTGAGGAAAGATTTAATTATATTTACACTTTCGATCACTTATTACATTACACAAAGGTAAAAAACAAACAAACGTTTTTCGGTAATTAAATTTAGAAAATCATCCACAGAAAACAGTGTGTTTTTTTTTTAGTTTTGTACATTTTGATACTCTCGGATTTATCAAGTTTACCATATATATATATATATATATATATATATATATATATATATATATATAGGCAGCATTTCTTCGTTAATGAAAATTTCATTAAACATAATAGACATTTTATGTCTACATATTTTCTTTTGGATCCGTTCGAATTCCCGTATTACTTTTATTGTATTCTGGGGGAATTGATTTATGTATTGTCCATAGTTGCATGTATCCCTAGTACTTTCTGTCCGAAAATTCTCACCGACAACACAACAATATTAGAACATCAAAATAATAAACAAAAACTTCAGATTCTCGAAGCATTACATATCAGAAACCTGCAGCCAACACTTAATAGAATTAATTTTCAAACCAGTGCTAATGTACTTAAATGTCTTTAGCTACTGGCACTAAATATAGAATCACATTCAAAAACAAACGCCAAAACCTTCAACGGCAAAGACGCCCTTACACAGTTGTAATATGCTAAAACAAAAGTTACATCACTTTTGTAGTAGATCCTTCCCTGATGATGGCCCAAAGTCGTGCAGAAAGTACTAGGGATACATGCAACTATGGACAATACATAAATCAATTCCCCCAGAATAAAATAAAAGTAATACGGGAATTCGAACGGATCCAAAAGAAAATATGTAGACATAAAATGTCTATTATGTTTAATGAAATTTGCATATATATATATATATATATATATATATATATATATATATATATGTATATATATTTATTTATTTATTAAATTTATGCAAAATGTCAACCCACACACACACACAGATACACACACATATATATATATATATATATATATATATATATATATATATATATGTATATATATATTTGTATATATCCTCTTCATCATCAAGTAGTGCTAATTGCACGGATTACCTCTCATTCGCCATCCATCAATATCGGTCATGACTACTGAAACATCATCTAGACCATTTCCTGTATCCACACAGAGCTCATGCATCTAAACCCTTCCTGGCAGGCCAACAGTCAAATGTGTAAGAATCCATAAAATAGTGTTGCTTATTAGTTTGTCCTTAAATCTCCAGTTGTGCCCAGCATGTCTCGTTCATCTAACTTGTTTAGTTTGAGAGATGGGAAGTAGTTGGCTGCAAAGCTGCTATTTTGTGAGATGCTGCTTCCAGGACTTGTTCCTTACGGCACGTAGCATTTTTGTTTTTCATTCATTTCCTTAGAGTCCTGGTGGTGTATCCATAGAGCAGAACCGACTGAACCACAACCGGAAAGAAATCCTATTTTAATTTATCAGAAAAATTAGATTTATATACGATCGACAATATATTAATAGCAGTCCACGCCTTCCTATCTGTAAATTGTCATTGCTTTCAGTTGATGAGATACTGCTGTCGAGGTTTGTGAACTGGTCTATTAAGGTCAGAGACTTGCCACTTAAAGTGCGGAAAGCTTCTCATTGTTTAAAATACATAGACTCTGTTTTTAAATGACTTCACTGAAAGGCCAGTGCCACCTGCAGCTTGTTCCATGCTGTCTAGCAGGGATTCGGTTTGGGTGTGTGTATTTGGGTGAAGTTCTAATTCTTATGCTTTGTCTTCCTCTACATATAATCAGCAAGTGACCCATTTTTTATAATAAGAATCAATCAATCAATCAATCTATACGTATATATATATATATATATATATATATATATATATATATATATATATTACGGTGGCGGAAAAGAACAGAAAATGGAGTGGACGTAGTTTGAAAAAATACTACTAAGTTAAAAAAAAATTCTTAAATTAATAATATGATAGATTAACTATTAATCTTATATATTTGTCCTTCAGGAGCAAATATGTAAATTTCAATGTAATAAAATATCAAATTTTATCAGAAAGATTAAGAAAACTGAAAAAAAAGCATATTAATAATGCAATATACCAGTTCAATTGATTTATATATAAAATTGCATAAAGTATTGCTTTGAGGGTGGGTGTAAATATTAAGTAAAAGGGAATATGATGACCGGAGTCAAGGGCGATCCGAAAGCTTCTTTTTTCAATAGCTACAATACCGAGGTATAGGGAGGGCGCTAGTCCTTTCCCTGGATTGGTCCACTTTACCCTTGATAAGTACCTATTTATGCTGAGTGTTAAGCAAAGAAGTATCAAGTACTCTTTTTTTTAGTTTTTGGTATGACTGGACCTTAAATTGAAGCGGAGTTTCCCGGGCCATTAGAGAATACTCCACCCAAGAGGCATATATTAAAGAAAATATTAATATTGGGTAAAGACGAAAAAAAAAAAAAAAAAAAAAAAAAAGAGTATTTATTATTATCGTAACTGTTGTGACGTTGTTTCAGTTATTAACAGACACTTTTTCCATTTAGATAAGGTTTGATATGATTACTTATTCACATATTGGGGAAATGATTTTTATCTAAGTCCAAAATCCACTTTTTGAGTGTTTTTTTTTTTTTTTTTTTTTTTTGCAAAATAATCAGTCACTTTTTCATCAAAATTCCTGATAACACTGGTGTGTTGTTAATCGAAAATTTTTTTTTTCTGTCGCATTCAAAGTTTGTTATGAAAGACAACACTTTGATTTTCGCTGGTGAACTAAGTAGTTGACTCTTCAGTCACTCAGAAATACGACTGAAGCAGTACAAATATCATTATCATCATCATCATCATCATCTTGTCATGCCATCACCCTTCCCTATCGTCCATTGCTTCCGGTAGGTCCTCAGGGCTACACCACGTATCCTCATAGAGCTGCTGTATGTAGGTTCAAGCTGGTCGCCCTGCTTTTTGTCGGCCATGTGAAGGGGTCCATAGGAGTACGTCACTTATGAGCTCGTCCCCACTTCTCCAGCAGTGTCCTGCATAAATGGTTCGTCTAACTTGGATAGTTTTCGTGATGGGTGGTCGGTAGCTGTAGAGCTGCTGTTTTGTGGGGTGTAGCCTCCAGGACAGGTTCAATATTCCTCGCAGCATTCTTGTGTAGTTGCGGTCAAGCTTTTTCTCCAGCCGTTTTGTTAGCATCCAAGTAGTGCATCCATATAGCAGTATCGACAAGATAGCTGCTTGGAAGAAACTGCGTTTCATTTTATCGGTCAAGCCTGACTTCCATATGACCGATAGCCTATTGATAGCTATACATGCTTTTTTTCAGTCGTTTGTCGATGTCTGTCTCGGTCGATGAGACTCTGCTTCCTAGGTAGGTGAACTTGTCTACTAGTTTCAGGCGACATTTCCACCCTAAATGTTAGTACAAATATAAAAATACAGTATGATTTCCGGTGGCCAAGTATAGAGCATTATTTATATCAGGAATATAATTATTTATTACTGACGATCTAAGCCCTGTTTCTTCTCAAGTTTGGTGGTTAAAAACGAAAACATCAGTGTTTTTTTTTTTTTATGTTAATAAATCCTGGAAAAGGGTTGAACTTCCCTAAGCAAAGTTTTTATGTTCTTTCTCTGGCGGGCCTAATTAAGAAAAATATTATCCAATAGAAAACCACAATGAAAAAACAAAAGAAAAACAAATAATGAAAAAAAAAAAAAATAATGATAATAATAAAATCCTTTTTATCTCGGTGAAATTTATTTATTCTTGTAAAGTTTATTAATAAAATCTCACATGAAGTGAATGAAAGACTCAAAACTACAGAATCATTTTTAAAACTCTATAAAAACAAAATGTTTAACCGGAATTTTTTCCCTTTCATTTACCTCTTCTACTGAATATTTAGAAACTAAAACGAATAAAGATAAAAAAAATTAATGTTTAAAAGAGAAATATTATATCTTATTTTAGCATTTTTGAATTTCAAAAATAAGGGATCGGTACAAAGAGAAGAACCATTACAAAAAAAAATGTAAACATAATCTTAATTTCTGTGGAATCATTTTTAAATTTCTGAGACAAAGCTTGGATTTTTTTTATCATTAAGGGTTTTGGGACCATTGTCTTCATCTTTATTGTTATTTCCACAACATTTCGGCCGATATGTCCTTCTGCCGTCTTCAGGTATTTGTCGAACTTGGGAACCTTCACGAAACTTTGAACTACGTCCTTTATTGAATCCACGGGGGTCGCTTGTTCTGATTTCGTTAGCCATAATCGGGTACAAGTGTTAAGTATTTTTGCATTGTTACTCGCCTGCAGTCAGAGTGGAACCTGCAACCTCCAGATGATTGTTTCTTAGAAGCTTAGGGAACCAACGCCTATAACCGTTACGTCATGTGTCCTGCTGGAAAATCCAGAGTGATTTTTTGGGACTTATAAACTTAATGTTCTTACTTGACAAGAATTACTACTATTATGTATGGTTTTTTACCTGTGCTCATATTCAGATTTTTAAAAAAATCTAGCTGTCTTAATTATCGATTCCCATATTGAATTCAACTCTATACTTGGTCTACTCGGCAGGTCATTGTAGCCTAACACCTGATGAAGGCCGGAGGACATATCGACCGAAACGTTATAGAAATAACCATAAAGATGAAGACAATAGTCCGAAAACCCTTAATAATAAAAATATCTTGAAATGATGTAAAACCTATTCACACATTCCTTCATTATTTAACTTAAATTGAATAAAATGACAACAAAACATGAAAAGAAAGCAGTTTCAGAATTTTGAGGAGTGTTTTTTAAAGAAACTATTTCTTATTTTTAATTTTGAAGATTTTATTGCAATCCAATAATTACCAAATTGTTTAACGATGTAAAAAACAAAAATTTAAATTAGCGGGCGAGCATGTTGGTCCTTAACTAATTTCCGGGGATTTTAATTCCTAACGAGCCCAAGTAAGAAATAAATACCACTCGTTTTTTTCTATTTTTTAAAATACTTTCTATCAATTTTATTCATTCTCAGGGGTTTATATGGATCACAATTTATATTTCTAAACAAACTTTTAAAATGAGGTGTTTTAAAAATTGGTAAAATCTAAAGTCATAAGAAGAATAAAAAAAGTGGAAAAAACAAAAGATTAGAATTAAAAAGAAAATATAAAGGAATAAAAAAATCTGAGGTGGCCATGGTCTAATGGTTATCCTCGTAGGAAATGGAACTGTCGACTGGAATTCAAATCCTGGATGAGTCTGCGTTTCACAAAGAACTAATACCCACAAGAAATTTAGGACCCCAGATGTTCTCCCTTCAGTTCTGGGTAAATAGTACAGCAGACAGGAGTCTTTATCTTAGTTAGGCAACCGGTTTAAAAGAAAGAAAACTCTGAATTGAAACCTCTTAAGCCCTGCTTTAAAATGGGCTGTGTGTCACATCCTACCTGTTTGGAGTGATTACAGCATATGTATACGAATAAAATGGAGTTGATTTTCATGAAAATTTACTCAACTAAATGGTAAAAAATAGACAACTTTTTTCTGCATAAAATGCAACAAAATATTTCAGACTTTTGCGATTATCATCAAATATTGGGTGAGCTAATGTATAATTTTTCCACATGTTTTCTGATTCGTGTGTTTTAAGTATACATCCCTTATTGTTGGTACGAGCATTTTACTAATCAAATCGAGTTTTACATAGATTTGGTTCCATTTTGGACTAGAGTGTCCATCTCGATAAGAAGAGGGCAATACGATGTTAGTGACTTCATAAAACGTCCATATCGTTAAAGGTTAAAAGTAAGCAGCTTCAATATTAGATTAAAAAAAAAATTATTCATTATTGTTTACGGGAAAATATATTCATTTTGACACATTAAGAATAATTAAAAATCTGTTTAGTTGAGAATCGCTTGCTTTGGTTTTATAAAACACTCTCAGAGACGGACTATTCGTCATTTTTGCTTAGGGTGCCTGCACTCTCTGTTACAAACACCCTTGCAAATATATATATATATATATATATATATATATATATATATATATATATGGGGTGGGGGTGTTTGTATGTTTGCCATCTATTTAGCGCTAATAGCCATGTATGGGTGAATAGGTGTTTAGTGAGTACTTTTACCTTGTCATGGTAACCAGTCTGGGGAAAGAAAAAGTGTATTCAAAGCTGTTAAACACCGCTTTAAAAATGTCATCTAGAGACAGATTGTTTCATTGTATCACAACTCTGATAAGCTAGTCACGCTGGACGCATGAAGCTTTTTTTTTGTTGTCAAGAGACAACAGCTCGAGTCAAATTTCCAGTCCTTTTTTTTGTGTGTGGCGCCTGAACCTCAACTAAATTCGCAAATTTGTATAATTAATTCACAAATTGTGATATTTTTTTGCAAGTTGTGATATTATTTTGTAAATTTGATATTATTTTGCAAATTGTAGCAATTAGACAGACGAAAAAAGCATAAAAGTTAGTGACAAGGAAAATAAGAGACGGCACTTCAACAAAACGGTATATTCTCAACAATAACAATTGCAAACGTGATCTAAAAAGCAAAGTGTAAAAATTAATGAAGCATAAGAGTTGTTAAGTGGACTTAATAAGTGTCCAAATTATATGTCGGGAACTTATTTTTGTCACCTGGGCTGCTAAGTGTCTGTTGCCTCTGTGTGGTCGACCATATGAGGTTATCAGCCATTTTAAGTCGCTGGCGTGTTAACGTCTAACCTGGACGGCCTACAGCGTATATGAGGGAACAATATTGTTCTTATGTTTGTATTTGTACCCATAACAGAACCTAATGTCGTATGTCTTGTGTGCTCTGATTAGTTGCCGCCAATGGCTCTTGACCAATCACACGCACTTTTATCAGGATATGCGAGATGCGGTAAATTTTTGGTTTCATACGTCATTATATATTAAGAGTGCTCAATATCATTTATAGAAATTATTCATTTTAGTTATAATAGCGGAGATGTAGATCAAATGGTGCTTGGTATCCTAAATTATATATATATACATATATATATATATATATATATATATATATATATATATATAAGTTATATTTTGTTTTAGTTGTAGATTAGTAGTAGATTTTTCATCAGTAGTGATTTAGAGTTCCCCATCGATTCTTTATATAGGAAAAGAAAACTTAATTATCACAAAAACAAATGCTGGCTCAGTTAACTCTCCAGAAAAGCCAGGAGCAAATGTGACATTAAAAAAAAAACCTAGCAGAGATTAGACTTGAGATTCACTTAACACCCAAACAATGTAACCCATAAATAACGTTAGGAAGATTAGAGATTTATAAAAACGGCATTACAGTTTATTTTACCAAATAAATTTCCCCCTTCCATCTTTCTGAAAATAACAACCCATAAATCAAATCATATTCCTGGGAGGAAACATCTTTGTTTTGTTTCACTCAAAAAAATTAAGCTGCTTACGTCCAAACAATTCATCGCTTCTCGTCGATAATAATTTTATCGACGCTTTTATTTCATAAGCGCTATTTCGTGCTGTGGTCACATTTTCTTCTTTTCAATATCTACTTACTCTCTTTAGTAAAAGTCCACTCTCCGGATGGAGACACAGACTACTTCGACATTGTAGCAGGTGTGCTGTAAGGAGGCACATAAGCCCCACACCTGTTTATCATCTGCCTAGACTACGTGCTTAGAACGTCTATTGATATAGTGAAACATAACGGTTTCAAGCTGGCAAAGGAAAGATTCAGAAAGTACTCCTCATAAACATTTGCGGACGCGGACTACCCCGATGATATAGCACTTCTGGCAAATACACCCGCCTAAGCCGAAATCCTGATATATATATTCTGGAACGAGCAGCTGCTGGCATAGGCCTCCTCGTCAACGCTCACAAAACGGAACACATGTGCTTTTATCAAAGAAGCGACATCTTCACCCTAAATGGTAGTTCTCTGAAACTAGTGGACAAATTCACCTACCTCGGAACTAGTGTCTCATCAATCGCGAATGATATCAACACGCAAGTAGCAAAGGCATGGACAGCTATCGATACGCTATTGGTCATATGGAGGTCTGACATAACCGATAGAATAAAACGCAGTTTTTTTACAAGCAACATTTGTGTCGATATTGCTATATGAATGCACTACATGGACGCAAAACTAAACGTATGGAGAAAAAGCTTGACGGCGAGAATGCTGCGAGCAATACTGAATATGTCCTGGAGGCATCTACCCACAAAATAGGAGTTGTACGGCCACGTACCACCCATCACGAAAACTATCCAAGTTAGATAAACTAGACATGCGGGACACTGCTAGAGAAGTAAAGACGAACTCATAAGCTACATACTCCTGTGGACCCTTTCATATTGACGAGCAAATACAGGACGGTGGACTAGACCCAATATTCAACAGCTTTGGATGGATGCAGGGTGTAGCCTTGAACACCTCCCAGGAGCGATGGACGATAGAGACGGGTAGCGAGAGAGGGTGATGAAGATCCGTGCTGCCAGTGTGACATGATGATGATGATGATGATGATGATTATGACTTACTGTCAATACTTGCGTCTATCCTTACAATTATTTCCCCTAATTAAAAGATGGTTTTGGTGAGCCCCCATATTGAATTACTATGAGTTTCTAGAAATATTCTTAGAAGGACGAAACAGGAAATGTCGGATATTGGAAGAAAGGCTCGTTAAAAGAGAAAAAGATATACTCTGCCGCAGTGCAAGAAACTGATCCATTTGTGGCGGTAATTCTTGCGGATTAATGTTTCCATGTACGAAACAAAGCCTTCTCCGTGATATCGATATCTGTTGAAAGATAACCGAAAACAACATCAATATCATCATCAAGTTGTGTTAACAATACAGATTAATTTTGCTCTCATGCGATCAGTCCCTATCGGTCAACGCTCTTCGCAGGTCTTGTAGATAGTACAAAGTGGCCAACATTAGTGGTTCCATATGAAGGAGTCGACAGAAGCCGACGCTTATGAGTTTGTCTTTACTTCTCCTAGAGTAATAGCATGTCTTACTCATTTTATTTGTTTGTTTTGTACGATGAGAGGTAAGTGACCGTACAAGTGCCGGTTTGGATAGTGTTGCTTCCAGGATTTGTTCAAAACAGCGCGCAGTATCTTTGTGTAGTCGAGCTTTTTTTCTTTTCATTTCGTTCAAGTCAAAATGGTTTCAATCATATAATAGTACTCGTACTGCTACAGGTTAGAAGAATTTGTGTATAATTTTACCAGAAATCATGTTTCAAGATGTTCCATAACCTGCCAATAGCTGTTAATGCTTTATCTATGTGGATGATGAGACCGTTTACCGGTGATAAGATACTGCTACCGATGTCTATAAACTCTTCTACTTATCTAAGAGTCTTCCCAGTTAATGAGGAGATGTCAGCATCTTGACAAAGATATATGCATTCTGCTTTATCAACGTTCACTCATAGTCCAATGCTTTCTGATATCTATCTCAGACTACGAAGCAGGGAATTGGGAGTAGCGGGTTTTTTTTTTGCAAGAAATGCTAAATAATCTACACAGTCTGTATCAGTGATAGTTTTTGCTGGATATCACAAGCACGAATATTCAGCGTGGTCTTTTTGCTTATATATTTATTAAATGGATTGGTTTGACGCCCCGTTTAATGTGGGATTATCTTCTACCCCATAATATTGCTAGTTACGCCCCTATCAAAAAACAAATATCCTTCTTATTGCAATTCAATGATTGAACTTTAGTTTTTATCTAATTGAAATGAAAAATAAAATCGGATGATTTCAGATTTATATATATTTTAAATTGATCACTTTTTATAAATCCTCTCTCAAGCCATATAACCAACCTGTTGGTGAGGCTAAGAATACGTTGACCGAATTCCCTGCAGTAATGTGAGCTCTCCTCAAAATCACTGATTACCTGGGTACGAAACTGAAATGTATATAATGGTGAGGATCCAGTTTTAGCGATCTGTGAAGAGTACCCTCCCATTCATTTCCCAGGTCAACTCTGATCCAGAGAGTTACTACCAGTTAATATTCCACTCATAGATCAAATAGATCTTCTTGCAAATTATTTGAAAGGAATATTTGATATAATATGACAGCAAGAGAGAGACTCTTTAAAAACTACAGATAGAATGTAAATAAAAAAGTTGTCTGAAAATTTCATACAAGATATTCTCATTGAATATGTACAAATGCAGTTTTTCAATGACATTCTCCTGCAGTCCTATTGTATCGTGGTAAGGAAAAGATACACAGTGAAATAAAGAGTTAATTATTTAATAACTCAAGTGGTACCGTCCAAAAAATATTATTAGTCTCCCGCTGTCACTGTTACGTCCAAAGTTGGTCTTACTACTAACCGAGATCTTGCAGAACCTTCGTGCTTAAGAAACATGTATTTTATACCTCTGCAAAACTGGAAGTCACTTGATACGAGCCACTATAAAATAAGTGTTCACACTACTTCTAACTATTTTCCAGTGCTTGGTCAAAATTCAGCTATAGATATCTCGTCATCATAGAAACCTTAGGGTAGTTCTCATTGTGTAGTGACTAGTAGTAATAATAAGCGCGTTCGAACTTCTGTCGTGATATTGCAATCACTTTTGGAATGATTCTTTTGGGAAAAGAATGAAATCCTTAATCCTTTAAAGACTTATAAGTGAAATAGTACTACTTCTATAATTCTACAAGAATGGTTTTGGCATTGAATAACACACAAAGCTTAATATTCCATTAAATAAACTAACCAACCAATCAATCCTACCAATCAGTTTTTGAACCTTGAAACGGAGCCTCGTATAAATTTACATTGTACACAATTCCTTAACATTTGATCTTAGAATAATCCCAGACGATTTGAAATGTCGTTAAAATCAATATTGGTCAATCTATTCAGGGGTTAGGGGACTTCCAACCGTCAAGTAGAGCCAAGCAAGGTGTTGTCAAAATATAACTTAAAACTGCATATTTGATTCGTAAAACCTGATTTCATAAGGTTTTCTTGGAGAAAGCGATTTAAGAAAAATTATTATAAAATTACTGTGTTTGTTTGTTTTTTTCTTTTAGTTCTTTTAAAAAATATTTATTAATAAAATTGAGGCAAATACATTAACTAAAACAGAATGAAACATTTCAAATTTTATTAGGAACATTAAATAACTTTTGTGAATGTAACGTTGAGGCTGGATAATATATTTCTCTGTGACTTTAAAAACGTACTATTGTTCCCACCCATCTATGACGTCTGCGGTAATTTTATAATGGTATCCACTACAGATATAATGGAAAAAATAAAAGTTTGTTGCATAAAGTAGGAAAATATTATCAAACAAATGACTTTAATTCGTTTCTTTTTTTAAATGACAAATCAAACATCGTAGGTTATTTAATGCCTAAGCCATTCTTACAGAAGAACAGTAGTGGTATTATTCAACCTACCATTGGCCTAATGAACAGAGTGTTCGCCAATGTTCTGGGAGACCGGCGTTCAATCCCAATTCGAGTTATTCCAAAGACTAAAAAATGGTACTTGATGCCGCCTTGATTAGCACTCAGCACTATAAAGTGAGGATCAAAGGTAAAGTGGAGCAACCCTGGGAATGGAGTAGCGCCCTCCCCGACACCTCGGTGTAGTAGCTACTGAAAAAGGAGCCTTCAGGTCATGCTCGACTAAGGTCACCAAGGTGGCGTCGTACCTTTTCTAAAGCTTATTAGATCTAAAGTATATGTAATAGCACGACTGGAATTCGAACTCGCTTACTACGATGTTTCAGTCCAGCACGTTACCCACATCGAGCAAAATGAATATAACAAACATAAATGACATTGAAGGTGGAATTAGCGTTTCGTATTATTCAATCACAAATGAAATGAAAACGAAATCTACTGAAAGACTTTATTTGGCTATTATCAGTTTGCTTCAACAATAACGAGATTCTGGTATCATCATCAATTTATGTAATAGCATTTTTAAAAAATACCACTGCCCTGTCAAAAATAAATGCATTAAAATGCACTAGGAACAGGAAAAACATTCTAGCAAATGTTGACTTAATTCGAAGTGTATTCTTTTCCACTAAACTTGATCACTATAATTTTTCAAAAGAGATTAATATTAAAGTCTTAATAATATATCTATTAAATTTTGATTATAGTTTACTTGTAATGATTATTAATTGAGTCGATATTTAGGTAAAGGATCATTAAAGTAAGCTTTCAAGCAAGTAACAGCATTGCTGCTTCTAGGGAATAAGACGTTAAGACTGAATTTAAACGAATTAGGCGTCATTTTTCTTTTGAAATTAATAGACTAATTCACATACATATGTATCAAATATATGATTTGGTTTCGTTATTGTTGGTTTTATGGCATATCGTTTCTTGTTGGTTATTTAATGCCAACTCCTGTTCATACATATTTATTAAATAAATGATTTGTAAACACATTTAGTGTATAAAGAGAGTACAATGAACAAACAGATATATTTCCGACAATTCAATTTAGCATAATTTGTTTGCACTCAGTTTTAATATCAAACAATTCTTTTTGGCCTATAAATAGGACCCATGCAGGTGCTACCACTCCGAGGCAGAGTGGACCTTTGAGCGAGGGAAAAGAAGAGGTACTTTGAAAAGGTACTAACCAAAGCTCCAGCAATACTGGAGCATCACCATCAGAGATGCTGCGAAGCAGTCCGTGTATTCAACATCTCCAACCGACTAAGGTAGAAGAGAAATAACGAAATGAAATTTAGGAATTTTTAATCACATCCGGTAGGGTATGTGTAAGAAGATATGCTTGATTTTGCAAGTAAGAGTGAAAATAACAATTAACTTGCTGAGAATATGAGTAGGAGTGGAGGTGAAGGCAACCTGTACGATGCCATTTTCCGTAAGGCGGATGTAGAGATGAGTGTTCTTTGAACCTGAATGAAAGAATTAGGCTTTTTCGATTCGCTTTACTTTTGTTTTTGTGGCCATTATGAGACAAGCAATCCCACGGGTGGATAACAAGTGGACAATTCAAACATTCAAGAAGAGCTGATTCATATTCGAACGAAGAAGCTGCTTGAAGTTATTTATTCCTACAATCCCTCACAGATAAACGGAAGAAATGAAACAATAGTCGAGGCGAGTTGTGTTTTCTACGTTTCTTCTCATCAATCGTTTACCCATCATCAAAGACGGCAATTGTGATGGTAAACCCATCGAGGAGATGTTGGGTAAATACATATATTTACGACTCCCTACTGTTATAAGAAGGTAAGGTACATTCTAATATAACAACCATCTGTTTATCATCTTTAATTCCTTGAAATTGGCGGGATGTCTTCTTGGTGTAATGGTTAAAGCGACGCACTGCAGAATTGTATTAAGCAAGTTCGAGCTCCAGTCGCGCTATTACGTTTACTTTCGAACAAATACCCTTGTGAAAGGTATGAGTCTCCTTATCCTCCTTGCTATGGGTTAAATCGCACCACTAATGTTCTTCTAGGAGGTTGGCTTTGGTATTAAGCAACCGACAAAGGTTGATATGCCAATGAAAATAGGCAACAAAAGATTTTGTGTTTGAAATGAGTGTCGGGTATAATTCTACGCGTGCACTTGTTCAACTGGAAAAAAATGTAGTAATTTTTTTTTTATGATTTGAACTAATTAGACCTTCAAACTCACCACATTTCTAAAGTTTTTGAAAAAAAGGAATTTTATAAGGGTGGGGGGTCACTTTCGCATCCTCAATAATGGTAGAATGATGACTCATTTCTAGAAAAATGTGTGTTAAAATGGGCTCAACTCTGAAGTTTAAAAAAAGTTAAAACAATTTGACTATGTAACTATAAGTCCTTTCTAACGTTAACTATTCCGTAAATTTGAGAAGATTCTACATTGCATTGGTATGCATAGTGAACACTTTTTTAAAATTGTAAAACCATTGTTATTTTTAATCTTCTTTCGAAAAACAGCAAAACTATTTTGGTAGGTATGAGAGCCTAATTATTTCAAATTCAAATAAAAAATAAATAAATATATAAATAAATAAATATATGAAAATAATACAGCATTTTCTCTTGAAAGTTTGGAACACGCCAACTGTATCCTCTTCCGCGAAGTAAAAAACCTACAAAATGACTTGTATGGCAGGAAACTGCATCTAAGGCTCCATTGCAGGAATCTGGTGAGGGTGGTGAAAATTTGCATTGCTATTACTGTCAGCTCCAGTTTTACTCGGATTTTAAGTCACTGTTAATGTCTTAACTATGTCTCAAATAAATCTGGCAATAAGTTGTTCTTTTTCGATTGGAACATTTGTAAGAAATAACTCTAAAGAAAGAAATTCACCAAAGAATTAAATATTAACGTACAATAAACGTGATTCCTTAACCTCTAAGTATAAAATATCTCGAGACCAGTCGACATGTTAAAATCAAGCAATCTATAATTTTCAAGTTCAGATATGAATTGTTTAAAAGCGCACTTTGTTAGAAACTATACACTGCTTACCCCAGTCACCTGGACTTGGAATACACCAACTTTATCATTGTAAATGAGTGAGACTCTCCAACCATTTCCCTGTATATGACATTAGGCAATCTGAAGGCAAGTCTCCATCCATAAAGCTTCAGGAAAAATAGGGTACCAATTCATCGTCATTGAACTCAGGTCTACTCTGACCCGCAGTGCGAACACCTAAAGCGTCTTACCTTTGTGTAAAATAGAACAAACTTCGTGCAAAAAATGACTGATGTTACATCGTGACATTATAAGCAGTACTTAAAATTGTGCACAAAAAGGAGTTCGCGCTTGTTTAAGAATGTTATCAACAAAATGTATTTACGAGTCAAATATATTCAATATATTTGTATATGGGTAGAGAGTTCGCCATTGGTCCAAGAAACCGAGGTTCAATCCCAGGTCGAATCATACCAAAAACTCAAAAAGTGGAACTAGGTGCAGCCTTTTCAGTATTGTAAGATATGGATTGCAAAGTGCAGAAATTCATGGTAAGGATTAATGCCCTCCCTTATACTTCGGCGTAGTAACTATGGAAAAGGGACCCTCTGGGTCGCCCTTGACTATGATCGCAAACTTTACTTTCAAATGAGTATAAATAGGATATGGCATAAAATAACAAACTGTGGTTAATATACCCTAAAACCAAATTATACTAAATACATTGCGGCTAAGTAAGGAAGCATAAAATTACGCATAAAAATTAAAATTTTGCCTCTTCAGAAAAACTGTTAGTTGAAAACAAATTAATCCCCTATTCAGTACATGCAGAAAGTGTTTAAGCATGATCATGTATGTATAGCTTGCGAGATTGGAACTCGGGACAGAGTAAGAAACAATTCTGATGATTTCATTTCTTAAATTATGTACTTGAAACATGGTTTTCTTAATTTGGCTGATTGAATATCAAGTAACGCTGATTAATTGTTGTAGTGTAGAATAAGTACAATACATCATTCCATTTTGATTTTTTCTTTCTTTTCAGGCTGCTTATTACGTTTGTTCTGCCATTGACGGAACATTGAGTGTTTTGTTAAATTGAGCATTAGAATCATTGTAAAGCAACGCACTTCCTGCGGGCGCACATGTTCGTGATCGTCGTCCAACACACACGTCATAGCTTAGACTTTGTTGAGTTATAATTGGTGCTGCGTTCTTACACTGCTCTGGATGCCACACCCTCCACTTCCGTACTAATATAATGGCAGGAAAAACGTTCAACTTAGGCATTGACGGAGACATTCTGGCGCCAAATTGAGTAGATTTCCCGCGTATTCGTCGGGAGGCAAAATGAAGATGTTACTTACCTATATTACATGTTTGGCCGCTGGGACAGGAACTTCGCAACAAATTAATTAAAGACAAAAACAAAAGGATAAAAAACATAAATGTTCTTTTTCTTTCAAAAGAATTGATTGCAAAGAATAACATGAAAAGAAAAGAACCGTTCTTAATCAAGGAGAAAACAGGAAGCCGAAAAACATGGCCGATACACAGGCTAAAACAATTGGTGTAATATACAGACATCAATATATGCATATATATATATATATATATATATATATATATATATATATATATATATATGCGTGTATATATATATATATATATGTGTGTGTGTGTGTGTGTGTGTGTGTGATGTCTATACCTATATGTGCATGTGTGTATAAACTTAATTTGCTATATATGTGAGTACAATGAATCATAACTACTCAAGTACAATAAATACCTTATTATTTATTCATAAAAATATATATGAAATTGAATGTGTGGTCCTCAACCCACCCCTTTAATTAAGGCTAATGCTATTGGTTTTCAGGAATGTAGATTAATATTCTATTGGCATTTACATAAAATCAGTCTCTCTCTCTCTCTCTCTCTCTCTCTCTCTCTCTCTCCATACTCTTTTGCCAAATACCAACTCAATATTTTACTTTCTGTGTTTTCCTTCTCTTCTTTTCCCTCCTTTTTTTTCCAATTTTCTCACCTTAGCAAATTTTTCTGATCTTTCCTTCTATTTTTAATCTTTATACTTTTGTTTCTATTGTCACGGATTCAATTAAGAAACATCGCATGAATAAAAAGGTAAAGTAAAGTTATACTTTTCCCCGTCATACGCAGACAACATTAAAAATTGTTTTAAAATTGTGAGTTTGTTGGCTAACTAAAACAAGTGGCTTCATTAGAGTGCATTGAGGTCGGAGATTGTCCACTTTTTTTTAACATTGTAAGCTAATAAGCTAATCTTAAAAGTTTGGCTTAATACAGGGTTTTTGGCTTTTTTTCTTCGGTTGAAAAGTTACGATATTTGGAAGTCGATAAAATAAATGGTAAACTTTGGCGTGAAACATTTTCATCAAAATTGTGGTCAGATTTTTAATATGGTTTTCTCACTTAGGTATATTCTAATTTAAATCTAAATACCCTAATTATTTCTAGAAATATTATTTTTGGACTGAAAGGTTTAGTAATATATTTCATGACTATCTTAGCAAATTTTTACTTTTTATAATACCTGCTTAACATGCCTATATTAGGTGATAAAAAACACCGAAATATTTTCTGTATATCAGGAAATATTCTGAAATCGTTAAAGTAACTTTGAAAATGAGAGCCAACGTATCGCTCATTAAAGAGATTTGATTCAATTTTGACTCAGGTATTGCGTAATCATCCGTAATTTTTTCTTTAACATCTTATTTTTCTTCCAAGCTTATTTCCAGTATTAATATGAGGTACATGTCATCAATAAATCGCTTGTTAGAAGGCGAATTCCAAGTCAAAATCTATATATTCCTTTCATTTAATTTTATACTTTCTTGAGATATCATCCCTCTTCCAAAGAAGATGTTGTGCTGAAATAGATTTGTTACACTTTTTTTGTGTATTAAAAGAATTATAAATATGTTAAATGTTTGGCTATTTAGAGGCCATGGATGGATTCCTGTGTAAATTCTGTCCCATAAGCATGTGATAATTGTACGGTTTATCATAATTTTGAAAGAATTTGCAATGTTTAATTGAAGAAACGTCCAATTTTGCCCACTATCTCCGGATGGAGACACAGACTACTTCGACATTGTAGCAGGTATACTGCAAGGAGACACATTAGTTCCATACCTCTTTACCATCCGTCTAGACTACGTGCTATCGATAAAATCAAAGAAAACGGTTTCAAGCTAACAAAGGAAAGAAGCAGAAGGTACCCATCAAAAACAATTACCGACACTGACTACGCCGATGACATAGCACTTCTGGCAAATGCACCCAACCAAGCCGAAACCCTGCTACATTGTCTGGAACGAGTTGCTCCAGGCATCGGCCTCTATGTCAATGAACACAAGACGGAATATATGCGCTTCAATCAAACAGGTGACATCTCCACACTAAATAGAAGCTCTCAGGAACTAGTTGACAAGTTCACCTACCTTGGTAGCAGTGTCTCCTCAACCGAGACAGATTATCAACACGCGGTCTGGACAGCTATCGATATCGTTGGTTTATAAGGGACTTTTTTCCAAAGCAGTTTGGAAAAGATAAAGCTGGTCGTAGCAGAGAGTAATGGTAATTCTTCGATTATTATCAAACATTGTGTAATAGAGAATCCTTTGAATAACCCACCATACACTCAACATGACCTTTTTTGAAGGATCTCTATCTTTCGGTTTCTGAGCAGGTAAATTTCCTCGACTGATCTACTGACGATGGCGTTTACCGTTTTCATAAAATATTCACTTTTCATCACCAGTAGCCAGCCTTTGAAAAAAAGAAAACATACGGGATAGTGTCCTGTAAGTAATGACTCGGTTAGGTATCACCCGCCTTTTTTCCGCACAATGAACTTGTCCATCTGTCATATATAGCAGTAGCTACTAATACCAGGGCAGACTAGAAGGTGAAGAGGAGCTTCTTATAGGAATAGTATTAGAGCGTTAGAGACTGGAGATCGCACTGGATCACCATACTTGCTACCGTAATAACGGAAGCCAATACTATCGTTGGACTATATCTTTATTCTGTATTCACTAATCCTATGTTCTTGTCTACTAATAGTCTCTCTATTTTATATACTATTTCCTCAGGATATATCTCTATTTCCTCTCATATCGTGTTTTGTCCTTTATTTAATATTACAAGCGTTCACTAACCAGAACGCAACAGACTCAAAATAAGCAATAAGCAAATATAGATTTCTGGGGAAATCTCTGATATTTTTTTCGTTTTATTTGAGATGAACTTAGGAATGGATAATAAAGAAAATCATGAACAATATTCTTCTAATCTGAAGAAAAAAGATAAGAAATATTTATTGTATAATTTCTTAAATATAAAAAGGTAATACCTCAATGCTTGACAAAAACATTCATCACAAACATCGGACGTTGCATTCATTCCAACTTGCAAATAGCAAGAACTGAACGCAATTTAAGTCATGTTTTCAACGAAAAAAATATTCCTAAAAAGATACCTCGTTTGATGTAGTAGTTTGAAAACAAAGAGGCAGCGAAACTAAGCTTAGTGAAAGAAGGAGGCCACTGCCATGGTATTTTAGCTATTAAGTTAATCTTGACAAGAGCTGGGGGAGTTTAATTCTTACTTGGTGCCCATGATCTAAGACTTAGGTAAGTTGATTTTAGATTGGTCAAAAAATAATTTTAGATTTTAGAATTAACAATTATTCGCCACTTACTAAATGTAAATAGTATCTTGATCAATCAAAATATGATTCCTGAACATCTATGAATTTTTGCACCGGTATGTTAAAATTTAAAAGGTTTTTATGCCACGATATCATTAAATACAGTTTCTAATTCTTCTTTGAAACGGAATTGTTTCAGCTATAAAAAAAAATGTCCATACGCAAGAAAAAAAGGTTTTCCGTGACTGAGTGATCAGGAAAACTTGGCAAATGTGAAAAAGTCTCATATACCAAGTCAGTGAGATTCTGCTATGTCATCTTGGCAAAAGTAAAGTTATTACAGTGAGAACACATTGAAAAAATTGTTAACGAATGTCTTTTTTTATGTTCATGATTAGCGACATATAACCCTCAAAATCCTATAATGAAAGTGTTGATAGAAAATTAAGAGAGGACATTTTAATCATTAGGAATTTATTTTATTCATAAAATTACGATTAAAATAATTTTAGTGAATTTAAGTAGTTTTGAATAAAATTGGACCGTATGTTTCGAAGAACCAAATATTTGATTCCTGTTAGATTATTGAAATTAAAGCGATGAAATTGTTTAGTATAAAAATGAGTGATCCCATTAGCTATTGAATGTTGTCTTAGATTAGTCAATGATAAAAAACTATCACTTATAAATATAATTACTATCATCTGTTTCTTATTATTAACTAGTGAATCATAACGCTGTAATTTGATTAATGACAGGATGTATTCAAATGTTGTATATACATATGAATATATATATATTTATATATATATATACATATATATGTATATATAGTTATCCACAGACAGATCTCTTTGGTTCTATCAGAACTCATCAGTGTGGCTAGACAGGCTAGATTCCCGAAGCTGGAATCGAAACCCGGTTGACTTAAACGCCAATCCAAGTTTCTACCACTCAGCCACGAGGAAACCAGCGCAAGCGAAGGAAATTTAAACGGTTATGAAACACAATTGTTAATGTTTACATATATCCGCTTAACGGCTACCAAGAGGTCGATTCATATGAAGAGCCTTGCATACACGCTAATGGCAACACATTTACCTCATTCGTTAGAGAGCTCAACCCTTCAGGGGAAAGGGAGCATATATATATATATGTATATGTATAAGGGGAGCATATATATATATATATATATTTATGTATATATATATGTGTGTGTGTGTGTGTGTGTGTGTGTGTGCGTGTGTGTGTGTGTGTGTGTGAAATAATATCGGGATTTATGAGTTTCACGTTAAGATACCACACATGTAATTTAAATATTCACACTAATCTTTAAAGCACGAGCATCAATTGCCGAGGAAAACTTCCAGTCAGATAAAACATTTTCAATTACTATTTATATTATAATCCTGGTATCGAAAATAAGTACACTGAATTTTAAAGAGGGGAGAAGAGCATAATGGTTATTTTCGGTAGAAACGGATTTGGTGATGCAAGTTCAATTCCAGGATGATGCTGGTGCATTTCAGTTTGCGTCAACTCTCTTAAGAAAAGGATTTGTTCTCTGAAACTAGTTACCCAATCCAGGTTTAATAACAGAGTCTCTCATTCTATAAACCTGCTGACAGGGCTTTTGCTTAAAATGCAATATAGCCTCGTTCAGGATTTGAAATCAAGTCTCCGATTTCATTTCCTCTGAGAATATGAACGTGCGCATCTGTGCATGAGTATATGTATCACCAATTCTATTTAATGATAATAAATCAAAAAGAATACTGGCCCACTTTATATATATATATATATATATATATATATATATATATATATATATATATTGTACAAACAGGCTTTGTTATAGACCATGGAATATTTTTCCTTATTATCTTCTTGTATAGACGTTCAAATATTCAAGTTTCTTTTGATATGTCGGGATCCAGTAAATGTCCCATATTTAACCTAGCACTTTCATCCGCGTCTAGGGTCATCCTTGGTGGAACCATTGGTTTTGGGTTTTGTTTATTCTGAGTTTAATTTATTTAGAAAATTTTTCGTTTGGTTGGTTCATTCAGTTAACGTTAGTTATTGAGTATGTTTAGTATATTTGTGCCAGTATTAAATTTTATTTTGATTATATATTTTTTTTGGTTTTTAATGCATATTGCCTCAAGGATTTGTTGGTGACATTTATTGTTTTTATAGAAGTTATTATATTAACATTGAGAATCTTTCGTATATCGAAGGATGTGAGTTTTTCGGTGTCATTGTTATGTCATTAGATGTGGTTTTATGGTATCTTTGTCTGAGTGGTGGTATGTAAGTCGACGGAAAAGTGTCGTTGTAGTGTGGCCAATGTATGTATTTATTTTTAAGTTGTTGTTTGAGAGGCACTCTCGATATGGGCATGTAAATTCATAAACTACATTGGTTTTGCATGATGATATTTTAGGACAGTTTATATTATTTCAAACTATAAGGTGTGATGTTTTAGACTTAATGTAGTAGTTAATAATTTTTTTTTCATTTGGTTGTTCAGTAGGTTTAATGTATCTTTGTATAATGTTGTTCATTACATGATCGTCTAATAAGTAGTTCTTGTGCATTTGATTTCTGCAATATAAATAGGTAAGTTCTCCTAAAACTTTATGCTTTATTATTGTCAGTGTAATACGAGATTATATTTTTATAAAATTGATTTACCTGTTAACTAGTCCATCTGCATATTATCAGTGTATAATATCTGCGCGCTTAACTACGGATCAAAGTCACATTTCCCCAACACTCAGAATAAATTCGGATGTAAACTTTACATAGGACAGGATACGGTAAAAGACAACCTCCAGCTGGTGGCCCTGGGTCCCAACACTGCGTCATCAATATTCATTGCACCAGTAAGGTTAAGAACGGTCAATCGACAACCTGAGAGTATTCACAGTTTCTGGGGGTACACTGGACCTGATGGAATGCAGTTAAATATTCCTTCCAATTCTGATTAGAAAGTGGAAGCTATTAATCTCCAACGCGGGCGAGCACTCACTCTCTCTCACACACACACACACACACATATATATATATATATATATGTGCGTGTGTGCGTTTGTATATATATGTATCTAAGAATCATTATATATATATATATATATATATATATATATATATATATATGATACGCTAGAGATGTAATGGGTATTGTAAATGCAAATGGACAAAATGATCCGTGATCAAATCCTGGACGATTTTTTTTCTCTTTCACATGACTGTAATTCTATAGGAAAAGGTATGCTTCAATCTGTACTGCTCTGGGCAAATTATAAGATCGACGGAATTTTTTTAAAACTTAGTATAACAACCTCTCTAGGAGAAGGAAAACTCTGAATTCAAATCTGTTTAACTCCGATGAAAAAAGATAGATTCGGTTGTATCCTGCCCGAGGAGTGTGTGTGTGTGGGGGAATTGGTTAAATACAGTAGAGGATGATCCATAGGCTCCCTTTTCTTTAGCTCCAACAACGAGGTGTAGGAAGGGCGTTACTACTTTCCCTGGATTGCACCTTTTTACCCTTGATCACTACCATTATAATGCTGATTGTTTAGCTAGGAAGAATCAAGTACTGCTTTTTGAGTCTTTGGCATGACTCGACCTGGAATTGAACCCCAGTCTCCCGGGTCTTGGTGAACACCCTACCAAATAGGCACATATATATATATATATATATATATATATATATATATATACGTGTTTGCTTAGTTACTATCATAAATCATTAACCAGTGTTAATTTTATACATTTTTTCTTTAAAACCAATAATAAATTGATTTTATACATGGACATTCCCGTAACACACCCATCTACAAAAAAAAAAAAAAAAAAATCAAACGTGTGTTTTTATTTTGGGACTGCTATATAACTATATTTCTTTGTAGAGTTTGGTTATCAATATGAAATAACATCAAATTATATCGGTTTTGAAGGCATAATATTCCCCTAAATTAATCCAGTGAAAAGTAAATTTAAGATTTTCTTGGATTTTAAAAGTCAAAGATATTATATTTGGGGCATACTTATTTATAGTCGATAATGAATTAAGTGCTCTGATGCAAAATATTAAAAAAAAACAAGCTAATATGAGTGTATACAGTTTTATTATTCTTTTGTCGGTCTGCCAAGTGAAGTATTTAATACCATTGTTTAAGATTTTTAAGTAAATGTATTACTAATGTTTTGCACATAATGAAACTGTTGTCAATGATTTTACTCAGTTTCAATTGTTAGCTCACAATGAAATTATTGTTTACATTCCAAAATGTTTTATATAATATTTGATGTGATTAATTTTTCATTATTTACTATTTTACGCATTTACTTTTTATCTGAAAAGGAACATATGCATACATATACATATATATATATATATATATATATATATATATATATATATATATATATATGTATATATATATATGTGTGTGTGTGTGTGTGTGTGTGTGTGTGTCTTTCTGTCTGTCTGTATGTCTGTCTGTCTGTTAAATTGAATAGCCCTAATATACAATTAGATAAATTAATCAGCCCAGATTGAAGTCAACATTCTCGGAAAACAAAATTGAGATATTACTTTCTCATTTGAGATCATTATTGCCTTTAAATAAGCGCCAAGAAAAAAGATAAGGGTAGCGTTAATTAGAAATTATTGCAATTATGAATATTTAACCAATCGAGACCTTGTTATTGTGAGCATGCTTTCTATACAGTTCTTCTCTTTTATTCCGCACCAAATTTCAAAAATTTTGATTTGATGAAAGACAAAATTCGGAATTTGTTTAAAATCGATTAGATCATACTTGATTATTTTTAGAACGATTGCCGGAAAAAAAGAAGAATTTCTCTTTGTTTGCTTCGATATTTTGACAAACAGTCCTAACACATTATGAATCATTCATGTCGATTTCTTTTTCAAAATATTTTCCGAAGAATTTGTTTTTCTTTGGTACTGAGTGAACTTAAAAGATACCAACTTTTACCAGTAAGTCAAAGACGGAATTCAGAGAAAAGATGAAAGGCAGGCAATACGCTTAAAGATATTTTTGATCTTAGCTTTGTCCGTTTCATACTGAAATTGTTATTTTTCATTGGGATATGACATATTCTGCTGCACTAGATCACCATTCAGAATTTGATGATTTTTTTTTTCTTTTTTAGTTGAGTTTGAACCCCGACAATTTTACCGAAGGAATTGAAGTTATCTCATCCATCCGACATAGTTCTCTTCATTTTTTCTTGAATTAGACCTGCAACGTATACGATATCAGACCTCACCTATGACAAAAAAGTTGAATACCCTAACCTAGCCTTATAAAAAGGAAGGTTTGACAACCAATCCCGTAGAGACTCTTACTGAAGTTGACTATGTGGATTGTTCTGCGCTTCATACAAATAAATCTAATGAATCTGGATAGCAGCTGCATCACCAGGTGTTAGCAGCAAGAGGCAATAGTCTCTATGTGACCTCAGATAAAAGTAATCCATTTGGCTTAATCCAGATAGCACCGTTACATGGCAAGCCTCTGAAATTAATAGACGAATCCATATACATGTGAAAAATCGCAGAGTTAAAGCGTGCACTGCTATTGACAGGTTATCGATCATATTAAAATCTGATAACTCGGACAAAACAAAATAGTAATTCAGAAAAGCTGGAATAAGCCGCTACAGGCATTGGCCCTCATGTCAATGCACAGAAGACGGAATATATGTGCTTTAATAAAACGGGTGACATCTCCACACTAAACGGTAGCTCTCTGAAACTAGTTGACAAGTTCACCTACCTAGGAAGCAGTGTCTTATCAACCGAGACAGACATCAATACGAGACTAGCAAAGGCATGACCAGCTATCTATAGCCTATCGGTCATATAGAAGTCAGACCTGACCGATAAAATGAAACGCAGTTTCCTCCAGGTAGCGGTCGTGTTGATACTGCTAAACGTATGGAGAAAAAGCTTGACGGCAAGTATACAATAATGCTGCTAGTAATATTGAATAAGCCCTGGAGGCAGCAACCCACAAAACACCAGCCGTACGGCCACTTACCACCTATTACGAAAACTATCAAAATTGGACAAACCAGACAGGCGGGACACTGCTGGAGAAGTAGGGAAGCGCTCATAAGTGATGTACTCTCGTGTACCCCTTCACATAGCCGAGCAAAGGCAGGGTGACCAGCTCGAACTTACATACAGTGTAGATATGAGATGTAGCCCTGAGGACCTGCCGGAAGCGATGGACGATAGGGAGGGTTGGCGAGAGACGTTCCGGGATATCAGTGCTGATGGCGTGACATCATCATGGTGATGAAGGCTGCACCACCTATCATAAAAAAAACCTTCCAAATAAAACGAGCCAAACATGCTAGGCACTTCTTAATAAGTAATAACGAGTTAATACATGACTTTCTTCTAAGGACTCCTAGACATGAACACACCAGTGTGGCCCGACCAGTAAAAACTTAATTGACAAGTTCTTTCTGGATTATAATGTTTAGAAGATCTTCTATGTGTAATGGTCAAGAGGGATCGAAGCAAGAAAGTCTGAAGGAAATACTCACTATCACGAAACGCTATAATGATAATGATGACGTTGATAGCATAAGACGTGTCCAAAGTCGAGCTGCTAGGAAGATATGAAAACAGAAAACAACAAACTCAGAAAACAGCAAATACAGAAAACATAGCCATTCTCGGCCTTGAATTTCAACACTTTCATTCAAAACATAATTTAGCTACTTTTTTTTAAATTCATTTTTGCTTGAAAGAAGCAATCCCAAATTTCTTTCTCAAATGAGGAAACAATGAAACAAAAATTTCTATCTGTTATATAATTGACTGTTGCTGTTAAGTGGTCAGATTATGTGTTTTCTTTACATTACATCATTACAATATAGAAACATGAAGGATGAAGAACAATAGGTCATAGTCCTTAGAACATAATCGGTCAATATTGCACTGTTATCTAGAAGTAAATAGACAAGAACGGCTTGAATATCAGTCGGTGAATAGTAATCGCTGTTGCCTATCAAATATTGTAATCAACAAGAATGTTAAATAACACATGAAAACATTTTACATTTTTGTATTATCCAGCCAAAAGCCCAGAAGTATAAGGCCCTCGTTCAAGGAGGTATCTGGGGTTTAAGCGAAAACTCATATAAATGTGATTCATGTTTTAATGTAAAAAATATACATGTAGGGGATAACGGAGAAAATTATTGAGTAAAAATCCGATCTGTTATTGATGTGAAAAACCCGATTGAGTAAATAATAATAATAATAATAATAATAATAATAATAATAATAAATTTTTACCGGGATGATTTTTTACAACAAGGGGGAATGTAAGCGATGGAGAAAAATTTCGTCTATTATTTGAAAGGCTCACTGATGAACGTAAAACTTACACTAATTCAGTAACTAAACCTTACGAGTTTTGAACTGGACCATAATACCACAACTATTTGTTATGCAAAAGATGAATGCACAATTCATCAATACCATAATCAGAGGGTTCAAGAAATGCCGCCCAGATTGCAAGAAGCTCGATGATCAGACAAAGTAAGGTAAACCTACTATCGTGGAATCCGATGCCATGCTTCAAGGTATCGAGATGAGTCCGGTTAGTAGCACTGAAAGATTGTCAGGCGAGATTAGCATCTCATAATCTAGGGTGGTTGGTCACTTTCACGATCCCAAGAAAAATTTGGAGCTGCTAAATCTAATCTCACATTACCAGAATGTTGGGAAAATTTTATCACATCAAATAAACCCACTGAAACCGGAGGAAAATCTCTGTGCCGTCGTGGATAACGTGCTGGACTGGGATATCGCAGTTAAGCGGGTTCGAAAGTCAGTTACTCTATTTTGTTCTTTTCGGGCTAATACTCCTGGGAACGATATAAAGCAATTGAATTCCTCAATTATGAATTGATAGTAACACAGTTGTTCTTTTTCAATGACAGCTTTTTCATTAAATAAAAGTTGATATACCATTTGGCATAGAGACGAAACTAATTGAAAACAGAAATTATTGAAAATTTTCCGAATTGAGTTGATAGAAATGGTTTAATATTAGATCAACAGAATGATAGTATATTCGTTTCTTTTATGCCAAAAAATAATTGAAATAATTGATTCATCTGTTGTTGGTAGCATTTTTGGGTTATCATTTGATTTTGTTGTGAAATAACATACTTCCTAAAAAAACAAAAAAACAATTAAATATTTATTTTTTGGGATGTCTGCAAAAGAGATCTCAATCACTGCTTTGTTCAGAAAGTTAACTAATCCTGAAAGGTGAAGAATTAGGACTTTTTTTAAAACTATGACACAAGAAAGTATTGATATCATGATTTAATATTTGATGGAAGTGGATCATATAGATATTATATATTTGGATCTTAACATTACATTTGTTATAGTGTTTCATAATGGTTTATAAAAGAAAATGAATAACGTAGGTATCTATAAAATAGTAGTATTGAAATATTCTTTGTAACATATAAAACTGTGGGAGTAAAAACTAAAAATAATTTTTCTGACATGTAGAATAACCCCACCCACAGCAGTCCTCAGAGATACATACTGTGACTTTTGTGGTTTTTAATATTCTTATATGATTTACCACGTGCTGTAAAATTAGAAATGAATGTATTTGCTGGTGATATTAAAATATTTGATAGAACATTGTCAAAATAAACATCACAGGTGTATCTAAATAAATTGACGCATTTAGAAAATATCTGGAAATTAAAATCTAATCAAGAAAAATGTAAAATACCACATACTGGATACAAAGCATTAAAGATGAATATAAATTAAAGACAGGAAAATGAAAAAAGTAAATAACGTTTGCGATTTTGGGGTAATTAATAATGTAATTAATAAAAAATTGTTGCAGCGTTGCCCACATTGGCAGAGCAAAATGTGGAGAGTAGTTAGAGAACATTAAATAAATGTTTTATTAAAAATCTAACTTTTATTTTTCTTACTAAGTCCAGGGGAGATGTATGTATTGCCCATTAAAAACTTATTTTCTTTAAATAGTTATGATTGCTGGGTTTCTTTCCTCAAGACACAACCTTGTAATAGGATATTTAGGAACGTAATCTTTGTTCAAACCTTTTCAACTAATATAATTGTCCAACCTTAAAATCAATTAAAAAAGGCCGCTTTTACTTATACACAAACATGCGTATTGGTATAAACATAATGATAAAGTATTTTTACAATCTTCCAATGTACATAAAGGCTTCTTTTAAAGTATAAAATAACAATAAAGAGTCGCTTTCTTACATTCCCAAAGCAGGCCAAAAAAAGGCCGCTTTTACTTATAGACAAACATACATATTGGTATAAACATAATGATAAAATATTTTTACAATCTTCCAATGAACAGAAAGTCTTCTTACAAAGTATAACATAACAATAAAGAGTCGCTTTCATACATTCCCAGAGCATCATCGGGATATGCTCAGCTCTTTTTCCCTCTATAAGTGCATTGACATTGACTTTACATTACTCCATTATTTACTGGCAACTGTTTTTCAAAATAAATTCATTACGCTTAGACAATTCAGCTTTAGTTCTAACGTAAGTGTCATTGGGGACCATTTAATTACAATAAAATACTTTGACTTATGGCAAGAACACAAAAATTGATGAGAATTCCCTTTTTGCACGGTATTTTTTTAAAAAAATTTTCTAGTCTCAAAAGTCGAAACGTCCTACAATGTAATTACGAATGAATTATTTGTTACTTGGATTTAAAATGGTTTTGTTAAAAAAGAATTAAATCCCAAGTGAGTAAAGAAATATTGCAAGCTTTGGAGATAATGACGAGAAAATTAGTCCTGGTTTCTCTGCATATTAGGTAAAAGAAAAATTTTTATTGTGTTCAGCAATGAAATAGAAATATACCAGAACACGTAAACGGATGCTTCTAACAATAGCAGCAAATTTCAAGATTTAAAAACAAACTGCATCTATGGACATAGAACTATTTAGAAATAACTGTAAGTTTTAACATTCTCCTCTATTTCTCTCACTTTCTCTTTCATACATACATTCTCTCTCTTTCTCACATTAGTTTATGTTCATTTGCGTTTCAATTTCTTTCTTTCTCTCTCTCTCCCCCCTTACAAACACACGTACAAACGCAAACGTACACACGCGCATATATATATATATATATATATATAAAGAGAGAGAGACAGACAAACAGACAGGGAGACAGACAGGGAGACAGACAGAGGGTGAGAGTGAGACAGAGAGGAATGAGGGAGAGAAAGGAGGAAGAAAGAGAGAGAAAGAGCCTTGACCAAAGCATCATATCCGTTATCTAGAGCGATAGGGATAGTTAACAAAAAGAAATCGAACCTGCCGAATTGTGGACTTTGACGTCTCGGCAAACCAAAGTGTAAAATTTAAAAAAATTAAAAAGAGAGATCAGTGCATGGGCCTTGCAGGAGAACTAAAAAAAGCTATGGTAAGTGACAGTGATACTTATAGCAATTGGTACACTCGAAACAACCCACAAAGGATTGGTAAAGTGACAGGAAGGCTTAGAAATAAAAGGACAAGTAGAGACAATTCAAATTCTAGCATTATAAAAATCGGCCAGAATACAAAGAAGACTCCTGAAGACTTGACGAGACTTGCTCTCACTCAAACTCCCAGGAGAAACTATGAGCTAACGCTGGTGTTAAAAAAATAAAATGATATATAGTTTCAAGTTTGTTGTTTATGTTTTATGGCATATCAACCCTTGTAGATCATTTAATGTTAAATCCTCTTTCTACATATATACTAAATATCTTGTATTTGTAAACAAATTGTCTGTAGCATTTTTAAACAAGTCAGAGTTCATCGGTTTGCACATTGACAATTGATTCAAGTATTGCAATAAAATGCCAATAATTAAATTTGATATTAATCGTTTTTGGCATATATATATATATATATATATATATATATATATATATATATATATATATATCAGGGGCGGAGATGGGATAGTGCTGCTCGTGCCCGGCACGACCAATAACTCGGTCAATGTTATTCAAAATGGATTAAAAATCATCCATTAATTTCAAGCAAACATACTTTGTCTGATCTCAATTAAAATACGTATCTATTCAAGT
This sequence comes from Sepioteuthis lessoniana, assembly GCA_963585895.1. Lineage (NCBI taxonomy): Eukaryota > Metazoa > Mollusca > Cephalopoda > Myopsida > Loliginidae > Sepioteuthis > Sepioteuthis lessoniana. Next base: position 45,412,166 of record OY757924.1, on the reverse strand, counting down.
TTCGATAACTAAGTAGCCAAAAGTTCATAAATATATCTGGGAATAATACAACGATGCTGTTTTTGAACGGATGGTCTTTGTCCGGCCTCGGTCAGATCCATTGAACATCCCATAAAATCGGCTATAATGTTGAACACGCGTAATCTGTGCCAAGCACAAGACCCTTATAATAACAGTAATGTTAGAGAAATCTCGCTTTTCGCTGTAGCCAATGGAAAAAGCAAGTCAAAATACCATGCTCAAAAATATTAGCACAATGTGACTGCTGACGCCTGTCTTGGGAAGAGGGAGAGGGACAGAGAGAGAGAGAGAGGGGGGTAGCAGATTATAGCCGTCGCCGTCGTCATCATCATCGCTATGGTAAATGTTGGTTAAACAGCGTGTTTTAATTCGTTTTTTCACTTACAGATTTCTATTTCTTTAATGAATGTTGTATATATTATATTTTGTAACTAAAATTTATTCATTTGAATACATTTTCAACAAATAATCTTTATAGTTAGTTGTCATTGTCATCAATTTCTTTATTCTAATAAACATATTTTTCTCGTCATAGTAATGAACATCTTCTCTTTTCTTCTATACTTTTGAAAGGAAAAAAAAACTTATCTACTGTATTAACAAGACTACAAATTATATAGTATCTTGATTGTTTACAAAAAAAAAACACCATGCAAGGTACGTTAGTCAATCTGTGCTATACAATGGAGAATCACGAAATAGCAACTATGATGACTTACTTTGGGTCCACGGACCACGGGTTGGGAACTGAAGTTGACAGAGGGCGGGGGTGCACGAGTAGCAAAAATAGGCTAGAGTCACCACAGATATATATATATATATATATATATATATATATATACGGTTACAGTTATAGTAAATGATTAAAAAGTTCTATTTTACCCATAGATGAGACACTAACAGGTACTAATATTCTAGATAATTTTGGACCATAAACTATGAAAGGGTAGTCCACTTTCTCCAAATTTTCAGAATTAGAGCTTTAACATTACATAGTTTTGTGCAATATTTGGGAAACTTATTTGGAGGGGTCGTACCCCTCTGAAGTGATGCAGTCCCTATTTTTTACAGTACTAATCGACTAGGCTGAGACTTAAATTATCCGTATTCAATGCAATTACTTTCCGCAAATATCTATTAAAACGATACCCAAACAGGTAATACGTTTCTTTGAAGTGAAAATATTTTCCAAAATCAGTGAAAAACCCAATCATTTCTAACTTACAGGTCATTAATTTTCTCTTCTCTTACCATTAATTTGTTTAAAGCCGATGAGATGACTGACATGTAATGAGATATGTCCACTTGCTACGGTAGGAAATCGTTAGCGTATACATTTACGAAATTCTCTCCACCACGGAATATTTGCTTTTCCTAGACTGGTTGTATAAATAAGGCTAAAGAAACCAGTCTGCCTTACTATTTACCCTTAACTAGAGGAAAAGGCAAAGATTCATGCATTTAACAAGATTATAAGTTCGAACAGAAAATGCAAAGAGTATCATCCAGGGTTTGAACTCGGCTCACCGATTCTAGTTTTTACTTCAAAAATCGCTTCTCTAAGCGTGTCTTAAAATAATATAACAATAAGTTTCAAGTGTCCATTATTCAGTCGACAGACTTTAAAATACTGTGCCCCTTTCTGAGGGAGTAAAAACAAAAAGCGTAGCCTGTTGATGGCACAAAACTACACCAATTGGACAAGTACCAAATCTAGAGCGCTAGGAAGTGTGGAGTACACCTTTATTGCCATTACTTCCTGTTACACTCTGACTCAGTGTTGTAGCATTTGCTATTGTCTCATTTATGAGTCAGATAGGACTGATTATAAAATATTCGTGCTAGATAAAATACCGGATAACGTATAAACATATTTATAAAAAAAAAATGAAGAAGAAGAAACTATACGAAATATGCAAACGCAGAGTGGGGGTCCTCGTGGTGTAATGGTTAAAGCGATGGAATGCGGAATCGTAGTATGCGAGTTCGTACTCCAGTCGTGCTATTACGTTCACTTTCGGGCAAATACCCTTGGTAAAGGTATGAACCCCCTTATCACACCAGCTATGGGATAAATAGTACACTACTGTTCTTCTTGGAGAATGGCTTAGGCATTAAATAACCTACAAAGGTTGATTTGCCATTAAACAAAGAAACCAAACCAAACCAAACGCAGATGTACAATATAGACGATTCCCTAACTTCCAAATATATAAAAAAAACAATTCAGGTTGATATGCCGTTATAATCAATCAATCACGCAATCAATCAAAATCAACTGTAGATTTTTTTTGTTTAGGTTTGTGGGTTATCTTTTCTAAGCGTTATGAATTCTAAGGAATATTTCTAGGTTCCTTTTTGGGCCTACTACCCATCCGTTTCTCTTTGTATGGCTGCGCCCTTACTGACTGTCGAAATTGCTAGATTAACCAGCATTTATGCATATTGATCAGAACACATATACCCATGTTTATGTCATATCAGAATTCAACATTCCGAAAACTCACTGAAAATAACCACAAGTCGCTTGTGCTGGCAACTGAAGCGGATATATCAAGTAAACCAAAGTAATCAACAAAACACATTAATCATTCGGTTGCCAGTGAAGGACAAACAGGCTTGTAGATATTCAGAATAACCCCCTCCGTTTTTAGTCAATCATGAAAGACAACACGAGTGAACAACACAAACATTAACAGGTTGCACTTATATATATATATATATATATATATATATATATATATATATATATATATATATATATATATATATATATGTGCAGCATTTCTTCGTTAATGCAAATTTCATTAAACATAATAGACATTTTATGCCTACATATTTTCTTTTGGATCCGTTCAAATTCCCGTATTACTTTTATCGTATTCGGGGGGAATTGATTTAGGTATTGTCCATAGTTGTATGTATCCCTAGTACTTTCTGCCCGACTTTGGGCCATCATCAGGGGAGAATCTGTTACAAAAGTGATGTAACTTTTGTTTTAGCAAATTACTACTGTGTAAGGACGTATGTTGCTGTTTCGTTATATCAGAACTCTTCAGTGTGGGTAGACATATATATATATATATATATATATATATATATATATATATATATATATATGTGTGTGTGTGTGTGTGTGTGTGTGTGTGTGTGTGTGTGTGTGTGTGTGTGTGTGCGCGCGCAATGGCCATAACTTATCTATGGATGGCAATATTTTCATATTTTTGTTTTCAATGATTGATTGATTGAATGATTTTATCTATTAGACAGGTTTATATATATAGATAAAATCATTCAATCAATCAATCATTGAAAACAAAAATATGAAAATATTGCCATCCATAGATAAGTATGGCCATTGCGCGCGCACACACACACACACACACACACACACACACACACACACACACACACACACACACATATATATATATATATATATATATATATATATATATATATATATATATATATATAATGATAGAATATACATGGATGGAGGAGTAACAACAACACTTCTTTATAAGAACAAACCTCTCACACTTTATTCTCAAAAGGATTTGAAGCTTCAGCAGTGTGAAAGACGGACGGAGAAAGACTATGATTGCTATATTGACCGATAACTTCTCTTGACCATAACACGCTCTGTTATCTTCAAGACCCAACTTAGCACGTCTGCTTTTCGGCTGGGGATACTCAGTAGGAGCACTCTCATAGACGCTCTCACTGACTTGGTTCTCACTGCCTCCAAGTCCAATTACTCAACTGACACAGGCACCAGCATATATTATTCCATAACACCCACAAACGTCCGATTAGATCACGTGATATTCTTTCACTTATTTACACAGGTTCTTCTCTGATTGACAGTTCAGTCAAGGGTCAACATGTAACACCCCCCCACATATATATATATATATATATATATATATATATATATATATATATATATAATGGAATAAAATATAAGGGAATAATATACAATAAATGTAGATATTATCATGTGATAATTATCACATATCTCTCCAGTATGGGAACCTCGAACTAAAAGTGTAAATTCCATTTCATATATATATATATATATATATATATATATATATGAAATGGAATTTATAATATATGTGGCCAAGTTCCCATACTGTAGAGATATATAATTATTATCACATAATAATATCCTATTGTTTGTATATTATTTCATTAAAAACTATAAAATCCGGTATCTTTGATTAAGAAGAAAATTAAGAGTTTATCAAAAATAAGTTAGATAAGTATTAATCGATAAAACTGCATGTTCTTAATTTTTGTGTTCGCTTAAATTTACCACAGTAATATGAAGTTCTTTGTCTGGTTTAAACTATTGTAAATTTCAACTAATTGCCAACTTATAATGGGATGTTTCGTATTATGATTTATACAGATGACACATTGGCCCGGTTGTAGTTATTATTGCAAAAATTAAATGTTTATTTAAAAGATGTCAGGTATGTATGAATGGTTGGTTAATACTGTATGTTCTTAAAGATTATATTTGCTTAAAGCTACAATAATAAGTGAGTATTGTATAATAATTTACCAGATTTTTTTCAATAGTTATATGATTTATATTTCAAAGATTGCGTACTTTTTACAAAAGGAATTACGGTGTTTTTTCTTGGTTTATTTTCTCTCTCTTTGGAGACTCCAGTGTCAGTACGGTTCTTTCTTTCTTTCTTTCTTTCTTTCTTTCTTTCTTTTTAAATCTGTTTCTAAATCAGAATCCTTCAGTTAGTGAGTAACAAATTATTCCTGACGCCAGACGCCATACTTTTTGCCTCATTACTTTTCAGAAAAGCAATAATAATAATAAAAAAAGAAAACCTTCATTGGCGGAGATTCTGAGATCGCAACGAAAGGTCATTAGCTACGTAGACTGAAAACGTACCAAATGGTTTTCAATCAACAAGCACTGTTTTTAGACGAAACGGCAGAATCGACAAAAGAAAAGTCTCAATCATCAATGAAGGAAACGAAGAAAATAAATATTGAAACATTGTAAAAACAAACGATATGAGGTAAGATATAAACAGAATGAAAAATAAAAATGCAACTAGAGGTAAAAATGTGAATATCTCTATATATTAACGAGACAATCGGTAAATTTAAGAGCAGTAACAAAAGACGAAATAGGAATGTTGCAAAAATGAATTCCTAAAAAGATGTGAATGAGTAAAAGGTTAAAATATACAATTTTCCAATAGGAATGTATGTAATATCGTAACCAGTAATAAATATAATGGCTTGTGAACTCATATGATTAATGTTCGGTTTCATTGAGTAATGGTATATCAACCTTGGTAGGTTATTCAATGCAAGAGCCACCCTTGAAGAGAGACTGAAAGGGGTCTATTTAACCCATAACAAGAGAAAAAAAGAGTTAGTAGTTTTCCCAATAGAATTTGCTGAAAATGAAATGCTGAAAGGGTTCTATTTAACCCATAACAAGAGAAAAATGAGTTAGTAGTTTTCCCAATAGAATTTGCTGAAAATGAATGTAATAGCATCACTGATGAATATTTACGTGATGAAATATGTTGAAAACTGCCGCGGTGAAGTGTAAAGAGAGGATAGACGTTTATATCACACACTATTTTCCAGCTCAGAAGATAGGGGTACTTGTTTGTTTGTCTGTCTGGGTTTTACGGCATATCAACCTTTCTTCGTTATTTGATGCCAAATACATCTTTATACAAATGAACAGTTCTATTTCAGTCTAAGATAAATACACAGTTTAATTGTCAAAAAAATTCTATTTCAATCTATTCAGTTTAGTCAAACAGTTCTATTTCAAACTATTCAGTTTAGTATTAGTATATTTTTCAAAACAGTTCTATTTCAAACAATTCAGTTGAGTAGTTTCAATTTAAAACAGTCCTATTTCAAGCAATTTAGTTTAGTTTTCCTTGACCCACTGATAAGACCCTAGCAGATACTCCCACAGTGAGCCAGAGTGGACCTGGGAGTGATGACAATGAACGGTTACTCCGCATTCTCCAAAGCTTCTGCATTACTGGAACCTCACCACCAGATTTTTAGTGTCATAGCCAGGACATTCATTGCGGTTTTTTTACCCCTCTGCAGAGAAACAGTTGTTGTATTAAACAGTCCCAGCTGATTGGGCAAGATACGGGTGCGAATTATACACAAGAACATTTTTTTTTTCTTGACCACATGCCTGATTTTATTTGGAATGAGATGGTCGAAATTAAGCCATATCTATAGTCCAAACTAATGTGCTTTACCCCAGCATATACTTTGGAATATGTGTGTATTCATGATTTTCTTTGTTATTATAGATGATTTGCTTTCGCCACAAGCTTGTTGTATTTTTGTGTAAATGTAACATATTGACCCTCGACCGAGCCGTCAATCAAGGAATGCACCTGTGTAAATAAGCGGAAGAACAGCGGAAGCAGGTGAACGTTAAACAAAAATATAACCAGGACACAGACGGCTTGAGTCAGTTGCAGTTAGAGTCATTTGGGGACAAGATGTCAAAGTGAGAGCCAGTGGCAGACAGAGGACTTTGGGCCCTAAGGGACCTACGGTTGAGCAACCCCAGCCAAGATGAGAAAGAAGTGCTGCTATAGTCAGAAGAACTTCGGTCAATATGTAGAAGTCTGTCCCCGTCTCCAACTCACCTCTCACACACAAGCAACATCAACCATTTCGAGGATCAAGTGTGAGAGATATATTTTTATAAAGAAACGTGTTCGTTCGTTCATTGAAGTTCGTCATTATTGTTGACTATGTTTCCGCATAGATTTGTATATGTATGTGCCTATACAACTTAAACATGCGTTTGCATTTATCTTAAATATCTTGTATATTTTGTGTTTCTAAACATAAGGTGAACTCCATGAATCCATGAATTTCAACGAACCAATAAAAAAATTGAAAAAATACTAAATAATGGTTAAATTTAGCTGTTATAAATTCGAAAATATCAGTGTTTTTTATCCGAAACAGTTTTTTTTTTTTTGTTCCAGAATTTCAAAGTCCTCAGTTAGAGGTGCGTCTTATACTTGATTGTGTGTTATCAGAAAATGGCTGATAAACCAATTTGTCGCATATTAAACGATGCCCGAGTCTAAAATTTAGTTCGATAAATTTCGCTGATACATAAAGTCATACAAGTGAAAATGGCCCGGCTGATAAAACGATATTATCACACAACAAATATAACAACATGCAAGGGGGTTTGGTGATTCATTTTATCACATATGAAAGAAAATCCAGTTATAAATTGTCGGTTGAGAAATGGCGCCATGCAGCGTTTTTTTTCTAGCGTACTAAATTTTGCTCCATTTTCTTTCTTTCTTCTTCAGTCTCTTTCTTTCTTTCTTTCTTTCTTTCTTTTTGCTCTAATTTCTTTCTTTTTTTTTCTTCTTCAGTTTCTTTCTTTCTTTCTTTCTTTCTTTCTTTCTTTCTTACTTACTAAAGCAACATTTTCCCCCCATGATGCGTTAGAATATTAGGGACTCTTTCTTTCTTTCTTTCTTTCTTTCTTTATTTATTTATTTATTCATTTCTTTTTATGGTCCGTATTTACCTTCTTTACACTTAAATTTCCTTACAGTCTTTCATCTCCGATTTGTTTATTTCTTCATTTGTTTCTTTTTTTCTTTTTCTTTCTTTTATGTATTCATTTGTTTTTTATTTGTTTTAATTAATTTTTGCCTTTCTTTTTTTCTTTCTTTCTTTCTTTCTTTCTTTCTTTCTTTCTACTTCATTTTTCTTTCTTTCTTTTTATGCCATTATTTCTTTCTTTCTTTTTTTCTTTTTTCCTTTCTTTCTTTCTCATGAAGAAACTTTCATTACTATCATGTCTTTACCATTTTTTATTTCATCGTTGATTCCGAAGTTCTACTCCAATTTTCTTCTTTTCTTTTTGTTTCCTTCTTTACTACCCCTTCTTATTCCCTGTGCTCACTTACTCCACCTCATTCAATTTTTTTCTTTCTTATAGATGTATCATCTTTCTATTGCCCAACCCCATTACCTGACAATCCCCGTAAAAGTTCTTGATTTTTTCCTCCAAGTAAACAAATTCTTTGCATAAACAATCTAGACATAACAGAAACCACTTTTTTTTTTATTTCCGTATGTTAATTTCTTTGTTCCTTTTCTTTTTTCTTATTCTTTTTTTGATCCAGATAATCCAATAAATTCATAGGAAATTACTTTTACATATAAATGAAAAGCACCGATAGATTTTAGAAGGAAAGACAAATTTACGACACAGGATAAAATTTTTATACTTGTTTAAAAAACGAACAAACTTTGTTACATTTACATTGAAACATTTTCTGGGTTTTGAAAATCCCATTCCTATTTTCCTGCATTTATTAAATGACTAACAAAACAATATTATACTTTTTCGTTAAAATTCTCTGTCGTAAATGTTTTATCTTTATTTTTTAATATCCAAAGGTTATAGGTTTGTGATATTAATACGGGGGTTTATTTAACGTTATTCATGAAAAGAATCCGTTTGTTTTTGAAATTAGAGATAATTTCTAAAAGCTGTAAGTCATACAGGAGATTTGATTTTGAATTTATTACCACCCAAGCGTCTTAATTTCGGGAACTTGCAGCTTATAGACACTTAGATATCATACTTATAAGTTCTACCTATAAGGTTAATCGGAAAATAATGTCAAATTATAGATGAAACTTTTCTTTATAATGTTCAGAACTGATTTTTCGTCGCCACTGTTATCATGTTCCGGGAGTGGGGTAAATTTGGCCAATACTCTTTGCTCTCATGGGCACCTCTGGTGGTGTAACGGTTAGCAAGCTAGACTAGCAAACTTACACGAGTGAGTTCGAGTCACATTGGTGTCCCATTCATTCGGCCTTGTGCCACATCGAAGCAAAGAGCTTTGTAAATTACCACTCTTTGCTCTCTTACGATACCAATACTGAGTATGGAATGCTAAAAAATATTAATATGCAATGTTACTTCTACTCTTGTCTTTCGAGAGACGTTTGACTAACCCATTTATATATCCACTATTTTTAGTCACGTGAACTCAAGTAGCGCCCTCGATTTCAACACTGGTGTTTGTTGGCTTGAGATCTGTCTTCAAATCATTCGGGTCGCAATCGGAACATTCTTCTGCATAACTATTTTATTCCTGAATTAATGAATTTAAACAATCAAAATAGAATCCCTGCACATCTATACTTTTTCTGCAATCAACTACCATGATTATTAATACCCTTGGGAAAGGTATGAATCCAATTATTCTTCCTCCGGCTAGGACAGACTAGGTTATTCAGCCTTGGTGAGGCAAATTGTCTAGGAAAAACTCTGCTTAAAAATTCTACCTGAAATTAGGAGAGGAATGAGCAAATACATACCAGCTACGGGATGCGAAAAAAAGCAAAAATGATCTTCAGCAAAATATGGGAACATAAAAAAGCCGAATGGATAAATAACAAGAAACAGAGTTACGAATGCTCAAAGAAGGTCCGAAGGTTGAAATACCACTCGACGCACTTAAACGATACGAAAAAAATATATCAAAGTGGAAATCCCTAACCCGGATAGCATACATGGATTTTCGTTAAAAAAATCACCTCCATCCACGGCAGACTAGCAACGAAAATGAATAAATGCATAGAGAAAACTGAGATACCCGAATGGATGAACAAAGGGAAAACTACCTTGATCTAGAAAGACCCCTCAAAGGACCGACCCCAAAACTATAGACCGATAACGTGCCTACTGATGATGTGGAATATACTATCGGCACACATTAGGGAGGAAATCTACCACTCACTGATAAGCCTCGGACTCTCCCCCGAGCAACACAAAGGATGCGGCAAGGACGCTAGAGGTGCTGAAGAACTGCTTTATCAACTAGAGTAAAAGAAAATTGAAAAACCTAATCATGACCTTAGGGGGTGTCCTCGTGGTGTAATGGTTAAAGCGATGAACTGCGGAATCGTAGTACGCGAGTTCGTACTCCAGTCGCGCTATTACGTTCACTTTCGGGCAAATACCCTTGGGAAAGGTATGAATCCCCTTATTCTCCCTCCAGCTATGGGTAAATAGTAGGACGGACTAGGTTCTTCAGCCTTGGTGAGGCAACTAGTCTAGGAGAAGGAAAACTCTGATTTCAAAACCTGTTCAACTCCGCTTAAAAATTGACCTAGTGTCATATCCTGCCCGAGCGGAGGGGTTGGTAAATAGTACCTAATCATGACCTTGTTAGGCCACAAAACGGCTTACAATATGGTTCCTCAAAGCTGGATATTACACTGTGTCAAAATGAATAAAATACCCTACGGAGTCTTTCAAGAAAACCATGGAAACCTGGAGATGAAATTGATTGCAAAAAGAAAGAGCTTAGCAGAAGTAAATATCCGGAGAGGCATATTCCAGGGAGATGAACTATCACTATTACTCTTTGTAATAGCAATCATACCACTCAATCACATGCTCAGGTAATTCACAACCGATTACAAACTCAGTAAAAGAAAAGATCAACGATTTAATGTACATGGGTGATATAAAACTGTTTGCAAAAAATGAAAAAGATTTGGAAATCCTAAATCAGACTGAGAGAATATACAGTCAAGACATAGGGATGTAATTTGACACCATACTAGAAATTAAAAGCCGGAAACCACTTTGGTAATGTTGGAAGCGGACATTATAAAACAAGTGGAGATGAAAGAAAAATTTTAAAAAAGAGTATCTCAGGAGAACGAGAAAACTTATCAGGAGAAAACATTATTGCGGAAACCTTATTAAAGGGATGCTCTTGGTACTGTCACCAAAGTAGTGGTAAAAGGACTGGAGTCATTGGAAATAAGAGGACGAGTTGAGACCATCCAAGGTAGGCCGAAATACTGAGAAGAGTCCATGAGACTTGAAGAGACTTGTCGATCAAACTCCAGTGAAGAATATTAAAAATAATAACAAGCAGAGTTTATGTGGTTTGAGAGACGCAACGATTTATCACATAATAAGTGAATTCTGCAAACTAGCACTAAAAAGAGTGCAAGATTAGACATGAAATGGTGGAGAAAGAATCTTTTGAAAATTGTACAAAAGAAATATATTTGATAATACTACCGAATTGTATATGCACAAAGACTGAAACACATAAAATTCTCTGTGATTTTGAGATGCAGACATATCACCTAAAACCGAGCAGAAGACCAAACCTAACGAATATTAGGACACAAAAGAGAACTTGCCTTATAGTGGACTTTTCCATCCCCGTTAACCAGAGACGGAAAATCAAAGGAAGTGAAAAAGAGAGAGAAGTACTTGAACCTCGTCTGAGAACTAAAAGAAATTATGGAACATGAAGCTGACGGTGCAATAAACTTTCACTGGTGCACTTGGAATGGTCTCCAAAGGCTTAGTAATGATACCGGAAGAGTTTGAAATCGGTAGAGGAACCAAGATTATCCAAACTACAACATTACTAACAGGGGCTGCAATAATAATAATAATAATAATAATAATAAGAAGAAGAAGAAGAAGAAGAAGAAGAAGAAGAAGAAGAAGAAAAGTATACTAAAGTTATAGCTCTTCTTGTCCTCTGTCATTTATCCGTTCTTATCACCCGTTGCTTTTAATAAGACTTCAAGACGACACACAGTATCCTCACAGAGCTGATGTCTAAGTTTTTTTTAGTCTGTCAACTCTGGTGTGTCCATAGGTCGAAGTCTACAATTTAATGTCACATATGTGTTTTTCCCTTACTTTACCCGTAATTGCAAGTATGTCTTGTTGATCTAACTTGGATGGTATGGGAAATGATAGGTTTGTTGCCATACAACTGTTGTTTTGCGGACTGTTTTGCAAAATTCTTGCATGGATCTTATAAAGATTCATAATCTAGGTGCTTCGTAAGAATCCAACTGGTGCCAACATACTGTATTAATGCGGTTGGGAAGAATTTCCTTTTATCTTATTCATTTCCATATGGTAGATAACCTGTGAATGGTAATCCATTCTTTGATCATGCATATGTTGATATCGTTTTCAGTAGATGATATATTTCTACCGAGGTCTAGAATAAAATGATTACGGATTCAAAGGTCTAAAAGTAGATGTAGAAAGTTAAATACATTCTTAGTAAAAAAATGCCACTGTATAAATAAACGGTCCCTATTCACTGGAAACTCATTCTAACTAAGAGGATAATTTATGTAGTCTGAACTCACAACACCGTTCAGATGACAGATCAGACAATTGAATATTCTTCATAGATAATATTTCTCTTACTATTTCGATTTTCCCTGGTCTATTTGACAAACAACGTGACCAAATCATAAACCAGTTAAATATCATTATATTCCTGTGGTTTTGTACCTATGGTCAATTATACACACTATTTTGATCATCTACAAACTGAAATATGATATGCAAAAATATATCCCAAAGGCCTTTCTAATATGATGTATCTATTTTCTTGTAATAATGTTGGTTTGCTTCGGATATTGAATGTAGCGTCAGCGACTCACGGCTAGAAATCTGAATATAGAATGACACACATTAAGTTCAGAAACTCTAAATTATATTAGCATTTATAAATCTATTAAATTCTTGTGAAGCGAACCTTGGTCTTGTTATATATGAACACATTTTATGAATACTTGACGCGGCAGAAATACCTCCCATGTTTTAAACGGTCACATGCATGGTACAAAAGAATTTGGGCAAATGGTAATGATACCACCATCTAACCGTCCCAGGGTTAGTTTTTCAGATATGATCGGTTACGATCATAGCTTGACTGATGTGTGTTTGCTTCTGAAGTGGTAGCAAAAATAAAAGAAACTGCAATTGCTACGCAAAGAGCTTTTTGGTGTAGCCTCTGTTGTGTAGTGGCTAACGAGCTAGACTGCGATTTCATTGTGAGTACGAACCAGTTGAGCATTTTATGTTCCCTGTAAGACTAATAAACTAGGAGAATGTATTAGCTCTCTTATCCCCCTAGCTATGGGTTAATGAATTAAATTGTACTGGTAATATTATTCTGCAATGATGCCTTTGTCCTTAAATAACCCATCATGTTTGATATGTCATCAAATAAATAAATCTAACCGAAAAAAAAGTTTTTTGTTCTCATTTCATTCTAGGTTGAAAAAATGTAGCTTCGGATAGGGAATTGATTCTGCAATAGATTGAAAATTTTATCCGGAGCAGAATCATTCCGATGTAACATTAAATGAGCACTAAAAGCTCCCTCTCTACCAGATTCATCCGTCTTAAATGATGTTTCAACAGCAAACGTACCGTGTGCACAGGTCCAACCTAAGATCGTAATTGATCAAATCTAAAATACATGATGAGAAATTAGTTCGATAGAGCAACAGTTGGCACTTGCTTAAATTCACTGGCATCATATTGTTGACAGTTTCAAATATGGGAGGAATTTTTGCACCACCTTCTATTTGAATTCTGAAGTCTCTTTAATACAAGATCTAAAATCCAAATTGTGCATATCTTCACAGAAGTTATGGCACCAAACATATCGATATATACAAAAAATAAAAATTCCCGTTCAACAAAATAGTGTATTCACCAAATTTAAGAAAAGTTTACATCTAAAAAAATCGTGATCTGAATATTTCCTTCAAATTATTACATTTGCGTATGAATGAAAAAAGAAAAATAAGACATTTTTGAAAGTAATCTACTGTGTATACTCATAAATATGTTGAATTTTGAAAATCTAATATTTAGGCAAATACAATGGACTTGACCAAAACACGTATAATTATTCTGTTAGGTAAAATTCAGAAAAATGACGAAAGTATTGCAAGAAACCCTAATCTTCAAAAAATGATTTGACAAATTAATGGCTAGAAACCCATAAATCGAGGATCGACTTTTACTTGAGTACATACAGTAAGAGCTGAAAAGTTCATATGATCATGTCGCATACATCATATATGACTTCTGGGACAATTGGGATACAAGCTCGGCAATTACCGATGTTTTGACTGCAGAGGAATAATGTTGAAAAATTACCCACATTTAGTAAAATTCCATCTTGGTCAGCATATGAACTTTTCAGTTGACCCTTTTATCTTAGTTCTTGCGGTAAAATTTACAGGTAAAAATGTATTATTCATCTCACTTCCTATTCCGTTCACTGAGATAATAAACGCAGTGCAATGACAAATCCATTAAATTCGATAGCAAAGGGTTTCTTTGATTATGTTTCAAGAAAGCAGCGAATACCAGTTCGACCGAACAATTCCTAACGAAGCTTGTTTTCTTGAAAATATTTATGTCCAATAAAAGCAATTGGAATCCAAGTTGTAATCCTTCATCGTCAACTAATCACTAATTCATGTCCAAGACTAATGACTTGACGTGCGCGAGTTCTTCTCACAATTAGAGTGACAGTTCCCTTTGAATATCGATCATACTGACGGGGGATGGGCAGTTCTGGTTCATTTAAATACAAAAGGGTGTAGGAACGGAGTCAGAGTTCAAATGAAGAAGGGGATAATGAAAGAAATACCATTAATATTTGAAGCATCCATTCTGCTGCTGAGGAAATTGCGAATTAAGTTCAGCTGTTGTGAATATTTCATTACTTCGGCTAATAACAAGTTAAAGTCCACAAACGCTTTATATGGCCGTTGATAAAAGTATTCGAAATATGTCACTTTTCCCAAAAGGCTTGTTTGGAAAATATCCAGAAGGGTTACCGGTGATCGCCATAATGTTAGAACCAAAGCCAATGACATTAATCTTTTCTTTTCATCTATTTTTTTTAGATTTTTTCCGCTAAAAGAGGTGGGTCCGTGTATTATATACACGAAACTATAATTAACTTTTTTTCAACCGCAAATCTTACCATATTCGGGACAAAATGACCGAAATTAATGTGTTTTATGCCGTTACATAGAAATAAACACAAGAATAGGTATATGATTATAATTTTCTTCCTCTTAAGGGGAACTTATTTTTGGCAAATACACCTGACCAAGCCGAAACACTTCTGCATAGTTTGGAACGAGCAGCAACAAGCATAGGCCTCTATGTTAATGCACACAAAACGGAATATATGTGCTATAACCAAACGGGGGACATCTCCACTCTAGAAGGAACCCCTCTTAAACTAGTAGACAAATTCACATACCTAGGAAGCAGCGTCGAATCAACCGAAAAGGACATCGAAACCAGGTTAACGAAAGCATGGATAGCTATCAATAGGCTATCGATTATATGGAAATCAGACCTAACCGATAAAATGAAACGCAGTTTCTTCCAGGCAGCGGTCACATCGATACTGCTATATGGCTGCACTACATGGACGCTAACAAAACGGCTGGAGAAGAAGCTAGACGGCAATTACACAAGAATGCTGCGTGAAATCTTAAACAAGTCCTGGCGGCAACACCCCACAAGACACCAACTGTACGGCCACCTGCCCCCTATCACGAAAACTATTCATGTTAGACGAACCAAACATGCAGGACACTGCTGGAGAAGCAGGGACGAACTTATAAGAGATGTACTCTTATGGACCCCCACACATGGCCGTGCAAAAGCAGGACGACCAACACGAACATACATTCAACAGCTATGTGAGGATACGGGATGCTGTCCTGAAGACCTACCTAGGGCGATGAACGATAAGGAGGAGTGGCGAGAGAGGGTCAGGGATATCCGTGCTACCAGCGCGATATGATGATGATGATGATTTTTGTCGAAAGCTTGTTACCTCTTCGCTTATACATGCCACACCATTTGTCCTTTGTAAATTGTGTGTTTCAATTTTCATCTAACCTATATAAATTCTAATTTTTAATCAGTGCAAAACAGATTAAGTTTAACAAACACTAAATTTGGATTAAATTTAGCGGCTACAAATTCTTACATTTCAGTACGCGTTATAAAATACATCGTAGTCCATCAGTGGTGCGTATTATCATTTGTTACATGTTATATAGTAATAATTACGGTACACTTTACATGAAATAACAAATCTGATGTTGCATCACACTGTGTGTTATAATTCCCAAGGACAATCAATTGATATAAGTTGATATGATCACCAAAAATTTGCTTTTCTTTTTTCACCATTCAATATCCCTGTCACGTTTTAATTCAAACATTTATGTTTACCACTGAGGATTATGTTCACGAAGAGGCTCAAAGAGGGAATAAAGGCTTTGATTGAAAATAAATTACAGACAATTTGGAAGCATTTCATTCAGTTGAATATGACTCTAAAAATAGAACTCATCTGAATGTGGTTCATAAGCCTGCAAAGAAAAAAACTTCATGCTACTTTTTTTTTTACTTTCTGATATATCATCATCATCATCAAAACCCACCAACATCATTGATTCCTTTTGATACCCACTTATCATCCATTCTTATAAGCTATTGGACTTGATAAATCCTCTAAACGGCACCCAAATTCCTCACAGAGTAGAAGTACGAAGTTTTTTGCTCGTTGACCAACACTGGTGTGTTTCTTTTTGTAGACTTGCTGCCTTAACCAAGACTAATGACCGAGTCTGCCCTTCCGTTTACCTATAGCAATGGGAGAATGGATAGATTCCTGACTTTTCTAAAAGCATTAACACTAACAGCGTCGTCCCTGATGTTAACCAGGGCTTCTGATTATATTTTCAACGACAATAATCAATAAGCTAACGACACCTCCTCTCTAAATGTCACATATAGTCCATGTTATTCATTGTCTGTTAACACTTCAATATTACTTAATCTTTTCATTGATTATACTTTCATCATCTCATGTAATATTGGATCTTCCTTGTATTATTTTCTTACTATTGTAGTATAAGTTGTCAGTCAGAAAATGGATTTACGTACCGACACCCATAGAGATTCTTGTTCAGGATTTACAAATTTTACCTTTGTTAACTACTTTGATATTTTTATTAGTCGAAACAAGATAGTTGATTAACGAAAAAAAATGTTGAGTTAAATTTTAGGTTCACTGCGATTCTTCGAAAGATATATGAATTGTCTACTAAATATTAACGAATTTGGATGCCACACATCGTTGTGTAGAGTATCGGGCACCGCTGCAGCGTGAAATTTAAATTAACAGACTCAGATCTAATGCTAATTCAAAAAAGAAAAGAAAAAAAAAGAACAACACATTGCATTCGATTTTAGGAAGGTGTCCTTGACTTGAAAAATAGACAGTTTTTATTGCTTTATGATATTTTTCTCAGCTCTTTTCATCCCATTTGTATCTAAAAATGTGCTTCCATATTGTACACAATGCTAATTAACGTCTTAATTTATTGTGTATATTTAATTATTTTCCTGAACACAAACCTATCCTAAACAGGTGTTTGGATAAAATCAACAGTGAGCAGTGTTTTTACTTGAAATATATAACTATTTTTATTGTTTTATAGTTTTCTTCTCTGGTCTTTTGATTTCATCCGTCTAAAAATACGTTTCTTCAATGTACACACTACGTATGACGTCATGCACCATTCTTCATATTCCTGAACGCACACTTATTCTAAAGTATACCTGAGGTAAAGTCAACCGAGAACAGTGCCCCCTACTAGTAAAATAAAACTATTTTTATTGTTTTATATTTTTCTGTTCTGTTGATTAAATCTAAGTCTAAAATAGTTTTCAATATCGTGGACATCAATATATGACGTCATATTTTATTGTGAACATTTCTTTGCAATCCTGGACACAGCAATTCTAAACAAATAATAAATAAAGTAGGTTCAACCCACTGTTTTGTTGTATACTTGAAATATAAAATTGCTTCTATGGTTTTCATTATATCTATCTCTGATCTGTTGATTTCAACAAAGTCTAAAATAGGTTCCCATAATATGATTAACGGTTTTAGAAATTTTTACTGCAGTGTGTACATTTCTTCGTATTCCAGAAAATACGAATTTTGAGCAAATTTTGAGAGAGGTTCATACAGAATAATTGGCTGTTGTGAAGTTCTGATATCTCAATCACTTGCTTTGTAGATCTCCCTTGTACTAAAAGATAATGGTTAGATGAAGAATGGGGAGACCATACGGATCCTAGTAACTCCATCTCGCCCGACAGTTATAAAGAAGTAAAACTATTTCGTCATGACTTTAAAGTATATGACAAAGGCGACCTAGAATTTTGTTTGTTGCATTTATTTTGTCCTGCATATGTATTGAGATCTTGGCTTTGTCAAACCAATGTCCTTTTCTACTGACATATGTTATTTTTTCACCTATGAAATTGAATATTGCTCTAGAGACGTGCATGTACAAAAAGGTATTGTGTTTGATCTGTCTCACAGTTTTAAGGGTTGGAGCAGCCACTGTAGCATATTGACCCAGGATCGAGGCGTCAATCAAGAGATGCACCTGTTTCGCTGTTACACAGGTGCATCTCTTGATTGACGGCTGAAGATATCGGAATATCACCTTGACCTGAGGACGTGGTTGAATTCGGTGCAGATGCGTACGCCCACAGGAAGCAGGTGCACGTCAGACAATTATATAACCAGATGCCACAGACGGCTTAGGACAGTCGGTCAGTTCCAGTTGGGGGGCAAGATGCCGGAGTGAGAACCAGCTCCAGACCCACGGTTGAGCATCCCAGCCTGAATGAGAATGAAGTGCTGCTATGGTCAGAGGAACTTTGGGTCAATATGTGGTAGTCTGTCCCCGTCTCCAACTCACTTTTCAAACACAACGAACATCAACCCTTTCGAGAATAAAAAGTGTGAGAGGCATAAGAAGTGTGTTCTTTCGTTCCATGAAGTTCGTCATTGTGTTTAATTATGTTCTGCATATATTCATATTTGTATATGTACATGTATACGTGCATTTGTATGGTTATGAGTTTACAACACCACTATAAAAATGTTATTTGTTAAGTTTCTTGGACCAAAGATTCCATGCAGAAAGGAAGAATCTTAAATAAATTTGTAGTTTTTATATCAGTTATTTAATACGAACTGAGTATAACTTCTTAGGTCTCTGTTTTTCAACCTTGCTTAATGGATTGCCCTTGTTTAGCTTCGAGGGTTATTAGTACACGTTGGTTTACATTTTTTAACGTTTGGAACACTAATTAATCATTGAAACTTCAATATTAGTGAGCAGAAGACAACTAATTTAATTCTGGTGCGTCTTCGTTGTGTAATGTTCACACCATTGGACTACGGAATGATTGTAAGCGAGTTCGAAATCCTGTCACGCTATTACGTTCATATTTAGACAATGCCCTTAAGAAAATTATGAACTCCCTTATCCTCCAGCTGTGAGTTGAATGGTACCACTATTGCTTTTCTAGAATGATGGATTTGGTATTAAAGTACCCATTAATGAAACAAACAATAAAATCCGTTGAGCTAACTCTCTATAATATAAAAGTTTATATTATTACAGTGCATAGTTTAAATCATCATCATCATGTTGTGCCGCTATCCCGGATATCCCTGACCCTCTCTCGCCATTTCTCCCTATCATTCATCGCTTTTGGCAGGTCTTCTGGGCTATATCCCGTATCCTCACATAGCTGCTGTATGTATGTTCGAGCTGGTCGTCCTGCCTTTGCTTGGCCATATACGGGGGTCCATAGGCGTACATCACAGATGAGTTTGTCCTTGCTTCTCCAGCAGAGTCCTGCGTGTCTGGATCGTCTAACTTGTATAGTTTTCGTGATGGGAGGCAAGTGGCCGTACAGCTGGTGTCTTGTGGGGTTTTGCCGCCAGGACTTGTTCAATATTGGTCTCAACATTCTTGTGTAATTGCCATCTAGCTTCTTCTTCAGCCGTTTAGTTAGCGTCCAAGTTGTGCATCGATATAGCAATATCGATACGACCGCTGCCTGGAAGAAACTGCGTTTCATTTTATCGGTCAGGTCTGATTTCCATATGATCGAGAACCTATCGTTAGCTGTCAATGCTTTCGTTAGTCGCGTGTCGATGTCTTTTTCGGTTGACGAGACGCAAAATAAATAGTTTAAATAAAGAAAGGCACTTCAGTAAGAAGCAGGAATTTAGTCTAAAAAAAGGCTAAATATTTTTTCGGAATGTTTTACATTGTTTTTTATTAGTTCATATCAAAGATAAATTTAACCTCGCAAAATATTTATTTTGAAGCTATTGAAAATGGTAGAAAATCAAATCGTGCTTCCACATTAAACATAGACCCGTCAAGTTTTTAGTAATTGAACATTAAAAGCCATGAAAAATTTACAGAAAAATGTGTACGGAAAAGCAAGTTTTTAACAAAGATATTTACAAATGAACTAACTAAGGCTTTTCAAATACAAGCATGAATAAAAGAAATTAGTTCATGTGGTGAAATATCATTCAATTTATGTAAATAAATAGAAAAACAAGGCACAAAAGTCATGTCGACCATATTTTGGGACATGAAAAACCTATCACTATTGATTTTCTGGAAAAAGGTTCAACTGTAAACTGTGCTTGTTATTGTGTACCCCTCATTATAATAATAATAACCTCATTTTCAATAACAATGATATATATATATATATATATATATATATATATATAGACCTGACGAAAGCAACGGGCGATAGGGAAGGGTGGTGAGAAAGGGTCAGGGATATCCGTGCTGACGGCCCGACACGGTGATGATGATATATATATATATATATATATATATATATATATATATATATATATATATATATATATATATATATATATATATATAAACAAAATGAATAAATAAAACTCACAGCAACAAACAACCTAACACAACCTCCAAAGATAACCAGTGAAATGGTCGAAAGCGCTTGATCTAGTTTTGGGTACATTCTTCAACATCTTGACCCAGACATAAGAATAACAAGAAGACTCGAATGTCTTCACTTGAAGATTTTGAAAAGAAAACAGTCCATGGTCATAAACCGAACATGTTTATATATATATATATATATATATATATATATATATATATATATATATATATATATATATATATATATAAAATAAATCTTGTATATTGAGCGCTATCACTAAACCAATGTGAGTTATATATATATATATATATATATATATATATATATATATATATATATATATATATATATATATATATATATATAACCACACTTTACAGTTGAACGTTTTTCCAGAAAATCAATAGCGATAGGTTTTTCATGTCCCAAATATGGTCGACATGACATTTATTGCGCTGATTTTTCTAGTTATTTACATGAATTAAATGTGCTTTCACACTATGAACTTTTTTTTAAATTTATGCTTGTAGTTGAAAAGCTTTTGCTAATCGCGTGTTGATGTCTGTCTTGGTCGATGAGACACGTCTTTCTAGGTATATATATATATATATATACATATATATATAGTTTTACATGAATGATTTCTAGTGGCTTTCACCAGATACAGAATGCCGGTAAACCTACCGATAATTCAGCACAATCTTCCACTTCAACAATAGGAGATAGATTTGCTTTATTCATTAAATATTTAATTCTTCTTAAATTGGGTGTCTGTTTTGGTGTTTCCGAGGTCTTGAATCTTATAGATAATAATTCTAGTTTACTATAATAGAAACACCTGTAAGTACACATATTATTTGAGGGGACATTCAGTTCAAGGTTTCGTAAGTCGCCCCTTCAAAAGGAAACCAGCAGAAACCCTGGTTGATATGTTATACCTGAAGTCGTTGTCCAGAGTGAGAACAGAATAAAATGGTGTCTTATCGAAAGTTGAACGCTGATTGATTTATATAATATGAAAAGATGTTGAAAAATCTTCACCTTTCTATTTTTATTGATATTAAATCAGACACCAAACGAACGAGTTGGATATGCTGAGGCATTTAGTGAAGGCACTCTCAGATTAACGTCTATAGTCGTTGGAAGTAAATTCTGCTACCTGTACTGAAATCTTGAATAAGGCTGTTTGTATTTCATATATCGTTAATACCTCTGGAAAGGTGTTGTATCGTCGAGGTGAAAGATACACAAAAAGAATGAGTGCTTAATATATTTATTTAGCACCAGTATCCGGTGCTAACGGATACATAAACAACATAACTACAATTGTAGCATAGCCAAAATGTGGTTACGTAAAATATAGAGGTATACGTGAAACGATCGTATGCATAGGAATCCGAGAAACACTCGAAACACTGACGACCTTCGGTTTTTCAGGTACGAAACTTTTATTACCTTCTTTAAATTTAGGTTTTCAACTCGAAGAGAGAGAGACACACTTTTTACTATGCTGATTGTTCCATCTGACCCCACCACCATCTTATAGACCCAACTGAACTCGACAAGGTCCGAATTTCAACTCACTACTTTTTTTCAAAAATCACCCAAAATGCTCAGCCCATCGCTTCCGGCCATGACGTCATTCCCATCCCCAGTTTTATTTCCTATTCGGGGTTTTTATTTTGACATCTGTGATTGTCACATCCTCCCCGCACGAGCGTGAATACCTGCGATCAATGTGTGCCCGTACCTGTGCACTAAGCCGAATAGTTCTAAGCCTAACTACACCGAAAGATTAGATATAACCAACGAAAAGTGATAATATAAAAAACATCCTTCCGCAATTATATAACACAATAAATTACCAACAATTATTAAGAGAATTTAAAATAAATTGAGGAGGGTCAAAATGTGGTGTAGCCAAACGAAGTAAGATTAGTCCGAATATTTATCACCTTATTAAATCGACAGTATTTGTCACACGCTTAACCATGCGTTTTGCACAAGGCCTTTTTAATGTGGTTCGAACGCAGTGCCATTGCCCAGACACGCCAAATATTCCCTAAAAACCCACGAGTCCGGTCGGCATTCCCCTAAAAAAGGGCGCCCCAGGCGCCGGGCGATAAGTCTAGCCCCTCCGAGGAGGATTAAAGCCTTGTGGGGACAGCCCTTTAGACTCGAGGAATGTCAATCTTGGCCAGTTAACGCGAATGCTAGTCCTTCCCGACATCTGTGCAGGCAGCTTCGGCTAACAACTGTATCTAGAGACGTGACAAACCCGACTAATTCTTTGCCGCTGACACCAGAGCCGGACGAAGTGTGCCTCATCTACTGGATCCAGCTTATTTAATCAACGGTATTTGTCACACGCCCCAGAAAATGGGCGAGTGTGGCATAAGGCCTTTTTTAAGGTGGGTCTGGGCACTGGGCAGTCGCTCGCATACGCCTGGCGTTCCCAAAAATGCCTCGGGCCCCGTCGGCATTCCCCTAAAAAAGAACGTCTAAGGCTACAGGAAGATAAACCTAGCGCCTTCGAGGAGGGTTATTGCCTGGAGGTTGGCATCCCTGAATTTCGAGGAATGTCATTCTTGGGCGAGTAACTCGAATGATAGGCCTCCCAGGCACC
Organism: Sepioteuthis lessoniana; assembly: GCA_963585895.1. Lineage (NCBI taxonomy): Eukaryota > Metazoa > Mollusca > Cephalopoda > Myopsida > Loliginidae > Sepioteuthis > Sepioteuthis lessoniana. Next base: position 45,388,773 of record OY757924.1, on the reverse strand, counting down.
TCGGCAGGCTGCCTCGGCTGATTACTGTATCCAGAGATGTGACACACCAAACCAATCCCGTTCCGTTGATACCACGGCCAGCCGAAGTGTACCCCATCTACTTGATCTGGATTATTAAATCAACGCTTGAAGTATCAAATCGTACGTTATGGTTATGAGTCAGTTCATCTGGTAAAATGCTAAAGGAGTGTTTATCTACCCTACAACAAAAAGTATAAATCGAACTATTTCGCCTCCAGCTGTGGGTATATATTTGGGAAGTCATGTTTCAGTACTCTTGGTACGGTATATAGTCTCGGTATAATCTCATTGTAAATAAATCATTTATTTCGCCTTAGCTTTAAATAGGCTCTCATCGAACGATTGTGCTATTGTGGTTAAAGTTGTGAGCTTCTCGATGCATGGTTCTCTTATTGTATTGTGTTTCTGGGTCGGCAAATATGACTAGAAAACATAATCATGCAATACCAGTCCTCTTCTCCTTCCCGTTCCCCTCAATACATGCTCTCCTGATTTTTTATAATTGTTTTCCTTTTGTACAAATTGTGGAAATAAACTATATACTGTCTAGGAGGAAGAAATCTTTGAATTCAAAATCAGACCTAGAAAGAGATTGACTATGGCAGTTTTTTTTTTCCCGCTAATAACCACGTTTCCACCTTCAAACTAGATTACTGGAGAAACCTTTGCAACCAGGGAAATATAACATTCGATAGATTTTCTTCTCATTACTAAAGTAATAGTTTGTTGTCATAACCCAGTATTTAGAAATGGCCTGGGAAATAGAAGCACTGAAATTAAGTAAGATTATAAAATGCAAATACGTCTTTGACGCTTCTTTTCTTCAGTCGTTTAGTCTCATCGATCCAAGGCTTTTAGGTGCTATCCGGGTTTAAGCGGCAGCATGACACTCGCAACAATATATAACGTATAAACACAATGTTTCTCATGAGTAATTCCTTCAGTATTTATTACGAGAAGACTGAAGATCTTGTCAATAAAAGTGTTTTTCCACAAACGAATATGTTGAAAATAATAGTCCAAAATATATGGATTTAATAAAATATTTCAGTAAACAGGTGAAACCATATTTCTCATATATTTCGTTTTGTTTTCAACTCAGCCAAGTTTTCTAAGCCAGGCTGATCCGCTTATAGATTTGTTGCTTCTCAGATAAACCTTTTTCATATTATTGCTTTTTTTTGTATTTGTTAATATTTCTGTAGTGTTGTTGGTGTTTTTGTCAGAGGCTCATATATTTTATTAAAAGGAATATTTTCAAAGCTTTCAACCAACAAAAAGTTTTCCTGATGTCATAAAATTTCACTTTATATATATATATATATATATATATATATATATATATATATATATATATATATTTGTCTTCCGTTCTTTTTTACCGTTCTTGGCTGAAAGTCTTCTTCTGAATCTTTGAATTCAGTGAACATTCTTATTTGTTTTTAACTTACTATCATATTTCGATAATCGGGTCTTCAATTATTTTTTCTTCTTCTTTTTAAGGAATAAGACACGTTAATTCTCTTTTCATTTTGAGTTGTTTCGGTTGGCGTTTTATGGTATATCTACCCTTGAAGATTGTTGAATACCAAATCCTGTTTTTGCATATAGCTTTCAGTAAGGGTATAGTTTGCAGGATAGTTTATTCTTAAAAACAATTTCGACCTAATTTGTTTCAATAGAGTCAAATGGTTACAAGCATTAATATTTAACATTAATAAGTTTATTTATTCAGTATTTCTATGTGGATATAGATAATTTCCATTGGGCTGTATGGTGTCATCTCCCCTTACTTGTTGATAGAATTTCCTTTCGTTGGTTTGGAATGTCCTGTTTTTTCAGTATTGTTTCACCCAGTCTAGATATATTTTTAATATTCTTTCTTTCGCCCGTACTTTTTTTTTGTTTATTTCCCCGTGTTGTATTTTTTAATGTTTTTTCCTTTTTTGTGTCAACATATTTCAGCGGTGTTTTTTCTTTGTTTTATCATTTTTCCTCGTTGTTGTAGATTTCTTATCTGCGTTTCCTGACAAATTTTCCATCTTGGTTTTTAGTATCTGTTCTGTTTTTTAGGAGAACCTCTATTTTCTCACAGACTAATTTCGTTCCTGCATAATGTCATCATCATCATCATATCGTGCTGGCAGCACGGATATCCCTGACCCTCTCTCGCCACTCCTCCCTATCGTTCATCGCCCTAGGTAGGTCTTCAGGACAACAACCTGTATCCTCACATAGCTGCTGAATGTACGTTCGAGCTGGTCGTCCTGCTTTTGCGCGGCCATGTGTGGGGATCCATAAGAGTACATCTCTTATGAGTTCATCTCTGCTTCTCCAGCAGTGTCCTGCATGTCTGGTTCGTCTAACTTGAATAGTTTTCGTGATAGGGGGCAGGTGGCCGTCTAGTTGGTGTCTTGTGGGGTGTTGCCGCCAGGACTTGTTCAGGATTGCACGCAGCATTCTTGTGTAATTGCCATCTAGTTTCTTCTCCAGCCGTTTTGTTAGCGTCCATGTAGTGCATCCATATAGCAGTATCGATGTGACCGCTGCCTGGAAGAAACTGCGTTTCATTTTATCGGATAGGTCTGATTTCCATATAATCGATAGCCTATTGATGCTTTCGTTAACCTCGTTTCGATGTCCAGTTCTTTTAATTCCGCGATGTTTTTCGTTGAGGTATTAAGTATTTCGTTGAGACATGTGTTAATTACTCTGAGTTTCTTAAGATCATTTACAGGCTCATTAACCAAGTCCTAAAATGAGGAAAGTGAGTGATTATATGCATACCATATATTTATGTTTTTTGCTGCCACTATAGGGTGGAAATTTTCGGTAACTTTGACAGTACTCGCTTAAGCAGCAGAGCAGTTTGGAAAAGTATTATATTTTGTATATCCAACTGGCTGGAACTGCCGAAAATCTTAGAGTATTTTTCAATCCTTCGCTTGATCATTTCCAGGGTTGCCAATTCTACTAGCACAGTGATAGTTTTAAGGTGCCACGTTTTCTCAGTTTTCTGTTTTCAGATCTTTTGTACTTACTTATTTTATTCTATTCCTTCACTGATATGTTATTATCTGTTGGCACTGACATATCAATTAGGTGGCAAGTTTTTCTTTTATAGTCCTGAACCACAATGTATCGTCTATTGATTTTTACTTTTTTGTCAGCTTGGATATCAAAATCTAAGAGAATAGTAGTTCCTTTTGCTTTTGCTATTGTTTCTGATTGGTGCTAATGCCATTATTCACAGTATAATATTCAATGGTATTTACATACTTTTGAGTGAATGTAATGTTCTATTTTATCATAACATACATTCAATTCGTGTTAATATTGGCAACCGGACACGTCACTTTCGCGGTTCATATTTTTTTTAGTTCTTTAGCAAGGTCCTGGTACTTATCGCTCTTCGGGCTGTCTTTAAATTTAACCCTGTGTTCGGCTGAACGTCCACATTTCGGCTGGTTCACTTTTTTTGCTGACTATCATTAGTTCTAGTCGTTTAGCCAAGATTTGGCGATCCGTTTGTTTATTTAAATCCCAAAGAATTTTGTGCATCTCATTTTCTTGGACGGATCCTGAGTTGTGTATAGACCATTTGTTCGTATAGTTAAATTTAAACTTCTTGCACTATTCCCAGTGGATCACCATTCTAATCCAGTCGTGTCACGTCTAATAGTCTTTTTGCGCTACTTTACAAGTATTCGCTTAATATATGATTGTTCGTTTCGTCTCTGTCACTACATAATCTACATCTGATATTTTGTTGTGTCTTGTCTATTCCTGCTTTGATATAGTCCTTATGGCATTGTTTTATACTGCAATGAGAAGTTATTCTGTTTCTCTATTCAGGTTTCCCTTCCTTAGATATGTCCAAATTATCTCGCGTGAGATTCCTCTTATTTGTCACTTGAAATTCGTTACTATTATTCGTGTTTTTTTTACAGCAACATTAGCTTATGTTCTTTCAATGAAATATGAGGGACAGCAAATATCTTCATATCTCCAAGACTCTTTTGAGTATTCTAGCCAATCTTAACACTGCTGTGATCGGGATGGTCTCGATTATTTATCTGATTTCCAATTCTTTCTGCCCCTTTTCTAAGCGTTGTGAAGCTGTTCCAAGTGTACCAACTACAGTTGGTATATTCGGTTCCACATTTTTTTTAGTTCTCTCGTAAGTTCCATGAATTCTTCAATCTTTTCACTTTCTTTCATTTTCCCTCTGTGGCCCTGTGGAATGGTAAATTCAAGTAAACGGTAAGCTAATTTTTTGTCTTGTTGATTAAAATTACGGCCCTCTGGCTATTAGTAAGATATTCGTTACTATCTAAAAATCCAAGAAAATGTTGAGGATATGATTCCTTTTTATGGATTCTAGCTGGTGCCTATACTGTTATTTACTATGATCAAATTTTAATCTCTTGTACAATTTCCAGTGGATCACCTTTACTACCCAGTCACGCCTTATCATCTACTCCGTCTACGCTATTTCAACTCCTTTCTTGACAAATCTAGTCTGTCTATGTCATCTCTCTAATGTAAAACCTTGTACATATTTATGTGTAATTTTACTTCTTGCAATTTTTATACACTAACTTTAGCGGGTAAACTTTCACTGGGGTCTGAGTGATATGAGGTCCCCTCAAGTCTCCTGAACTATTTTGAGTATTCTGGCCAATTCTGTTGTCTGAATCGTTTCGCTTCTTCCAATTGCCTTTTTAATTTTTTGGGAACCGTTCCAAGCGCATCAATAACAATTGGTATTGCTACAAAAATATTATTATTATTATAATCATTATTATTATCATTATACTCCCTGAGATTTTTTCACATAAGCATTAGTTGATGGTCTTTCATTGGATTTTTTGGGACAACAGGTCTCCTCAAGTCTCCTGGATTATTATTATTATTATTATTATTATTTACTCATTTAGAGTTTTTCACGTCAGTATTAGCTGATGGTTTTTCACTGGAGTTTGATTGACAGCACGTCTCCTCAAGTCTCCAGGACTCGTGTCAGTATTCTGGCCGTCCTCAGCAATGCTGTCGTTTGGATAGTCTCTATTCGTTCGCCAACTTCCAAGTCCTCCAGGCCCTTTAATAATTCTTTAGTTACTGTGCCTAACGCAACAATCACTATTGGCACAATCATTACTTTCATGTTCCACGGCTTTTTTTAAAATTCTCTAGCAAGGTCGAGGTACTTATCCTTCTTTTCACTTTCCTTCAGATTTATTCTGTGGTCCTCCGGGACAGCAAATCAACAATTTTGCAGATTCTCTTTCTTTTGTTGATTATTATCAGGTCTGGTATTATTATTATTATTATTATTATTATTATTCACTCATTAGACCTTTTCACATCAGCGTTAGCCGATGGTTTTTCACTGGAGTCTGAGTGACAGCAAGTCTCCTCAAGTCTCCAGGACTCTTCTCAGTATTATTATTAGTAGTAGTATTCTCCCTCCAGCTATGGGTAAATATTAGGGCAGACTAGGTTCTTCAGCCTTGGTGAGGCAACTAGTCTAGGAGAAGGAAAACTCTGAATTCAAACCTGTTAAACTCTGCTTAAAAATTGACCTTGTGTCATATCCTGCCCGAGCGGAGGGGTTGGTAAATATGATTATTATTATTAGTAGTAGTAATAATAATATAATTATTTAATTCTAGTCATAACTGTTGACTTATTTGGACTAATATCTATAATTTTCCTTTATCCACTTGTGTTTTATCTCCGATTTTCATTACTCTCCTATCTATATAGCACCCTTTTTTGTAGGCTTTCAAGTTTTATATTTATCAAAGAATCATTTTCCAATTAATGTCTTCTAGCCGGAGATTAATGTTTCTTCAAAGTTGAGTCAGGCATGTTTTCATCATAACGCATACATTTTATTATGCTTGTACAAATTTGAGAAAACAATAAAAACATGCCAAGTAAACAAACAAATAAAAGATGCACAGAAAATGCAGAAAACATGGGTTATCAGTTCTCCGATGGATTTTAATTATGGGTGAACTATTTCTTGAAAAAGCACGCTCAAAATTTTCGTATTTTTACTCACACAAACTATTAACCTATTTTCTCTTTTACAGAAACAGGAAATGTTTGAAAACATAAAATGCTTTTTCTTATTCTGTTTCATTTAATAACAGGTTTATCAATTAGAGACTGTTCCCTATACACCTGGATTGCACAGACGGACACATACATACTTACATAAGCGCACACATAAACCCAATGCAAATAATAACACTGTCCTTTTAGATACACACACCTAGAATTACATCGATAAGGTCGCGGGTTAATTATGTAAGACGTATACATTCTACAGAAAACAAACAGGTTAAAATAGAATTGCAGCAATCAATTAAATCAAAATTAAAAGCATAACTGAATTTCAGTAAGTATTCTCAATAAGTGCATTGACTCCAAAAGAAGGCACTTTTGTACTGTATGTCTATTTATTATTTTTTAATTTTTACTTGGGAATCTCTCGTTTATGTTGTATAGCTGTGATATAACTATATTACGGAAACATAATCACTTTAGTGACGAACTTTAATGAACGAACGAACACACTTCTGTAGAGAAGAGGAAAATCTCGTATTTTGGTTTGGCGCTCAATTTATTTCAACACTTAATTTCACCCAATCAGGATGACTTATCCTATTCAGCCCAGACATTCATTTCCGGCTTGCAAAACGGGTGAGCAGCCAAACCCACTGTCTTTGGCTTGAGACGGCGACCAGAACAGACGTTCCTCTGGCCGTCCCTGCTTAGCGATGCCTTTTAACATAGCAACACCAGCAGCAGCAACATGGACACTCAACGAGGGAACCATCTAATTTATGGATTTCCTACGAGGAATCCCAGTTGAACATAAATTAGAAACATACAACATGCCTCGCACAGGCCCAACTTTGTGTCACCCCAAAAATTGGCTATGTCGATCCGAGCGTAACTCCGCTCTCGACACACTAGTTCCCTTTTCACCTCTGGTCCACATTAATGGAGATAACGCAGACTCTCCCCACAAAATACCAGATACAAAACTACACGGTGACTCTAAACACAATCCCTCACACGTCCCACAACACACGCTGCCACCTCAACATCCCGCTACGCCATTTCGTCTTCAACACTAACAAGCCTAAACTCCGCAAGTCTTGCAGCACCAAAAGCTAACCATATTCAATGCTGCAAATAAAAAAAAAATTTCTTTGTTGAGTTCTTAAAGAAAAGTTTCGTAATTCATTTGTGTTGCCTAAAAAATATAGTGTTAGAGAAATTAACAATTTCCCGAAACGCTATACTTCTAATTAAAAATATACCTCTCACACTTTATTCTCGAAAGGGTTGATGATGGTTGTGTTTGAGAGGTGGGATGGACACGGAGACAGACTGCTACATATTGACGCCAAACTTCTTCTGACCATAGCAGCACTTCTTTCGCATTCTGGCTGGGCTGCTCAACCGTGGACCACTGAGGGCCGCAATGCCTCAGTCTGGAAGCTGATTCTAACGCTGGAATCTTGTCTCCAACTGGAACTGGAACTGACTGACTCAAGCTGTCTGTGACACCTGGTTATATAATTGTCTGTCATCCACCTGCTTCCAGTGGGCGTACGCATCTGCACCGAATTCAACCACGTCCACAGGTCAAGCTGATATTCCGATATCTTCGACCGGATGCACCTGTTTCGCTGTTCTTCAGCTTATTTACACAGGTGCATCTCTTGATTGATTGCTCGGTCGAGGATCAATATGTTACATTTATACAATCTTCTAATATCAACTTTAGACAATAAAACAATCTTTGCATAGAACGTATACATTATTAATTCAATTATTATATAGAGAAACATTTCTGTTAATTTTCCCGATATTTCCCAAAAATGTGCTTTTAATTGCTTTTACTAATTTATTCTAAAATCGAATAATTCAGTCGCGACTTTTTTTTTAATTTTTTTTTACAAAATTGCTGTTTTTGATCCAATCAAGCGTTTGTTTTTTTTTCCAAAAATATATAACTCTCACAGTAAAAAAAATCCTGTTGGTTAATCGACTTATTTTTTGAAATTTGTCTCGACAGTAAATTTCCAGTTCTAGGAGGAATATTAAAATCTAAAATTCCTTGAATCATTCTAAAATATTTCTGTAATATCACCGCTCATTCTTCTTTCTAGTAAATATGGTAATCCTATATCCTCCAATCTTGCTCTGTTACTGTAAGCTTTTGTACTTTTGTTAGCTTTGTCACTCTTCTTTGTATGTCCGCCAATATTAAACTCCAATTCCCATATTTAGAGAGTGGAGACTAGGCTTAAGTTTAAGATTCTATATGAGGTCTTTCAAGTTTTTAAAAAAAATATATTTAAAACAGCAATTACATCCCATGAAATACAATTACTAAGTATTTTTCAATTTGCCCTAAATACAGGATCCAAAATACAATTATCAGTTTTAAAACTAACCAAGTTTAACTTTTAGATATTCCCATTATTTATTTACAAAAAAAAAGTGAAGTTTTCGACCTTAGTCGAGGGTTACCCGAAGGATCCCTCTTCAATAGCTACTACACCTAGGTGTTGGGGAGAGCACTACTACATTCTCTGGATTTATTCCCTTTACATTTGATCCTTACCTTAGAGTGCCGAGTGCTGAGAAAGGCGGCATCAAATACAATTGTTGAGTCTTTGGTACTCCTAGACGTGGGACTGACCCCAGGTCTTCTGGACCATTAGACGAACACTCTACTCACTAGGCTTATATTTATTTCTTTTTATAGTTGTCTAACAAAGAGTTTCACATCATCAGAAAGTAGTTATATTTCTAATATTCTTTATACGTTTTTTGCTATTAATATTATTGAGCTGCAAAATTATTAATCCATGTTCGTACGTATACTCAGGAAAGCATAGGATGATTACTGCATATAGAGGAATTTTGGCTCACTCATTCTCTCTTTCACCCCTACTTATAAACACATATATACACTAGCGCATGCGCCTCCACATATATACGTAGTACCTTCAATATGTTTCCAGATATTTTTGTACAGGCATTTAAAATTGCTGTAGACTTTTGAAAATTCAGTATGTTATTGCTATACATCTTATGAAATGACTGGCCAATTTTTTTATGTTTTCAGGTTTAAATGAACAGCTTCAGCAGGAATTAGAATACACCCCACTAAAGCCTAATTGTCACAGCTGGGGAATTTCCAAAATGCAATCTGACACTTTAGAAGAACGATATGCAATAAAATTCTGTTTCAAACTTGGAAAAAATGCCACAGAAACGTATGGAATGGTTCAGAATGCTTTTGTAGCATCTTGCATGAATCGAGCATCAGTTTTTGAGTGGCATAAGAGATTCAAGGAAGGCATGATGAGAGATGTGGGAGGAGTAATGAAATCAACACACCAGAGTTGATGGGCCAAAGGGTTAGGGTTAGGGTTACTATGTTGAGGTTTTAAGGGAGTCCATGAAGAGATTCCGTCGGAAGAGGCCAGCACTCTTCAAATCGGGTCAGTGGCATTTCCATCAGGACAATACACAAGTCTACAACTTCTTTGTCACAGACTATTTGACCAAGATGGGCATCAAGACAGCTCCTCACCCTCCATATAGTCTTGACCTCGGTCCCTGTGACTTTTGGTTATTCCCTTAGCTCAGAGACTGTCGTTATGAGACAATGGAGGAGATGAAAGAGGCTGTGACGAAGGTCATTGACACTCTCACATAAGAGGACTTCCATGGTTGCTCCCAGAAGTTGTTGGAATTGCACAAGTGCATTGCAGCCGGTGGAGAGTACTTCGAAGGGAACTAGAGTTTCATGTGTGTGCTATCAAGAAAAGTGCCCATACGATAAAAGTCTGGAAACCTATTTAATGATCCTCGTGAATGTGTATATATATATATATATATATATATATATATATATATCCTGTCAGTGTTCAAAGACAGTGGGTGTGGATTTTTCTTTACATAGAATATATGAGGACAATCATATAAATCTATCTGAGTGCTCAATGTATGGCTATTGTTAGTTCCCTATTTATTCGCTTGAGTATAACACAATTCACATTCAGAGCGTATATAGTACAATTTGATGGAGACTCAAACTCGGTTAAGTCGTCATAATAAATGTATTTTGACGGACAATATTACTATACTCTCCGTCTCGTCACATGACTATTTACATGCTTCTCTCTAGTCGCAAATTGTACTATATATATATATATATATATAAAGAGAGAGAGAGAGAGGGAGAGAGAGAGTAACATATAAATAAGTATGCTTTGTTGTTTTGATTTTCGGAATAACAATACTTTTCGGGTAATTTAAAGCCCAATAAGCTAATTTTGATAAAATGAGTTTTAATTTGGTTCTGTTTTATGGTATATCAATCATTGTATTTTATTTAATGCCATATTCATTTTTATACATATAATCTTTACTATTTTAAACATTTTACTTTAGCATAAGTACACAGTTTAAACTTCCAAACAGTTCTATTTCAAACTATTTAGTTTAGTCAGCAAGGTAAGATTATTCCAAGAATTGATAAGTACCACGAACAATTCAATTAAACATCAGCCATTTATTTACACAATTAAATGCCAAAAGAGTTCAGTTTATTATAAGTACGAAGTTTAAATGTCAAAAAGTTTATATTTCAAGCAATTCAGTTTAGCATAAGCATACAGTTTAGTCTTGTTCTAACCATAGATAAGAACCTATCAGGTACTACCAGTCCGGGCCAGAGTGGACCTGGAAAGCGATGGCAATGATGGGGTACTCAGCATTCCTCATTACTGGAACCTTGCTGTCACATTGTTTAGTGTCATGTCAGGACATTCGTCGGGAGCGGGGTCTTACCCGTTTGCAGAAATGAAATCAGTGTATTCTACAGCCCCAACCAACTGGGCCACTGAATAAGTTTAAACATAATCTTAAAAAAAGTAAAAATTTTAAATTCCCCAAAACAATGATCCTTTTATTAAAATAGTCTCAAAGCTGAAGGTTTTGATCATAGGTATACCTTAATAAGGCCTATTTAGTTCTATAAATTTCCAGTAGAAATAGTAAAATTTGAACTGTTTTAGATGAATATCAACTTCAAAAAATGTATCGTTGGACTATTTTTTTCTTCTGTCTTTGACTCTCTCGCTCTCTCTCTCTTTGATTCTCTCTCTCTCTCTCTCTCTCTCTCTCTCTCTCTCTATATATATATATATATATATATATATATATATATTCATTGCCTTCTATGTTGAACATTTATCTTAACCATCTATGACCCGACCACTTGTTCTAATCGTTCGGTATTTCTCACCAACTCTGAACAATTAAATGCTGGACAGGCTCGTTTCCCAAGACCTACATCACGCTAAATTACCTCGGAGCGTAAGGTACAATTGCCCATTTTTATTTCAAAGATATCTGCCTTCGAGAAACGAAATCGCTTGGTGTCGATTAAGGGAGGTGTCAACGATGAACGGGGCTTTCACAGCAAGTATTTCCTAGAAGAAAATAATCTAAATTGAGACAATACCATCGACGACAGATTCACTTGTCGTTGGATCGAATTAGAAAATGATACCTGGAGGCTAAAAGCAATAGGATAGTAGAAAGCGCTGTCGAGACTGACTCAGATTTTTAAAAAAGAAAAAGATGGACACCAATTGTCAACAAAGACCGAATAACGTATGGTAATACCCAGATTAACAGCGGTGTTCTGTAATATTTCTATGTAGAAAGGATCATTATATATATATATATATATATCATCATGACGTGCGGCTAGCACGGATATCCCTGACCCTCTCTCTCCACGTCTCCCTATCATTCATCGCCTCCGGCAGGTCTTCAGGGTTACATCCCGTATCATCACATAGCTGCTGTATGTATGTTCGAGCTGGTCGTCCTGCTTTTCATTGGCCATATGCGGGGGTCCACAGGAGCACATCACTTACGATCTCGTCCTTGCTTCTCCAGCAGTGTCCGCCATGTCTGGTTCGTCTAGCTTGTATAGTTTTCGTGATAGGTGGAAGGTGGCCGTACAGTTGGCGCCTTGTGGGGTGTTGCTGCCAGGACCTGTTAAATATTGCTCGCAACATTCTTGTATAATTGTCGTCGAGCTTCTTCTCCAACCGTTTTGTCAGCGTCCAAGTAGTGCATCCATACAGCAGTATCGACACGAACGAAGCCTGGAAGAAACTGCGTTTCATTTTATCGGTCAGGTTTGATTTCCATATGATCGCTACTGGCCAATACACCCAACTAAGCCGAAACACTACTGCATAGTTTGGAACGAGTCGCTGCAGGCATTGGACTCCATGTCAATGCACACAAAACTGAATTTATGTGCTTTAATCAGAAAGGCAACATCTCCACACTAGACGGAACCTCCCTTAAACTGGTTAACAAATTCACCTACCTATGAAGCAGCGTCTCATCAACCGAAAAAGACATCGACACACGACTAACGAAGGCAGGGGCAGCGTATATATATATATATATATATATATATATATGTATATATATATATATATATATATATATATATATATATATATATATATATATATATATATATATATATATATATATATATATATATATATATATATATATATATATATATATATATATATATATATATATATATATATATATATATATATATATATATATATATATATATATATATATATATATATATATATATATATACGCTGCCCCATGGGGGTTGAGCACTCTGGCGAAGGAATTGTCGGCCGCCGCTAGCGTAATGCAAAGCTTTTCGAAAGAAATGAGCACTCTGGTAGCCGATAGGGTATAAAAAATGTAAACAACCGGCTGCTGCTGATGATGCTAAATAAATACCTTAAAAATTCCCTTAGCCAACGTGGTCCGCTTGGTGGTCGAGTAGTCTGAAACTTAGTCTAACGTAAAGGTGAACGGGTTTCGATCCCGACTTCAAGCTTCCTGAGTGTTTAGCCACACTGAAGAGTTCTGATCAAACGAAACAGTATTTCTGTGGATGACTATATATATATGTGAAATTAATTGATTTTTTAGTAAACACTGATACCATTTTTTTGTAATGAAGAGGCCCCCAGAAGCCATCCGATTTGAATTTAATTTTCTTTTTTTATTTACGAATCAGCATTTTCTATAACGACGCTTGTTCCGATTTGATTTTGATCGAGGGCAACATTTTTTTTTTTTTGCCCAACAAAACTTTTAGGATCTAATCCCTAAATAATTTAATGATATATTCTATTCTAGATTATTGATATAAATATGAAATTTAGATTTTCTAATCAATTAAAACACTAGATAAATTAATTTTTAATTCCATTTTCAAGCCAATCAAATTCTTATGAGCTAGACTTCAGTTTTCAACAGAACATACAGAAGGTTTATTTTTATCGATTGCTCCCTCAGATCTCTATGTCTCCTTGAGTGAAAGTTTTTACTGTTCGACATTCGACAATTCAATTCCTCGCAATTTATATTGGTTCAACTTCGCTTAACTACTTTGACAAACAAATTATGATCCCTTATACTTTCATGTCATCGACGCTAGAAACTGCATCTGCTGAATGCATTAATTGTATACAAGTAGACGGTTGCGTTATAAACATTAATTTTTTTGCAAAATGTAGGCCTAAATATTGGAGACCTTTTACTCACGCATAAATATATCATCTAGTTGAAGTAAAACAACCTGCTATTTTAAATGCATGTACTTTTTTTTTTCATAATACCAATATTGATACACGTTAAACTATCAACAAATTTAATTTTTTCTTATCAAGAAAAGAGTCTCAGAGAATTTAGCTTTTAGTGAACACTTTCTCTCAAATAAAAGAAAGAATATTTGATAAACTTTCAAAACTGCATTAATCATTTTTATATATTCCCGCAATTTTGTCTCTCTCTCTCTCTTTCTTTCCTTCTGTCTTTTATATATATATATATATATATATATATATATATGTGTGTGTGTGTGTGTGTGTATCTGGGCAGTATTTCTTCGTTGATACATATTGGATTAAATAATATAGACATCCTTTGTCTACGCATTTTTCTATTAATCATTTGGAGTCGCCGCATCGATTTTATCATATCCGTTGGAAATACGTTAATAAACCTCCCATGATTAATTAGTTCTCTCGTACTTTCTGCCGGAACTTGGACCATCGTCAGGGGTGTGTATATTGCAAAAGTGATATGACCTTACCGTTATATTACATTACTACTTTGTATGTATTGAGCATTTATTTTTTTATTCCGGTGTGTTGTAGCATTTATTTCAAAATTTCTTTCTATGAATAGCAGCAGTACTTATAGACATTCAAGTTAATTAATGCTGGATTCAAAATTTCATTCTGTTGAGTTTGGGAATTTTATTTCTGAGGCGAGGACTTTAAAAATCTGTAATTTTTGCTTGTTATTTGGTTGTTCTTATATTATTATGCATTGGATTAATACAAAGAAATCTATGATAGATCGATAGATATATAGGAATGTACTTATCTTTGTGTATCATCATTATCAGCTAGTCCTGCAGACAGCAAGTATCCCCTTGACTCTCTCTCTCTCTCTCTCTCTCTCTCTCTCTCTCTCTTTGTCAGTCCCTATCGGCCATATCTCTTGACAGATCCTCTAGGCTGTAGCTACAGTAGGCATAAAATTAATGCATACAAGTTTTTTGCCGGTAGGCAAACAATAGTGTTTCCAGGGCTAGAAGTTCCTAAGAGATCGTCACTTAGGAGTTAGGACTTGCTTCTCCAGCCTGTCTTATTTGAGTCAGATGGTCTGTGAGATGGTATGTAAGCCATTGTATAGCTGCTCTTTTGTGGTTTACTGCTTCTACTATTTGTTCAGAATAGCACGCAGCATCCTTATGTAGTTGAAATGTAGATATTTCTCCGAACGTTTAGTCAAAATCAAAGTGGTACAGCCATACACTCGTACAGTACATCTTGAAATATTTCCCATTTTATTTGATCAGAGAGATCAGAGTTCCATATAATCATTAAAATATCAATATCAGTCAATGAATTACCTGCGCGAAAATTGATATTGTTTTCTGTAGTTAAGATTTTGCTCACGTGGTATGTGAATAGGTCTACTCATTTCGGAGGCTTTCCTTTTTATGAAAAGATAGCTCTTTCTTGTTTTTAAACAAGACTTAAGGTTTCTCTAAGTTCACAGTAAGGAAATACCTCTTGTTGTCTACTCCAGACTCAGCAGGTGACCAGATGTTTTTGTCAAGAAATCTAAGGTCCTCTGCGTAGTCTGCATTCAAAAATAGTTTCTGCGACGTATTGTAATATAATTTGGGATTTTATTTGATAGTGTTTATTGTAAATTGTTTTCCAGCTAGACTTACTGGTCAACCAGAGGACAGTGAAAAAGCAGGGGCGTATATGAGAAAGAGAATGGAGGTAGTAAGAGAGAGAAAAAGGGAAAGAGAAGCTCGATAATGAAGTTCAGAGAGAGAGAGAGAGAGAGAGAGAGAGAGAGAAGCTATAAGAACAATAAGGGAGAAACGAACAGGAAAATCAAAGGAAGGTAAACCCCAAATCCAGTTCATCATAGCGGAACAATACCAAAACTTACTTGTATACAAAAGAATTAAAAATAAAATTAAAAATTAAAATAAAATTTCCTGCAATCAATTGACTTACAAATTATATGTAAGTCCATTTAACTGAATAAAAAACACTGATGGTTGTTAAATTACATTGGTAGTATTACATAGCAATACTTGAAAACATTATAATGTTGGCAAAGAAATGAGCTTTGGCTTGGTTTGAAATGTAGCAAAGCAACTTATTTACAAATTATATATATCTAATATATGTATGAACAAAATCTGATATTAAATGACAAACAAAGATTTATTTGCCATCTAACTCAACCAACCAACTAGACAAAACCTCTCTCTATCTCTGTCTCTGCCTCTGTCTCTCTGTCTCTCTGTCTATATATATATATTGCTGATCCCCTCAAAATGTATATAGCCCAGTCAGTTTGGACTACAGAATACACCAACTGCATTCGTGCAGATGGGAAGATCCCACCAAGCAGTGTCTTGATATGACACTAAACAATCTGATGGTGAGGCTCCAGGAATGCTGCAATTTTGGGAAAAGCCGAGCACCCCATCATTACTATCGCTGCCAGGTCCACTCTAGCCGTGGATAGGGTCCTATCTATGGGTCAAATAGGACTAACCTGTGGATAGGGTCCTATCTATGGGTCAAATAGGATTAACCTGTGTGCTTTTGCTAAACTGTAAAGTTTGAAATAGAAATATTTATATGTGTAAAAAGGGATTTGGCATTAAATAACATAGAATGTTTTATATACCATAAAACCAAATCCAATCAAAATGTATATATACGTTGATTTTTCAGGAATACTATCTTTACTGAAGATGTTTGAATTGATTATCGTTTTGTCCAAGCACGGCCGTTAAGTTAACAGACCGAATTACAGATATCAAGATCTTATCGCAGATGTTTCAACTGATGACCATTCTGCTTAAGGCACTGCTGATAACGGGAACAGATTGAATTGAAAACGTCACAGTACGTTTCAATTAGTATTTGTATGCATTCAGTTTCACTTGCTGCTTTCAAATAATTGCTTGTTGCAGCTTTGTTCTATAAAGTTAAATGGCCACATTGAATAGCATAGTTGTAAGTACAGGATCCCTATGAAACTATGTGCTTCAGTAGAACAACGGGTAAACTCGCCTTGCGTGGATTATCAATTTTATCGGTAATTGGACCATTCTTTTTGTAAAAACTGCCATTAGTCAAAGTGTTTCTACATTTCAACAACATCACACACACACACACACACACACACACACACACTATATATATATATATATATATATATATATATAGAGAGAGAGAGAGAGAGAGAGAGAGACTACTATATTTATTAAAAAAAAGACTGCTTAATATCAATGATATGGGCAAACATATCTCAGTAAGTTAGCATAGATTTGGACATAATCGGATCGGCGATTTCTGAGAGCCTCCACGAAATGCTGACACTATGTCTACGGTATCCTAACACACACGCACACGCATATATATATACATATATATATATATATATATATATGTGTGTGTGTGTGTGTGTGTGTGTGTGTGTGTGTGTGTGTGTGTGCTTGTCTGTCTGTCCTTAGGCAACAGTCCTTCATTTAAGTATAGTTGATTAAATAATAGACACTTTTTGTCTATAAATCTTAATAAGACTATTTTAGTTTGAAACTGGCAGTAAAATTCACCAAAATTGTCCCTTGAGCTTTCGGACCATTCATAGGCCATCATCAGGAGTTGTTTGCATGCGTAAAGAGTGGCTACAACTACAAATCCTAGAAGTCCTCCATATAAATAAATAAATAAAAAGATTAAATTCTGAAAATAAGGACCATATTTTGAAATAATTTTAGTTTTTTTGCAATATCCTATTTATCTTGATAATGTTCTATTTCTGTTGCAAGCGTTTTTTAAAAATTCGTTTGATGTCATCAGTATCTCAATTTATCCAACTTTTTGTTTACGTAATTTTGTTATGTTATAAAAAAAACTTTTTTAAATCTTTAAAAGACTCTTGGTTAATTCATCACGCACACACACACACACAAACACACACACACACACACACACACACACACACACACATATATATATATATATATATATATATATATATATATATATATATATATGTATATATATATATATATATATATATGCTTGCTCATACGTGAGTATGCATGTTCATATATACGAGTGTTGGCAAATATCGACATGCAGAAATACAATTTCATGTTCAAGTCCAAATGAAAAATCGTTATGGATATGACAATAAACAAAATACAGTGGGGACCACTCTTTGAGGTCTGTGAAAAATAGGATCAATCCCACATATCCATGCTTTTACTTGGTGATATTGTAATAGTCATGATTGGAACTAGAGCTCAAATATGTCTGTTTGAAATTTATTCTTATCTAATAGGAATACATTAAAACCATATGACTGCGTTCAAATCATTTATATAAATGATAATCACTCAAAGCTGTAAATGTTTAAAAATGATTCTGATAATAATTACTCCTAGAGAGTTTTTCACAACAATGTTAGCTGATGGTCTTTCACAGGAGTCTGAGTGACGGCAAGTCTCCTAAAGTCAAAGGGACTCTTCTCAGTATTCTAGCCGATCTCAATAATGCAGTAGTTTGGATGGTCTCCATTCGTCCTTTTATTTCCATGTCCTCCAGTGACTTAAATATTCCTTCGGTTACTGAACCAAGAGTGCCAATTATAATTTGTATAAACGTCACCTTCATGTTCCAGAATTTTTTTTTCAGTTCCCCAGCAAGGTCGAGGTATCAAATCATCTTTTCATTTTCTTTTAGTTTTACTTTTACTTTGTGGTCAGCCGGAAGAGCAAGTTCACAATTTTGAAAGTTCTCTTTGTTTTGCTTTACCCTTGATACTTACCTAATATTACTGAGTGTTAAGCTAGGAGGTATCAAGTACCATTTTTAAAGTCTTTGGTATGACGTGACCTGGGATTGAAACCATGTCTCCCGCACCATTGGCGAACACTGTACCCACTTGACCAATGAGTATGTGTAATTGAAAAACATGTTATCACCCTTATGTGAGTACCTTTATGATATAATTTCAATGATTCTCCACTTGTTCAACCTTTCCTTTTTAATGGAATTCCTCACGAGTGATAAAAATGTTAACGTTTCTATGGAAGTATCTTTATTAGAAAAGCTGAATTTATATTACGGAGACAACCTGAAGAAAATTACAATAATGTGTTGAAAGGAATGATATACAAGAACATCAAAAAGAATAATAATGGCATCACTGGAAAACGGTGTTGATTTTCGACAAGTATTATAATCTTTTCCTCGTATTAATTCCTTGATAAAGGCTAGGCTTTGATTTTCCCTGCTGTTTTTGTTTTTAACAGATATCGAAGATATTACTTTAAAAATGAGAAATGGAATTTCTAATGATGGTGAAATTCTTTAAAGACATTTCTCGGCGAATTTAGCTCTATAGACAGCTGGGAGAGCAAAGTCCACAATTTTTCGTGTTTCCTTTTTTTGTTGATCAAGTTGTCTGGATTAGATTAGGTGATCTCTTTGTATGCCAAAATTCCATTATTATTATTATTATTATTATTATTATTATTATTATTATTATTCCTTGATATATTTCCCCATATGCGTTGCGGGGACATATAATTGCTTTCAGGTCTTAAAGCTGAATACTTGCTTCCAAAACAAAAATGTACTTCAACTTTAGATAACTAAGCAGGGTTTGCGATGCCGTAAAAATTCAGCTACTCCTCCAAAAACTACTACAGCAAATGCATTTTTGGAATATTAAAAGTACTTTCTCAAAGTCAACTCTTTTGTGACACATTTACAAATAAATTTAATTTGGTTTCTCGCCACAACCAGCAAACTGAACACAAACTACCTTTCCAACAGAAACAAAAGATTTTTTCTCTTTTGAATATTCGGTTATTTGTGGGTTGATAATTTTCCTTCAGGCTATTTCGTTGCCTCTTGTCCTCAAGAATTCCATCCCATTATTTCAACCTTTTCCAAAGAATATGTAAAAGAAAAAAAATGATAAAATAAAAAAAAGAACGAAGTGGAAAAATCTTTATTTTTTTTTTTTCAATTCATCGAATCAAATTTCCCAGTTTCTTTTTTAGATCCATCCTGATTTTCCTGGCGGTATGCAATCATTACATAAATATTCCACCCACTCTCAGTAAATCTGATTTCTGTCTTGAATGGAGTTTTATAAAGAGGAAGAGATAATGACACATGTGAAAAATGAAGGCGTGCATATTCTGAAAATAATTGGAAATTTATATATATATATATATATATATATATATATATATATATATATATATATATATATATATATATACATATATATATATATATATATATATATATATATATATATATATATATAAAATGTATGTTTAGATACACACAAACACATACACACATATATATATATATATAAATATATATATATATAGAGAGAGAGAGAGGGAGAGAGAGAGATGGGACGCACTCATGCACAAACACACACACACACACACACACACTCATATACACACATATATATGTATATATATATATATATATATACTGAGGGAGAGATAGAAACGAAGAAAAACCGAAAAAATTATGAACACTAAAGAGATAATGAAAATTTAAATGTATGCTCGATATTATATATATATATATATATATATATATATATATATATATATATATATATATATATATATATATATATATATATAAACAAAAAGAGAAGTAAATGTAGAATCTCAGGAAAAACACAATAGATAATGAAAATCTAAATGTAAGCCAAATTTGTTAATATATGTCAGATAAACTGAACAATTTCAAATCTTTCTCCTATAATTTTAAAGTTCATATTAAAAAAGACATCCTGCAATCAATTCACATTCAGAGAAACCGTTTTCATCTTTGTCCCAGCATAAATAGTCAGAGCCTGGCTTACTGCTCCCCTCTTCTAATGAATACTTTTCGATATAGGCCTTGATCACAGAGTAATCCTAAGAATACACCTACATTATACCATAGTTCTTTACGTCCTATCGTTGCCATGTAATTCTGGGGCTGTATAATACACCAACTGCTTCTCTCCAGAGGGGTAAGACCCTCCCAACGAGTGTCCTGAAATATGACACTATACAATCCGATGGTTAGATTCCAGCAATGCTGGAGCTTTGGGGAATGCGGAGTACCCCTTCATTGCCATGGCTCCCAGGTCCCCTCCTCCTGGAGTGATAGCATCTGATAAGGGTCCTATATATGGGTTAAACAGAACTAAACCGTGCTTCTTTAACTCTACTCATTTTTGCATTTAAACCGCATATTTATGCTAAACTAAATTGTTTAAAATAGAACTGCTTTGACATTCGAACTGCGTACAAGTGCTGAACTGAATTGCTCGAAATAGAACTGTTTTTTACGTCTAAACTGTGTACTTATGCTAAAGTGCATTATCTAAAATAAAACTGTTTGACATTTAACTCTCTGTGTATTGCCCAGTCAGCTGGGGCTGTAGAATACATTCTGCAGAGGGGTAAGACACCCCTCTAACGAGTGTCCTGGATATGACACGAAAAAATCTGATGGTGAGGTTTCAGCTGTTCTGGATTTGGGGAATGCGGAGTAACCCTTCAATGCCATCACTTCCAGGCACACTCTGGCCCGTAGTGGTAGCACCTGATTGGGCCCTATCTATGGGTTAAATAGAACTAACAGCATACTTATGCTAAAATGAATTGTTTGATTAAACTGAATAGCTTGAAATAGAGATATTTTTGACAATCAAATCGTACTTACATTTAAACTGTGTGCTAATGCTTTACTGAATTATTTGAAATAGAACTGTTTTTCGACATTAAAACTGTATTTACACTTAACTGAATTGTTACATATAACTGCTTGAATAGTTTGAAATATAAATATTTTTGACAATTAAACTGTGTACTTATGCTAAACTGAATTGTTTTCAATAGAACAGGTTACTTACATAAAAATGGATTTAGCGTTGAATAACCTACAAAGGTTGATATGCCATAAAACCCAACAAACCAAACCAAACCAGTCAAACCAAACCTGATAAACCAGTCAAATGTTGGTTTGACAGGTGCTGGATACCACCGGTTCTTCATTTCCCTAAATAATTCTTAATTGGCTCGGTAAACGATTTTAGGATGCATATCACCTCACGGAGAAAATTGCTAGTGTAGTGAGTTAAACAATAATGAGATTTTTAACCAATGTCTTAGGGTTAAAGTAATGAAGGCATATTAAATATCCATGATAATTTGGAGGATGTCCAGTTACACTTTTTGAAGCCATCTATATAATGGTAATCCTCAGAAGATTTAATCATTGACTCAAGTTCAAGCCTTGTAAAGAACTGTTTGCGTTTTACTTCACTCTAATGCCTTTAGAAAAGGCATGAATTCTCTCAGGAAAATCCATGCTTTTATTAAAGCAATTTATCACTCAGAAAACGTCCTACTTCTACGATATAAAAAAGCATGGGTACCGATAATTTGATACCACTAAATATATATCATAAAAAAACGTTAGGGAACAATTAGAAATAGTAAATCAAATGGAAAAATAAAGATGTAAAGGAAGTTTATCATATTTGTTTGGTTTGGGTTTTTTGCATATCTATTTTAAGTTATTTAATGCGAAATTATTTTTAAACATCAATAACTAATATACGTTTTCTGAACACATTTTAAACGAGCCTGAGCTCATTCTTTTTCCCGCACTTAAATGGTTTCACTTATTTCTATATAATAAGGACTCTATATACTATTAATCTTTCATTTTCACACAGTTAAATGATTTCATGTATTGCTCTGTATCACTAACAATTCAATTAAGCATCAGTCATTTTTTATCAAAAAGTTAAATGATCAACCAGTTCTATTTCAGATAAATCAATTTAGGATAAATAATTTGTTTGCAGATTGTTTAAATGTCAAACAGCTGTAGTTGACCCATAGATAGGACTCTTTCAGGTGCTACCCCTCTGAGTATGGGTTGACCCGGGACAATGGGAATGAAAGCGTACTCCGTGTTCCCCATAGCTCCAGCATTACTGGAACCTCACCATCATATTTTTGTGTCATATACAGGAAACTCATCAGGAGAGTCTTACCCCTCTGCAGAGATGCAGTCGGTGTCTTCTACAGCCCCGGCGCACTGGACCATCTCTTTATTGGTTAACAGAAGGCTACTATAGAAGCGATGAAACCGATGTGAACAAACACATAGAAAAATCTTGAGCTGTTTATCGTCGGTTCAGTCGTATATTCGTACAACTTTGACTCTCACGAAACGCATGGAGAAAAATTTAGACGCGGACTGCCCGTGGATTCTGCGTACTGTTTTGAAATATTCCTGGAAGAGCATCCAACTAAAAGAAATTTAGATGAACTCAAAAGTAACAGTTTTATGAACTTATACACATTGACAAAAGGAGATGCACGTAGAGTAATGGTTATCGACTCGACTTCAAATCATGGACGAGGCTGATTGCATTTCATAACACTAATACCCGAGGGAAATGTATTCTCCCTCCAGCTATGGATGAATACTAGGGCAGACTGGTTTCTTTAGGTTTAGATAGGCAAACTCCGCTTACAAATTTACTTTGTGTCACACCCTGCTCGAGTGGAGGGATATATATATATATATATATATATATACGAGGATCATTAAATAAGTTTCTAGACTTTTTTGTATGGGCACTCTTATTGATAGTGCACACATGAAACTCTAGTCCCCTTCAAAGTAATCTCCTCCGGCTACAATGCACTTGTTTTACCGTTCTCACACCTCTTGGAAGGCCCCATGGAAGTCTTCTTGTGTGTGGGTGTCATTGACCTTTGTCACAGCCTATTTCATCTCCTCAATTGTCACATAAAGACACCCTGTAAGCTTTTCCTTGAGCTGAGGGAATAACCAAAAGGCACAGAGAGCAAGGTCTGGACTATCGGAAGGCTGAGGAACTGTTTTGATGCTCATCTTGGTCAAACAGTTAGTGACATGGATGGAGTTGTGGTCTGGTGCATTGTCCTGGTGGAAATGCCACTGACTCGATTTGAAGAGTGCTGGCCTCTTCCGACAGAATCTCTTCCTGAACTCCCTTAAAACCTCAACATAGTATTCCTTGTGACTGTCTGGCCAGTGGGCACCCAGTGCATGTAGATCATACCAGTACTGTCAAAAAAAGGGATCATCAAATGTTTTCGGATGGATTTGCTCTGTCTGGTCTTCTTGGGTCTGGGAGAGCCAGCATGCTTCCACTGAGATCTCTGTCTCTTGGTCTCTGGGTCATAGCAGTAGATTCAGCTTTCATTGCATGGCACTTTTTTCCAAGTTTAAAACACAATTTTATTGCATATCGTTCTTATAAAGTCCAGATTGCATTTTTAAATTCACCAGCTGTGACGATCAGGATTAAGTAGAATTTATTCCAATTCCAGCTGTTGCTATTTATTTGAATTTGAAATCATAAAAATTAGTCAGTCATCTCATCAGATGTATATCAATAACATACTGAATTTTCAAGAGTCAACGACAATTTTAAATGCCTGTCATAAAAAAAAAATCTGGAAACTTATTGAAGGCACTACGTATATATATATATATATATTGATGCAGCAATATGAGGCGAGAAGCAAAAATGTACATTTTTCAGCTCTATATGGACACTTGATGCTGTCTTTATGACTTAACAAGTGCGATGGCCAATCGGAAAGGATGGTGAGAGAGAATAAGAGAAAGTGAGGGTGGAAGAGAGTGAGTCAAATGAATAGTTGCTATCGACACGCCTTCATGATTGTAATGTTGATAAAAAAAGCTATCAATATAACCAAAAACATCACGAACTCTGTTCTCGATTATTGATTTTTTTTTCTTTGATTACGAAATTGTGTTTTCCATAATTCCACATAAAATATTTCTGCCTTTTTACTGGAAAGATGACTATCGTAGAATCACTGATATGGCAAAAGTTATATTACTTTTACTGAAGAACAAATCAAATCAGAGAATATTGCGTTTTATCTAAAACACAAGTTGCCTGATTTAAAAAAAAAAGTAATTTTGATTTAAATGTGTGTGTTTTAAGGTGAAAGGGCAAGTGCTGCAAGAAAGCTAGTAAGGCTTCCTGGAACTGACTTTTCAGACCCACCGGTATTAATGATTAGCTCTTTAAATCTCAGATAAGTAAGTGTAGATGATAAAGGCGAGAATGATTGAATGAAACATCGATTGACAAACTGATACATTTTTGTTTCCCAAAATTGATTGAAAAATTTATTGAAAAACAGAAATTATAAAGATTATTCTTGTAAAAAGAGATAAGATTAGTCAGATTGTAATTTTTTTCCAATATTTCCGTCATAAGAAGTAAGCGATGATACATTCAATGCAATAGATTGTGTTTTCTGTATCTGAGTTAATATCTTTTTGTGTGTATATAAAATGTGTTGGTGAGTATGTAATTATGTCGAGGGAAAAAATCTATTTATGCATAAATATCTATGCGGCGGTAACTAACATTTTTATCAGCAGGGGGCAGACTGAATCGTAGAGGGATATTTTTAACACAATAAAAATTTAAACAGACATGTTCGTTCAATATAAGATATTTCAGCGATGCTGAAATCCAATGCAATCTTTAATGAAACAAAGGTAGATTTCTTAAATCGAATAGATTAATAAACAATCCCAAAGTTGTTTAGTTGTACATATTTAATCTTTACCAACTGTTAGTCAATAGAAGGATTGGTTGGATGGTTAGAAACTTGATTTCAAAGTAGAAAATCTAGAAAATACATACAACCCTAAAAAGACCCCATATAGAACATTGACCTCGGGATTGGGCTCCAGTATTTAGACATAGAAATTTGAGTTTAACATTGACGTACAAGGGTATTCATAATTGTCTTAAAAATAATAAAAAGTGTAAAAAATTACTGTTATGAGAAGAGATTGGAGAAATTTTGGTTAACTGCTTTGATAGAAAGAAGAATGAGAGAGGATACAAGTGAAAATATCAAAATAATTAATGGGATTTCTCATTATGACAGAATTAAAAAAATGTATATCTCCTCGAGCTGGAAATTTACTAAGACATTTCAACATCAATGTCTACCAACGAATTTTATTTTTTAAATAATAGAATATGTTTTTAAACAAAATCACATCATCAGATCATAAACAGCAGTAGTGTAAAGCTAAGATTAATTTTTATGATTTCAGAAATAATGTTAAGAAAAAAGAATTCAGTTTCCTTTTCTTTGTTTTACGACATATCAACCTTTGTAAGTTATTTAATGTCAAACCCATCCTTCAAGAAGACTGTAGATGAACTATTTAACCCATAGCTAGGAGGATAAGGTGGTTCATACCTTTCCCAAGTGTACTTGTCCAAAGAAAAGGAATTAAAGATGTCAGATGAACTACAAAACAGAATTTCGTCTGTATATAGATATTGTTTTAATAGTGTATATATTGGATGCAAATATTTTAAAGCTTGAGGTGAAAAATAAAAAAAGAGAGATACCCAAGGAGGCACAACGAAAAAAATATCACCGCTATTAAACATATTTAAACCAAAAGCGATTGCAATGAAACTTTTTTCCTACTTTTAGGAAAAAAGATTTTATCAGGGAAAATATGCAACACGAAGAAAAAAGGTGATTGTGTGTCTTATATCACTGTATCTGTTAAATGTTTTCTTTTGCACTCAGCTATATACGTGCATACATGTTTGATTCCAACTATTTTCAGTGAAGTTTGATAAAAAAATTAGTAACCATCAAGAAAAATAAGGAGGTGCCCGTGGTGTAGTCGTTATCGTCGTAGGAAATGGACACGGCGACACGAGTTCAAATCCTGGACGAGACTGATTGCATTTCACATAGCACTAATACCCTTGGGAAAGGTATGAATCCAATTATTCTCCCTCCAGCTATGGGTAAATAGTAGGGCAGACTAGGTTCTTCAGCCTTGGTTAGGCAACTAGTCTAAGAGAAGGAAAACTCTGAATTCAAACCTGTTAAACTCCGCTTAAAAATTGACCTTGTGTCATATCCTGCCCGAGCGGAGGGGTTGGTAAATAGTATCAAGAAAAATAAGCTTTTGGCTAATTTTACATTTGTATAATGGCAAGTGTCCATTTCCATACCGTTACAATTCTGGGCCAATGTTAAGATATACACTACGTTATCACTAAGTCAGAATGTTCATAACACTTTGTCCACATATCTAAATAAGAATTCACGAAGTGAATTCTTGGAAAAATTAACATAATTCGGTGGAAAAAGATGGCGCTCGCGCTCGCTGAACGCTAGATGTCAGCATGTTACCAATAGCTACTGCACGGACGTGTAGAGGAGGATGCTACTCCTTTCCCTAAATTGCTCCTCTTACCCCTAATCTGTACCTTATAATGCTGAGTGTAAAGGAAGGAAGCATCAATTACCATTTTTTGAGTTTTTGGTTTGACTCAACCTGGGATTGAAACCCAGCCTCCCGGATCATTGGCACGCACTAAAGATATCGTATCTTATTATTTCTTATACAAACGT
The DNA here is from genome assembly GCA_963585895.1 of Sepioteuthis lessoniana. Taxonomy (NCBI): domain Eukaryota; kingdom Metazoa; phylum Mollusca; class Cephalopoda; order Myopsida; family Loliginidae; genus Sepioteuthis; species Sepioteuthis lessoniana. Next base: position 45,361,478 of record OY757924.1, on the reverse strand, counting down.
AGTTGGTTGGTTTGTTGGGTTTTATGGCATATCAACCTTTGTAGGTTATTTAACGCCAAATCCATTTTTATATAAATAATCTGTTCTATTTAAAACAATTCAGTTTAGCATAAGTACACAGTTTAATTGTCAAAACATTTCCATTTCTAACAATTCAAGCAGTTGTATGTAACAATTCGGTTAAATGTAAATACAGTTTTAATGTTGAAAAACAGTTCTATTTCAAATAATTCAGTTAAGTATAAGCACGCATTTTAAATGTAAGTACGGTTTAATTGTAAAAGTCATTTCTATTTCAAACTATTCAGTTTTACTCAAACAATACATTTTAGCATAAGTATGCTGTAATTCTATTTAACCCATAGATAGGACCCTATCAGGTGCTACCACTCCGGGCCAGAGTGGAGCTGGGAGCAATGGCAATGAAGGGGTACTCCGCATTCCCTAAAGCTCCAGCATTGCTGGAACTTCACCATCAGATTGTTTAATGTCATATCCAGGACACTCGTTAGGGGGGTCTTACCCCTCTGCAGAGGTGCAGTCAGTGTATTCTACGGCCCCAGCTGACTGGGCAATACACAGAGTTAAATGTGAAACAGTTTTATTTTAGATAATTCAGTTCAGCATAAGTACACAGTTTAGATGTCAAAAACAGTTCTATTTCGAGCAATTCAGTTCAGCACTAGTACGCAGTTCCAATGTCATAACAGTTCAATTTTAAACAATTCAGTTTAGCATAAATACGCAGTTTAAATGCAAAAATCAGTATAGTGAAAGAAGCACGGTTTTGTTCTATTTAACCCATAGATAGGACCCTTATCTGGTGCTACCACTACGGGCCAGAGTGGACCTGGGAGCGATGGCAATGAAGGGGTACTCCGCATTCCCCAAAGCTCCAGCATTGCTGGAACCTTACCATCAGATTGTTTAGTGTCATATCCAGGACACTCGTTGGGGGGGGGTCTTACCCCTCTGCAGAGAAGCAGTCAGTGTATTCTACAGCCCCAGCCGACTGGGCAATATACAAACGTAGGTACTCTCGATGGTTAATATGCTACATCGCGTCAACCTTTGCAGGCGTTTGAAGAAAGCATTCAAGTTGTTGGTTCTTCTTCTTTGTTTAATTGTATACCAGTTATTTGTGGGTTATTTGAAGCTAAACCTTCCCTTCTAGAAGAACATTAGTGGTACTATTTAACTCATAGCAGTAGTGATAAGGAGCTTCACACTTTTTTTTCGAGGGGTTTTAATCCGAAAGTAAAGGTGCCCATGGTGTAATGGTTATCGTCGCAGGAATTGGACACGGCGACACGAGTTCAAATCCTGGACTGAATGCATTTCACATTGCACTAATACCCTTGGGAAAGGTATGAATCCAATTATTCTCCCTCCAGCTATTGGTAAATAGTAGGACAGACTGGGTTCTTCAGCCTTGGTGAGGCAACTAGTCTAGGAGAAGGAAAACTCTGAAATCAGACCTGTTAAACTCCGCTTAAAAAATTGACCTTGTGTCATATCCTGCCCGAACGGAGGGGTTGGGTAAATATGATTAATCCGAAAGTGAACGTAATTGCGCGACTGAAGTTCGAACTCGCTTACCACGATGCTACATTCCAGTGAATTCTGTGTTTAACGTGAGTATATTTCTTTTCAAAATTAGTTTTATGCAACTTATAAAAATGTAATTTGCTTTTTCCGACTTAAAAGAGATTTATTGATTTTGAGGTTTATCTGCTTTATTAGACAAATCCAGATGAGGAAAAGATGAAGAACGAACATGGATTTTCACTTTGTTAAAGAAGGACAGGGATTACAGTAGGTAGGGCGGGATTTTCGTGGTTAATATATAATCCATTCTGTTTGAAAAATAGTCAGATACTCAGAGTTGTCATAGGGTGGACCCTGGAGAAACGTTTGTGATTTGATAAGCCGCACTCAGAGAAGGTTTACTATACGTTACCGATATTCTCACCTCTGAAACCTCAGTATTTTGACGAACAACATTTGAAGGGGCATTGCCTCATGTAAAAAATCAATACAATTACCGTTCAGCTATAAACTGAGCCTCTGAAAATTGAGCGTTCGGATTCCCCTCGACAATGGTTGGCCAACTTACTTATTCCTCCACTCTCTCTCTCTCCATCTCTCTCTTTATATATATATATATATATATATATATACAATAAATATATATTATATATATATATGTTTAATTCATGGAATTTTGACTGTGACCCCTGGGTTTCATGGATTTTTTTGCAAAACAACAATCATCAGGCAGTTAAGAAATATATATATATATATATATATATATATATATATATATATATATAATCAGAAATAATAAAATGAGATGAGCTAAAAATACATTTAATCGTAATGAGAAATTCTTATTCATATTCACCAACCCCTCTGCTCAGGCATGATATGACACAAGGTCAATTCTTTAGTGGAGTTTAACAGGTTTGAATTCAGAGTTTTCCTTCTCCAAGACTAGTTGCCTAACCAAGGCTGAAGAACCTAGTCTGTCCTACAATTTACCCATAGCTGGAGGGAGAATAATTGGATTCATACCTATCCCAAGGGTATTAGTGCTATGTGAATTGCAATCAGCCTCGTCCAAGATTTGAACTCGTGTCGCCGTATCCATTTCCTACGATGATAACAATTACACCACAGGCACTACCTTTTTTTTCGTCCAACCCCTCCGCTCGGGCAGGATATGACACAAGGTCAATTTTAAAGCGAAGTTTAACAGGTTTGAATTCAGAGTTTTCCTTCTCCTAGACTAGTTGCCTCACCAAGGCTGAAGAACTAGTCTGCCCTACTATTTACCTATAGCCGGAGGGAGAATAATTGGATTCACACCTTTCCCAAGGGTATTAGTGAGAAATTCTTATTAGTTACTATGAGATTTTCTATGAATGTTTGTACCTTAATCCCACACTACGGACAGGATGCAACAAACAGTTAGTTTTTAAACTGGTGAAAAATCAGATTTTCTTTTTTTTTTCTTTTTTTTTTTTTGAACGGTAGTAGTACCAATATCAAGAATCCAAATTTATTCAGAGTAAATAGACAGGGAAGATATATGTTCATGCTTTTCTCAAAGAGATTAAGGTAAAGTCATTCGTAAAAAAATATTCGTCCCGGCTTTGAACTTGTCTCTCCGATTCAATTTTCTACAATGACAATCGTTGTGCTATTCCGGCCTCTTGTGCATTGTGTCAGGTTTTTCTATTACTTGCAAATACGTAAACTCCTGTTTTTATAGTTAGTCACGAATATAAATCATTAAATATTTTGAAATCTGGCAAGAAATTTAAGGTATATATTTACCCATCCACTTAGTAAGGAGCAGGATGTGACACAGTATCATCTTTAAGCGGAAAAGACCGTTTGAATTCATCGTTTGATTTCTCTTAGACTGGTTGCTTTACCAATTCTAATGAATCCAGTCTGCCCTACTACTTATACCGAAGTGATGAGGGAAGAGATGAATTTTTACCTTTCATGAAAGTATTCGTACTAAGTAAAAAGTAAACAGCATGGTTTAAGATTTAAACTCTGGTCACCGATTCCATTTGCTACGACGACAACAAATTTGTTAAGCACACTTCGTTGAAATAGAATTATTCGGGCAACTATGCGGTTAAATCACATTGATTATTCCCATAATTCAGAAAACTTTGTGTCACTTTATTCACAGAAATGTTCAGTGACCTTCGATACCCGCACAAACTATACTTTCAACACCATGAAGCGAGCCTTATTCATAATAGAGAAGACATATCTCCCAAAGTGTGAATTTGATCGTTCTTAGAGTGAGACTGAAAAGACAATGAAAATAATCAATATTTTGGCACCACACTATAGATTCTGTCGAATGAGTTGGTTATGATCTTTTGATAAAACATTGGAAAAGTGAAAGCTGTTCAACAGTCTCTTGTAAACTGACAGGATTAACATAAAGATCCAATGAGCTTTCAGACAATCCTGTGTATTGTTCATATCAGTCAGAATATTAAGAAATCAGGTAGACATTGGAAAAGGCTTATATACCATTGGGATAATATCTTGCAAATAATAGTTGATTTGAGAATGCATAAAAAACAGTTACTTCAAAACACAAGAATAAATCGCTGCTTAATCAGAATTCTTTTGCGATAAAAAGTTATCAATAGTGTGGCAACAAGCAGTAACCATGAAATAATCTTTTAATTCAACTGGCTTAATCAAAATTCGGAAGAGAGTTTTAACAATTTTAACGCTTTTAATTCATTGATTTGGTTTATTTTATCAACAGCATTACAACTCCTTATCGGCAGATTTCCCCGGGATTGCCAGCACGAGGGACCGGGTCATCATCATCATCATATCGTGCCGCCATCACGGATCTACCTGACCCTCTCCCACCACCCTTCTCTATCGTACGTCACACCCGGTCGTTCTTCAAGGCTACCTCCTGTATGGTCACAGAGCTGTTGTATATAAATTTGAGCAAGAACATATTGAAGAGTATAATCAAATGAGCTGAAACACAAAATATTGAAAAAAAAAAGCAACCTTCAAATAACCAAGCATTTAACTTCAGTGATTACTGAAGAAGACAGAAAAATGGAGAATTAATAGAAAACATCACGAGTGAAAAGAAGGCTACATTATCCTCCTTAAAGAATTCGAACTGGAGAGAAGTCAAGTTACAGATTGAAAAAGTAAAAAAAAAAAAAAAATATTGAAGCACGTCCCAACGGACAACATTACCAACCTGATTGAGCTACTCTATGCAGGAGCAAAACTGAGATAAAATTGGTTACCCCCCGCAACCTGAACAGAAATACAAACCCGGATGGAAAATGAGACTAGAAGGACTAGTAAAGAAACTGCAATAAAAGCAAAATGCTAAATAATATAAAACCTACTGGGAATGAAAAAAAAAACTTAAAGCGACAACCTCAGATTTGTCTAAAACACAACGGGAAGAAATAAATCAAAAGATATTGTCGAAAAAAGGCTGGCTCAAAATGTAACGGGACAGAATCAAGCAATATAAGCAAATAGGATATTCCAAAATTAGAACTGAAAATTTCACCAACAATTTGATGGAGAGTGCACAAAGACAAATCAGCGACTGGATGCAAATGAAACAAAGTATTTTTGGAGTACAATATGGAAACGAAGAGAACTGAACGGAAATACTCATCATCATCATATCGCGCTGGTAGCACGGATATCCCTGACCCTCTCTCGCCACTCCTCCCTATCTTTCATCGCCCTAGATAGGTCTTCAATACAACAGCCTGTATCCTCACATAGCTGCTGAATGTACGTTCGAGCTGGTCGTCCTGCTTTTGCGCGGCCATGTGTGGGGATCCATAAGAGTACATCTTTTATGAGTTCATCTCTGCTTCTCCAGCAGTGTCCTGCATGTCTGGTTCGTCTAACTTGAATAGTTTTCGTGATAGGGGGCAGGTGGCCGTACAGTTGGTGTCTTGTGGGGTGCTGCTGCCAGGACTTGTTCAGGATTGCACGCAGCATTCTTGTGTAATTGCCATCCAGTTTCTTCTCCAGCCGTTTTGTTAGCGTCCATGTAGTGCATCCATATAGCAGTATCGATGTGACCGCTGCCTGGAAGAAGCTGCGTTTCATTTTATCGGTTAGGTCTGATTTCCATATAATCGATAGCCAATTGATAGCTGTCCATGCTTTCGTTAGCCTCGTTTCGATGTCCTTTTCGGTTGATTCGACGCTGCTTCCTAGGTACGTGAATTTGTCTACTAGTTTAAGTGGGGTTCCTTCTAGAGTGGAGATGTCCCCCGTTTGGTTATAGCACATATATTCCGTTTTGTGTGCATTAACATAGAGGCCTATGCTTGCTGCTGCTCGTTCCAAACTATGCAGAAGTGTTTCGGCTTGGTCAGGTGTATTTGCCAGTATCGCTATGTCATCGGCGTAGTCGGCGTCGGTAATTGTTGTTGCGGGGTATCTTCTGCTTCTTTTCTTCGTCAGTTCGAAGCCATTCTCTTTGATTTTGTCAATCGATGTCCTAAGTACGTAGTCGAGACAAATGATAAAGAGGTACGGGGCCAGCGTGTCCCCTTGTAGTACTCCTGCTACAATGTCAAAGTATTCTGTGTCTCCATCCGGTGATCGTACTTTTACTTTAGTGTTTCTATAGAGAATCGTTATTGCCGCTACAGTTTCTTTAGGTATGCCGTACGCTAGTAGGATTTGTTCCATCTTTCCTCTGTGAATGGAGTCGAAAGCCTTGGTAAAGTCGACAAATATTAATGTCGCTTGTAGGTTCTTTGCCCGTACACCTTCAAGGATTCTGCGGATGGTTAATATTTGTGAGGTCGTGGATCTATTTCTTCGGAAGCCATTTTGGTTTTTCCTAAGTATGATGTCGATTTTGGGTTCTATGCGGTTTCGTAGTAGGGCATTGTAGATTTTGGCAGCTATGGATGTAAGTGTTATGCCTCGGTAAGTTTTGGCTAATCCGAGGTCCCCCTTTTTAGGGAAGGGGAGTATGCATCCCTTCATCCATCTATCTATCGGATTTTGATTGTATACTGCGTTGCAGTGGCGGAGCAGTATGTCGTCGAATTGTCTGGTCTTCCATACTTCCGGTGGAATTTCGTCCAGCCCTGCAGCTTTCCTATTTTTAATTTTTCTGAGAACCGAGTCGAGTTCTTCTTGTGTGAACGGTCCTAGTTTAATGTCTAATTGTTTGCTAATTATTCTGGTGGTTGGTTCATGCGTTATTTTTGGTGGGTTTCCAAGTAAGTTTTCGAAGTGCTGTTTCCACAGTTTTATTCTTTCTTGTTGGTTTGCTGCTTTAAGTTTTGCTTTGGCTGTGTTCTTTCTTCTGCTCACTTCGTTTATTGTTTGCCATGCTATCCTAGATTGTCTATCTTCCACCGAGTCTCTGATCTTATCTATCTGATTTTGAATGTATTCTGTCTGTTCCTTTATATATATGCCTGGTAATTGATATTGTGCCGTTATGGATAAATAACATAAAATAATTTAAAAGAATGTGAAGAAAGCCTCGAAGCGAACAGACACATGGACTCGATTAGTGTAACTCCCCAGAAAATATAAAATTGGAAAATGTTGCGTTATCATGGTATACGTTGAATCTGGTTTTAAAAATCACGTAATCCACGACAAATTGGTCATGCAACTGAGAAAATGCCTACAATAAACAAGCATACACGAGTGAATGAAGAAACGGAAACGTACTCTGATCCAGAAGGATCGTCTAAAAGGGATTATCCACTGTAACTATTGACTGGTGTCATGTGGACCTACCATGTGAAAAATACTGACCACACCGATAAGATAATGCATCTATTACTATGCCATGGGCTTATTCCGGAAGAATAAAGAATATCCCTCAAGAGAATAAGAGAAACAAATTACACACTATATATAGAACAGCATATCCTTCTGAGAATTAATTTTTATTTATTGCGGACTTTTTTTTCCTCATCTTGGTAGTTTTTTTGTGTTGTTTCTTCTTTCACTACGTTTCGGCCAAATTTCATCTCTAGCCTTCTTCAGGTGATTTACCGCGACCTCGGATAGGAATACTGAGTCTTGTAACCGTATACCCAGTAAATACTGTCTTCCATATTTGTTGTCTATCGCACCACGTTTTTGACCAAGTAAACCTCTGGCCGGCTTGGGTAGGATTTGAAACCGCTATCTTCTGACAATGCTCACCTGGAACCGTAGAGACTCAACGCCTCTATCCGCTGCGCCAAAAAAAAAAAAAAAAAAGCCCGCAATAAATAAAAATTAATTCTCAGATTAAGAAGCCTCATCTCAAAATGATTCCAATTAAAGACAAGCATATCCTTCAATTAGCCAATATCAGACGGAAAAATATAGCCATTGTAGGGATTTGTAGAATGCGTACTTTTGACAAAGTCCAATTATACAGTCCCGTAAACTTAGATAATAGAGTGTCTGGAATTTTAGAAAACATTCCACTAAGTCACAGACTTTATTATGAAAGCGATGAAAAACTGAGGGTTAGAATTGATTGTGGTTAGACAAACTTTTACAGATATAAAATCCAAAGAGGCATCTTCTTTTGAAACTCTCTCTCTCTCTCTCTCACGCACACACCACCGATTTTTGTTATAGCAATGATGCCACTCCACTACGTACTTAGAAAATGCACGGGGGGCTAAAACTTCATAAAATCAAAAGAAAAACTTTTTCACCTGATGTACAGGGAGCATAAAAGTATTTGCAAAAAATTAAAAACTGGAAAGTGGAATTGACAGCGGGAGGAAAAAAACTAGTAAAAGTAAAAATCCAGAGAGACATCTACCAGGGAGAAACGCTCAAACCATTACTATTTGTAATAAGAATAATGCCATTCAGTTATATACTTAAAAGAGTTCACTCAGTAATCCAAAATTACTGAATGGCAAAAAAGATTAATCACCTTATGTACATGGATGACATCAAGCTGTTTGCGAAAAATGAAAAAGAATTGGAAATTCTGTTACAAAAAAAAGAAAGCACGCATACACCTAGAGAATTTACCATACAAAATTTGCCATGCTTATAAGGAAAAGTTTAAAAAGACAAAGAACAGAAGATATATATCTATTTAAATAAAAAGAAAACAGAATGTTGGAAGTGAAGAAAAATATTAATAGTTGGAAATATTGGAAACGGACACTATCAAACAAACGGAGATAAAGAAAAATGACAAAAAATTACGAACGAGGAAGAATATTGAAAACTAGTTCTGCAGCAGAAATCCCATCAAAGGAATAAAATACTTGGACGGTTCCCTTTGTAAGATACTCAGAACCATGCTTAGAATGGACAAGGAAATAACTTTTAGCGAGGATTTTAGCTAGATATTTTTGTTGTTGGTAGCGAGAGGGAAGTTTGTTTGTGCCTAGCGAGGAAGATGGTGCAACGTATGTGTGTTTACGTTGTGTTGGTTACTTCCTCGCTTAGTGTTGTTAGTCCCCTCGCTAAGTTTGTAAGAAATAAAAGGAGGATGATGATGAAGTAAGATGGCAAGAGTCGAAATGTGTTTAAGAATAAGGTTTTTATTTGTAGCATGGAATATTGGGTTTGCTTTTGGTGCTGCAAGACTCGTGAAAGGTTGTAAGTATTTAGACGAAATGTTATGAGATGTTGGGAAGGTTGAGATGGCAGCGTGTGTCATCGGACGTGTGAGGGATTGTGCTTTAGAGTCACCGTGTAGTTTCGTGTCTGATATTTGGTACGGAGAGTTTGCGCTATCTCCATTAAGGTGGCCCAGAGGTGAATTGAGAGCTAGCGTGTCGAGAGCGAAATTACGCGTCAGATCGACATAGCCAATTTTGGGGTGACATAAAATTGTGCCTGTACGAGGCATGTTGAATGCATCTAATTTATATTCAACTAGGATTCCTTGTAAGGAATCCATAAATTATTTGGGTTCCCTCGTTTGTCCATGCTGCTGCTGCTATGTCTGCACTGGGCGGCATTTTCCAGCTAAAAAGCATCGCTATTGAAGAACAGCCAGTGTGACATCTGCACTGGTCAGCGTCTCCAGCCAAAGAGACTGTGTTTGGCAGCTTACAAGATTTGGTGGCCGGAAATGAAGGTCCAGGCTGAATAGAATAAGTCATCCTGATTGGGTGAAATTAAGTGTTCAATTAAATTGCGCGCCAAACCAAAATACGAAATTTTTCCTTTCTCTAAAAACTCATTGAAATGGATCAGACCACAAGAAACACAAGAACACTACACTAAAAAGAAAAGAGAAACGCAAATTACAGCGGCCAATAATAACACTGACGACATAAAAATAAACTTAACAAAAATATCTGGGTCATAGGAATAGGAAGAGCAACTTTTATTATTTCAAAGAACAAACAGGCAAAATCTTACACGAGAAGACCTAGACAAGCCTAAGAAAGGTAAAACTTAAGAGAGAAATTGAATCACTTCATGTAGCATGGTGTAGTGGGTAGAGTGTTTGGCAATGATCCGGAAGACCTGGGTTCAAACTCAGGTCGTGTCATACCAAAGACTTTAAAAATGGTACTTTATACGTCCTTGCTTAACACTCAGCAATATAAGGTACCTATCAAGGGTAAAGTGGAGCAATCCAGGGAAAGGAGTAGCCCCCTCCACGACACCTTGGTGTAGTAGCTATTGAAAAGGGAGCCTTCTGGTCACCCTCGACAAAAGGGAGACAACTTTACTTATATAAAATCTACTATCAATGATGCACAACATAATAGCTTAAGTTGATTATGTAGTGATAGAGACAAAAACATATATCCCATGAAAAGCGAATGTAGCAAATAAGTGCCAATGGATTATAAGACTAAACAGGACTGGGTCAGAAAGGTGAAGTACTGACAACTGTGCAAGAAAGTGAAATTTGACCATACCATCAAATAGTATATGATATTTGTCGCTGCCTCCCACCAGACAGGACTTGACACAATGTCAAAAACCCGATTAAAGTGGTTATAAAGGGGAATGGAAGGTCGGGAACGAGCCGAGACTCAAAACCTGCTGGTCTGTGCTGCTCATCGACCCACTAAGTGCAATGTGGATCCAATGAGGCAAGCAGTTTCACGAATCCAAATTTGGGTCCAGCCACGCATGCCGAGTTAAAGCTTAAACTAGACAGCAAGGTCTAGTGCTATAAATAGAGGAAAAAGGTTCCAGCTCGCCCACCTGAAGATGGCCCAACCGAAGCTGGGGGCCTTTCGGCTTCGAATCTGCCATTGTTTGATACGCCATCCGACACGAATGCCAGATTGCCCAGCCAAAAGGCCGGGGAAGTATCAAATAGTATATGCACAAACCAGAATCAACCCTGCGAAAAAGACGCGTGGAAGTTTTAGATAAAGATAGATCCCCTAATCCCGGCCAGACAAACAGACCAAGTCATAATCGATGAGAAAAAGTAACAGAAATTGCCATATAGTAGACTCTACCGTTTCAGCAGAGCACAAAGTCTATCAAAGAAAGCGAAATGAGAAACAAGTACATAGATTTTGCCAGAAATTTAAGGATACTGTGGAACATGAGGGTGAGAGAAATACCATTTGTAATTGGCACGCTGGGAAAGCGAGCATGAAGTATTGGAAATCGGACGATGAATCGAGAATCTCCAATCTAAAGAATTGTTGAGATTGGCCAGGATAATGAGAAGAGTTCTGGGGAGCTGAGGGAACCTGCTGTTACTAAGACTCCATTAAATGACCATCTGCTAATGCTAGTGTAAAAAAAAAACTCATCAGGATTACAAATATCTTTGTGGCACATGTAGTGAAGAATCGATGTATTGATAATATATGGGATTACTGTATAAAAATAAGCAGCATGCATGATTTTGTCAAAAGAACAGAAGAAAGGAATGTTTATATTTTCCTAATTCGATTGAGTATTCTTCTTATCGTTATTTTTATTATTTTAGAGTTTTCACATCAGTGTTAGTTGATGGTTTTTCATTGGAGTTTGAGTGACATCAAGTCTCCTCAAGTCTCCAGGACTCGTCTCAGCATTCTGGCCGTCCTCAGCAATTCTTTAGTTTGGATATTCTCTACCTGTTCGCCAACTTTCAAGTTCTCCAGGCCTTTTTATAATCCTTTAGTTATTGTGCCTAACACACCAATCACAATTGGCACAATCGTTACTTTCATGTTCCACAGCTTTTTCAATTCTCTAGCGAGGTCGAGGTACTTATCCTTCTTTTCACTTTCCTTCAGATTTATTCGGTGGTCCGCCGGGACAGCAAAATAAACAATTTTGCAAATTCTCTTTTTTTTTTGTTGTTTATTATAAGGTCTGGTCTTCTGGCCGGGATTAGGTGATCCGTTTGTATGTTAAAGTCCCATAGGAGTTTATGCGAATCATTTTCGAGGACAGGTGCTGGGTTGTGCATTTACCATTTGTTTGAATGGTCGAATTGAAATTTCCTGCACATTTCCCAGTAGATCACCTTGCCTACCCAGTTGTGTCTCGCCTTGTACTCCTTCTGTGTTAATTTGCTGCATTCACTTATTATGTGATTGATCGTTTCGTCTCTGTCACCGCATAGCCTACATTTACTGTTTTGTTGCGTCTTATCTATTCTCGCTTTGATATGATTGGTTCTTATAGCGTTGTCCTGTACTGCTAAAAGGAGAGATTCCGTCTCTCTCTTAAGATTTTCTTTTCTTAGCCAGGTCCTGGTTTTCTGGTGTGAGATGTTGTTTATTAGACGTTTAAAGCGGCCATAGAGTTGTTTTCCCACCCATTTTTGTTTCCTAATTGTATTATTATTATTATTATTATTATTATTATTATTATTATTATTATTTCAAGATGCAAGTATTTGTTGTTTTTTTTCATTTTATTTTTCCCCTAGTGGTCCGCTGGTATGGCAAAATATATCAGTTGATAAGTTATTTATTTTCCTGTTTTTCCACGCAATGTAAGGTCTTCTGGCCTGGATCGGATGATCTGTTTTTATCAAAATCCAAGAAAATCTTATCTGTTTCTTTTTCTCGGAAAGATTCTGATTTGTGGATATGCCATTTCGTAGTATGTTAAAAATTTTCCTTCACAGTTGCCAGTGGATCACCTTTCACATTTAGTCGTCCGACGTCTTTTACTCTTTTTCTACCAGTTTGTTGCATTCGCAAACGATGTGATTTACCATTTCATCTTTGTGGAGACAAACTACACTTGCTATTTTGTTGAGTATAAGCAAATTTCCCAGTGATATAATTGGTACTTATGAGATTATTTCGCGCTGCTATAAAGATTGATTCATTTTTTTTTAATAGTAATAAGAAATGTTATTTTCCATCGTCCATTTGTGTGCCCCTTTCACATATTAATTGTTCATAGAACTATATATATATATATATATATATATAATTATTGGTACATATAAATTTATTCAGACAAATGCCAAGCAACATATGCAATAAGTAAAGTTAGCGACCATAGTCGAGGGTGACCCGAAGGCTCCCTTTTCGATAGCTACTACACCAAGGTGTAGGGGAGGGCGCAACTCCATTCCCTGGATTGCTCCACTTTACCCTTGAACCGTACCTTATAATGCTGAGTGTTAAGCAAGGTGGTATCAAGTTCCATTTTTAAAGTCTTTGGTATGACTCGACCTGGGATTGAACCCAGGTCTCCCGGGCCATTAGCGATGGAAAAACATATAGGAATCGCAAGAGCACTTTCAACCGATATTTGTCCAGCAAACCAATCGGAAGTCGTTTAAAAAATTTAAACAGATTAATTCATTAAAAGTAGAGTGAAAATCCTTAACTGCAAAACATCCGGGCATTCAAAATTGCTCGATTCTGCCATCTGCGAGCATTTGAATGCTATAAATAATTATGCGGTTAATTATAATGACCAGTGCTTTGGTGGCTTAGCAGCACCAATCATCGTGTTGGTGCGCCTCTCCAGTTGGGTCATACTTCGGCCGGCCGTGTTGTGCACTGCATAGTTCTGGTCGGGGGTGCCTCATTACTAGACATACCTCTGGCCTCAGGGTGCCGTCCCCGCAGGCTTTATCCCTCTTCGGAGGGGTTGGGTTTATCGTCTGGCACCTGAGGCGCCTCTCTTTAAGGGAATCCCGACGGTTCCCGAAGTATTTTTGAAAATACTGGGTGCTTGGGGGCTACGGCTTTGCGCTCGGACCAACCTTAAATTGGCCTTTTGCAACACACGTATGCTTCGTGGGGCGTATGTCAAATACCAGTGCTTTGGTGTCTTGCACAGAGTTATGACAAAACAACATTTTGTCGCCCTAGAGGCAATTTACATCTTATTTTACAAGCCAACTCTGTGCAAGCAAAATCCAAATCACTTTTTAAAACTAATAGGAGATAATTATTGCTTGACTAGGGGTGGTTTTGATTAAAAAAATTCTCCCCCTTGGTCTTGATGTACTGTTTTCACTCCCACTTTTGATTAATTAATCTGTTTACATTTTTAAACGACTTCCGAAAGTTTCGCTTGAGAAATAACGGATGAAAGGTCTCTTACGATTCCAATATTTTTTTCCATCTATTGTTATCCCCTTATTGCAAATGTCACTTGGAATTTGTCAATACATATATATATATATATATATATATATATATATTTTCTTTATGTATAAATTAGCTTATTTTGTGACTCCTTCCAATTATTCAGTGTTAGTATTCATTTATAAACTAATAATGGTTTTGTTCCTTGTTGAGTGAGTAGTAAACTAAAACGACAGAATAGAAAGTTAAATATATTATGGTGGGCTCGTGGACTGGAAAATAACCGCAAGATCAATAATCTGCGGTCCATAAATCGTTTAATATTTTCGAAAGAGATGTAGAATGGTTAGGAGCATCATAATAACTTCGGCAAGCATCGAAGAACCTCGCTATTTTGTGGAACAATTTACGGGAGAAAGCGTTGCTTCGCAATTCGTAATTTGTGACTAAGTAAAATAAATATTGTTCATGATAGTTAGCTTTTGTTGTGTATTTATCTTCCTTCATAGATACGTACATAAAGGATGCATAATAACACACACACACACACACACACGCACGCACGCACACACACGCACACACACACATATATATATATATATATATATATATATATATAGTGTGTGTGTGTGTGTGTGTGTGTGTGTGTGTGTGTGTGTGTGTGTGTGTGTGTGTGTGATTGTAAAATTATAAAGCTGGGAAGAAATCCAAAACACATGGAAAATCTCGGCCTGGGGTAAAAAAACCAGTGGTCAAATTAGCTCGCATATACATGTTTTGGCTCTTGGGAGAAAAAGAGTTCTTTTTTTGAAAAAAAGTTACGAAAAAAAATGTTATATTTAAATAAGTCATTCATAAAGCTGAACCATCGAAACTGGTTAAAAAGCTAATTGTCTAAACAGTATTTTAAGATGACTTTCCTGATCTTCCTCCACATAATAATTTGTAAAATACTATGATAAAAAAGCTGCTATTCTTTTGCTGAAAACAACCAATGGGCATATTGATTATTATTATTGCTAACGTTTATACATGCCATAAAATATTTGTCATGTTTAGAAGCCTTTTTTTAAGTAAGGCAAATTGCTGTATTTGATAAAAGAACTAGTTTGGAAATAGGAAGTGAGAGGAAAGAGGAAGAAATATTGAGAGGGTTTTTGTGTGTGTGTGTGTGTGTGTGTGTGTGTGTGTGTGTGTGTGTGTGTGTGTTAGATAGTTTTTTACTGACAACCTTTACCTCACACTAACCTTCTTATCATAGATTAACCGGGTTTTTCACACCTCGAAAGCTACAATAAAAGTAGTTAAAATCTGCTTAGAGCATAGTTTCCCCACAGTAATTTCAGTTTTTGTCTCACTCAAAGTATCATGAAAAAAAACAAAACAATTTATCAACAAAATAAAATAAATGTCAAGTTATTTTTAACAATGCAAATCTGACCCACACAGGGGCTTTATAAGACAGGGCCTTTCACAACCTTGTTAGAATAGGGAGTCATTCACCACCAGTAATTATGTCCGCCCTTTCTCTTATAACTTCTTAAGGTATTAATACATTAGTACAACATTTGAACAGCATTACTATCATCATTGGAAAATAATCTATTAATCTTACTAAATCTTTTTGTAAGTAATGTAAATATTTTCTCCTGAGCTCTTTTCAGTTGCTACATCATAAATTCTATTTTCCAAACTTTGGAGAAATAGGAAATAAATAAGAGGGAAGTAGAAGATAATGTTGTGTAAGTTATAAAAATGGTGGGGCTATTCTCGATAGGTAAATTTATAAAAAAGAAATCTACTACTTCAAATTTTTTTGAACAGGGAATCCTTTATCAAACATCGTCATGCCAGTCCTCGTTCTAACCACTTCATTAGACATTTTTATAGTATCATTTTCTGTCTAAAATTACACGAGGAAAACTGCGTTGACGCACTATTCTTACTAAATATATTACATTCTAGTGTCGGCTAGAGTCGGCGGTATCCGGTTTTGGACAAATTCAGACTGTTGCGTTGATAACACGTACGAAACAGCGTATGGAAAAGAGTAGTAATTTATTAAGCTTTTTTTTGCTTAGATATGGCACAGAGCCATATGAATGGGGCTCCTTGTAAGACTCGAACTAGTGTAGGTTGCTAGTCTAGCTTGCTAACCAATACAGTACCAGAAGTGCCCGTGTATGGAAAAGAGTAAAGCTCGTTGGTTGCTGACGCTGCTTATATTCATTCTGTATGCGTTCTGTATACTCATATTTGCATAGGTACGTGCGTATGTATGGAAATATGCAGATTCATTAGCCGGCGGTGTCGCTTCACAAAAAAACATTCGCTTATAATATACTTCCAGCCACTACACATATATATTTTCTAGTAGATTATATAAATAGATATTTACAGCCATAATCAATTGGTGCGTCACAGAAAAAAAAGGAAAATTAGGAAATAATCGAGAATAAAGAATACAAATCCGTTGAGCCAGTTTTAGAAGGGTCGAGGATATTCTTGACTGATAATTGTATGAAGGACAACACTTTAAATTTACAAAAAAAAAAAAAAAAAAGATTGCGTTTGCGAAAGTTGACATGACTTTTTCCGCAATGAATTAAGATATTGATCATATATTTTTCATAAGTCTGACTTTTGACGTATCTAATGTTTTCAAAATTAATACTTTCAAAACACAACACCAAGAGCTTCGATCGATTACCACTACATGCCTTCTATTTTTAAGTTAACCGTATCAGCAATAATTAAACATTTATAGTTCAGTGCTTAAGGTTTTTATTTGTCATTTTAATCGCGCGCATGCGTGTACTTCGCTTTTTTTCTACATTTTTCTTGTAACAAATTTGAATCACTGTTGCCGTGAAAAAACTTACAACAAAAAAATTGGCTTCCGCCATATATTTGAATTATTTACGTTTAGATTTCTTTTCCTTTTATAAATTATCTTTGTCTTGTGAAGAAATGATGAATTGCAAAATATGGCCAATGAAAGAGAAAGAAAGTCAATTTTAGCCTCGTCAAATAAACAACCAAATAAGACAAATTAGCCTGAATAGATAAAACATATTTTGTTCAAGAAATGTTAAAATTGGAAAGCTGATATTACAAAATTTAAAACTCATACTCTTTTTTCACAGCCAGTAGGTATTAGTACTTCAAGTTATTGATAACGAATGCAAAAATATTTACTGTGTATGTTTTTGTTCAAAATATCACTAAATGGGGAAGCTTGAGATGAAATGGTTATTATCGTCGGAAATGGACGCAGTGGACAGAATTTAAATTCGGAACGAGGCTGTTTACATTGCGTTAATACACATGGTAATATTATCAATCCAACACCTCTCCCTCAATGTTTGGATAGAGGGTAGGGTCGACCGGGCTCTTTAACCTTTGTATGTCAACCTATATAGGAAAATGAAAACTCTAAATTCAAACTCGTTGAAGTTTGACACAGCATGATGTTGTGTCAAATCTTGCAAGTGATCAAGGGTTGGTTAGATACAAAATTATCACGTAATCAACTTTTTTTTGTGAAAAGCGTAGGAATTAATTTTGAAATAGCTTTTGTAAGACTAACTTGATTTTAATAAAATATCGATCATCCCTTTGGTGTGAATTTCAGCTTGATTGATTTTAAAGCAAATCACATTGTCTTGTGTAGTTTTATGTTTCAAGATAAGTGAATCCCATGAATTTTACATTTATATTTGTATTTACTTTTAAATTGTAAGTTCATCTTGTACGTTTTTTTGTTGAGGCGTGATTAAAACATTTTTTCTTAATTTGTTAATTTGTTGATCGCATCGAATACGAATATTTAAAAAAATAGATTTATTTGATCCTAAAAGGTCGGAGTTGAACTGGGATTAATGGCAATGAATATCTTCAGATCTGGAAGTTCCCTATCGGGTACAGATTAAAGATCTCTCTACGACACATCTTTTTGGGAAGGTCTGATCCCTATGCTTTTACCAAAAAAATTCTCTAAACAGATTTAGAAAATCACTCGAATCAAATTTTGAGCAAATTTTATATTCCTGTTTCTTTTCTTTTCTTTACTTTTTTATGTGAACAATATCTTAAAATGAAATCTTCAGAGGGAACAGTGGAATTTAATGGAAATTTTTTGATAGAATACTTAATAAAATTTTAGTTTAGGTAACTTTGGTTTGGTGGCATATCAACGTTCGTGGTGTAATGGTTATCGTCGTAGGAAATGGACATTGCGACACGAGTTCAAATCCGGGACAAGACTGATTGCATTTCACATAGCACTAATACATTTGGGAAAGGTATGAATCCAATTATTCTCCCTCCAGCTATGGGCAAATAGTAGGGAAGACTAGTTTTTTCAGCCTTGGGGAGGCAACTAGTCTAGGAGAAGGAAAACTCTGAATTAAAACCTGTTAAATTTCGCTTAAATATTGACCTTGTGTAATATCCTGCCCGGGCAGAGGGGTTGGGTAAATTTGCATATCAACGTTCGTGGAAAATTTAATGTCGGAGCCATTCTTTTAAAAGAACAGTAATAGTTTTATTTTACACATAAGGGGTTCTTAACTTTTCAAATTTATTCGTCTGAGAATAAATACAGTAACACTTAAGGTGCTCACTATGATGTCATATTCCAGGACGTTTGTCAGATCTTTAATGAAATTTTAAAATCTATAAAACCTTATGCGTTTGTTTTAAACATTTTTTTTCAGTGTACATTTAAAGATTTTTTTAAAAAACAGTTGAGTTGCATTGTAGAATACACAGACTCTATCTCTGCAGAATGTCCTGTATATGACATTAAACAATCTGAGGCAGAGGCTCCAGTTATGTTAGAGCTTTGGGGAATGCGGAGTAACTCTTCATTTCCATTTCTCCCACGCCCACTCTGACCCGGATTGTAGCACCTGATTAGGTTCTATCTAGCGGCCAAATATAATTTTGTTGACATATTAAGTGCGTATTTATGCTAAACTGAATTGTTTGAAATAGAACTGTTGTTACATTTAATTGAGTGTAAACCAAAAAAAAAACTGTACTTATGCTAAACTGAATTGTTTGAAATAGAACTCTTTGATCAGACAACTGTGTTAACAAATGACCAATGCTTATTTGAATTGTTAGTGATACATATCAATATTTTGTTGACATGCTAAAGTGAATTATTTAAAATAGAACTGCGTGATTATTTATCAGGGTGTAAAAATGTACTTATGCTAAACTGATTTGTTCGAAATAAAACTAATTTTACATTTAACTGTGTGTAAACAAAAAATACATTTGAGTAAATAACTGTGTGCAAAAAAACAAATGAACAAACTGAAATTATGCTGAAATTGATTGTTTGAAATTGAACTGTTTTTTACATTTGATTATGTATTCGTATTAGATATAAGTGAAACTATTTAACTTTGCCCAAATAAATGAGGTCAGGCTGTTTTAAAACTATTAATCATACATTTGATATATAAGTGGGCGACGATAGTCAAGAGCGATCAGAAGGCTCGCTTTTCAAAAGCTACTACAAGGAGGGCACTACTCTTTTCCCTGGGTTGCTTCACTTTACTCTTGACACGTATCTTATAATGCTGAGTTTTAAGCAAGGAGGTATCAAGTACCATTTTTAAAGTCTTTGGTATGACGCGACCTGGGATTGAACCCGGATCATTGGTGAACACTCTACCCACTAGACCAATGTGGTGCAAAGGATAAGGTGTTGGCCTGCTATCTTGCATTATCCGAGTTCGCACTCTAGTGACGTTATTCTGATCTTGTTCAGATTTATAGTGTTGGGTTAAAATCGCATATCTGCTTTTCGTCAGCAAGGATGATAATTAATATATATATATATATATATATACACATATATATATATATATATATATATATATATATATATATAGTACAATTAAATGGAGATTCAAACTCGGTTAAGTCGTCATGATAAATTTATTTCGGGGGAGAATATTATTGCTATTTTCTCCGTCTCGTCAGATGGCTCTTTCCATGCTCTCTCCTGTCGCTGAGTAGCGAATGTGAGGGAATTAACAGTCGCCATACATTGAGCACTCTCATAGATTTATATGATTACCCTCATATATTCTATGTAAAGAATAATCCACACCTACCGACCTTGGACACTGACTGGATATTTTATATATATATATATATATATATATATATATATATATATATGAAGAATTTGGCATCAAATAACTGCAATTTTTGATATGTCATACAATCAAACTAAATCTAAAACAGTTTTTAAGCCTTTTTAATATAAATAAAAAGAAGTATGTTCCTGCACAACTGGTTAATGTCAATATACGTACTTAGATAATATTCTAGAGTTTAAAGCTCGAATTGTTGAATATATTTCATTTCTAAAATAATAATATACAGATTGATTTACTGCAGACTCTTACGTTGTCCAGAAAGCAGCTAGTACATGATCAATGTTCTAGAAAAAATGGTGGACGATTAACAATCACGATTCGATTGTTTTCCCGGTGAATAAATTCAGTTTTTAATATCTGAGCGTTGAGCGTAGAAGATGCATTTCTACTTCAATTAATTTACAATGAGAGATCTGAGAAAGTAGGATTAGGATTACAAGAAAGAAGAATTAGAGGTGATCTAACTGAAACATTCAAAATAATTATTGGAATTTCTAATAATGGTATCTATTTTTTAAATATTTCTCCTCGAAATTGAAATTTACGATCAAGGCAGCTTTCAAAAATTAAGTCTACAAACTAACTGAATTTTTTGTTAATAGACTAATATATTTTTGTAATAAATTCCTTAAGAATATCATATATCGCAATTGTGCAAAACATTTTTAATTGAATTGGATTGTGATTGATTTACAGGCATGTCGATCTGTCTAAGATCATTTTTATCAAGAAGTTAGTGTGTAAAGTTTATTGTATTTGGTTTTTTGTACAAGGGGTTACCGAATATAGATGATTTTTAAATAGATCTATTTGAATCATACATAATAGCACAACAAATACTATCATTCTGGGTAAGAGCAGCAGTGTGTAAAATAGAAATGAAGTGGGAATGACTCATTCCCTCAAAATGGAGTCTCACTGTCAGACGCAGTTTATGTCATAATCCGGAAACCCCTTATTTTGATGGGAGGATCTGACTTCTTTGCAAGGTGTACAGCCAGCCGTTACGAAGCCCCACCTGAAGGATTACTTAATTGGATGATTTTAGAAATAACGGCAAGAAAAAGAATTCAAGATGGCAATTAAGGAACGACCGGATGAGAATAGAATCTGATGTGCTTAATCGGTCCATTGGCATAATGGTTAGAGTATTGTCATTGAACCGGGAGAAGGGGTTCAATCCCAGGTCGAGTCATACCATAGATCTAAAAAAGTGTACTCGATCCAACCTTGATTAATATTCAGCATTATAAGATACGGACCGATGGTAAGTGGAGCAATCCGGGGAAAAGAGTCGTGGCCTTCCCTACACCTCAGTGTAGATATTGAAATGGTAACCTTTGGTTGCCTTCGACTACGGCCGGTTAACTAACAAATAACTAATATCGTCTGTGCAAATATTATTTATAATAGATATTTTTTATCAGAGATAATAATAATAGGTGACATAACAAACAAACAAACATTGTATAGGTACATCCAGGATATGTCCTTGTCTATGAAACTCAGAAAATTATCTAGGATTTTAAGATACAGAATGATCACCAAATTCCGGTCAAGAGACTATTGCTAATTACCAAAAAAAGGAAGTGACAGAACTTGCTGTATATGGGATTATGCCGACCTATAGGACAACAGAGAGCAAGTCAAAAAGCGGGTAAAAAAAAAGCGAAAAAAGAGACAAGTATTCAGATCTTTCCTGAGAATTTAGAAAGTTATAGAACATAGAGGCGACAATATTATCATTTGTATGTGGTGTTCTCGAAACGGACCGCAAATAGTTGGAAAGGAGACAAGAGGATTTAGGAATCGGAGGAAACATCGAGAACATCAACACTACGGAATTGTTGAGATCCGCCAAAATACTGAGAATAGTCCTGGGGACCAGAGGAGACTTGGTATCATTCAGACTCTTACGAAAGACCATCAGCTAGCTCTGGTGTTAAAAAATCACAAAGACAATAATAATAATAATAATAATTCTCGGGTCCTCTTCAATAATGGTCTAGATTATCTTGCTCTTTACCTCCTGAGATAATCTTTATTAATTTTAACTTTCATCTCTACTTGTATGATGGTGTTAGCTTCCAATATTCCTTAGTATTTGTGCGTTTCCTTATCTCTGAGAGTTCTAATTTCTTCTTGATTTGGTAGTTCCATTCCGTCCGTCATGTGTCGTTTCTTGCTTTTCATTTTTAGCATGGCACATTTTCCCATGCCAAATTCTGACTGTATATTCTCACTGCCAGTATTAGAGTTTCCAAGTCTTTTTCGTTTGTAACAAACAGTTTGAAGTCGTCCATGTACTTTAGGTAATTGATATTTTTCTACGAGTTTGTATCCGCATGTGCATTTCATCCCGGAGATGAGGGTGACATACTATATGTGTCAAGAAAAGAAGGAGGAAGGAAACTTACTGGCATTGAAAACAGCATGGTTATCAATACAACGATTCAAAGAGTACAAAAAAAAAGTACGGAGTAAGACTGATTACAGCCACCAGAAAAAAATACTGACAACATGAGGCTCAACTGAACACACATAACCAGAAAACAAAAATTAGAACAAAAACAACTTTATGGCCGTTTTAAACGACGAACAGGTAAAATCTCACACGAGAACACGTAGACGTGGCTAAGAAAGGGAAAATTTAATCGAGAATATGAATCTCTTCTAACAGCCGCTCAAAACAATGCCATAAGAACCTATCATATCAAAGCAAGAATAAATAAGGACAGCAAAACAGTAGATATAAGTTATGTGGTGATAGAGACGAAACGATAAATCACTTAATATGTACACAGATCGAGTTAGCTCCAAAAGAGTATAAGACTAGACTCGGCTGGGTGATCCTCTGGGAATTGTGACAGAAATTAAAATATGGTCATAAGAACAAATGGTATATGCACAACCCAGGATTTGTCCCGAGGAATGAGATGCACAAACTCCAATCAGATTTTCAAGTACTAACAAATCATCTAATCTCGGTCACACGACCAGACCGTACAATAATAAAAAAGAGAACTTACCGAATTATGGACTTTGCTGTCCTGGCTGACCTCAGAGTAAAATTGAAAATATACGAAAAAAAGGATAAGTTCCTGGACATTGCAAGGTAATTGAAAAATTTGAGGAACAAGAAAATGACGTTTACACCAATTGTACTAGATGTTCCAAAATGAGTCGTCAAATGATTAATAAAGGGACTGGATGACTTGGAAATAAAAGGACAAGTGGGGACCATCCAAACAACATCATTATTAAGATAGGTAAGAATACTAAGAAAAATCCTGCAGACTTTAAGAGACTTGTTGTCCCTCAAATTCCAGTGAAAATCCTTCGGCTAACGCTAGTGTGAAAAACTCGAAAAGGAGTATAATAATAATAATAATAATAATAATAATAATAATAATAATAATAAACCTTTTTATCTAAATGAATATCAACAGCCAATTTTGATCTAGTTTAAGCATAAGACAATAAATATAAAGATTAAATTTGACACTGGAAAACCGGAAAGTAGGTAGTGTTTTAGTTTGTGAAGCATAAGTAGCAGGCCAACTGACTTTAACTAAGTTAAAATTTAGAGCTACATATATCTTTTCTCGGTGACCCGCTGTTCATGAACAGCCACTATGACTACTCTCCGTCACATTTGTGTCAGATTATGAACAGCCTCTGGGTCTGGTATTGCCACAATATACCACCCATGATAAAAATGTCCAATCTCAATATTACAAAACGTGGGACCCAGGCAACAGGCTTGGGTGTCATGATCGGCAGGTGCTCTCTTGATAGCCAACATGGGGGACCTGATCGTTTTCCTGCGAATGTTGGCTGTTCTCTTTTCAGGTACACGAATGACGAGATTAGCAACCACAACGATCAGAGACCAAAACGCAAAACATGGACTAGGGAAGATAATCATTTTGCACTACACTACTATTTTAAGAGCAATCCGTCACAGAGAGGTAATAGGAAAAGAATGATAGAGATTTGGCAAGAATGTGCTAGTTTTCAGACAAGCCAAAGACTTTCCGTTCAAGTTAAAACAATAAAAAATGGTATAGTTTTCTGACCTTGAAATACAAGAAATAAACCAGAAAACACAGAAACAAGATACTGCAATACCAGTCACATCAAATGACACCAACCAAAAACAACACACCTGAAATGAACTGCCAACTTTAGAAAATAAAAACGCAACACTACCAAGTGACTATGAAGAAACACTATCACAAGAACAAAGACAAATGTAGAAAATGTAAAGAGAGTTATAAATAGTAAAAAGACTAACCTACCATTATTAAGAAACATAGAATGGAGAACACTTAAAACAGAAACGAACAAGATGAATGAAATCCTACCTTACATATCAACGAATAATATAACAGAGTTAAACGAACTAATCTATGCAGGGGCGAAATTCGTGTGGGAGAAAGTTGGGACACCTCAATACGCACGTAGAAACAGTCAAAATCAGGATGGGAAGTACGACTGGAAACGCAGATAAAAAATCTACGAAAACAGGCCAAAATGGTAAAACAAAAAGATCCTGGAGTATGCGGGAAGAGAATGGAAATGACAACACGAGAAAAATAACAATACAACTTGAGAAAAAACCCCAGAAAGTACTGGCAAAAAAGGGAGATTAAAGAGATATCGACAAAGGGGAAAACAATACAAATAAAACAGACTTTCCAAAACAACGACAGAAAATTCTACAAACAACTGGGAGGGCATGACACAAAAACATACCAACAACCAGAAGCCAAAGAAACCGAGCGTTTCTGGACGAAAATATGTCAACCAAAAAAGCATAACCAAAAAGGTGAATGGAAAAATACGATGACGAGAGCACTAGAAGGACTTGAAGAAGGTGCGAAAGGAGAAATACACATCGAACTACACACAAAGACACTAAAAAGATATCAAACTGGAAAACACCAGGCCATGATAGAATACATGGATTCTGAATAAAAAAATTCACCTCCATTCTCGACAAACTAACACTAGAAATAAACAGATGCTTACAAGATGCACAAGTACCTGACCAGATGACCAAAGGAAAGACCACATAAATCCAAAAGGACCCAAGTAAAGGAACTGCTCCAAACAATCATAGACCCATAACTTGCTTACCGATGATGTGGAAATTATTAACAGCACAAAAAAGAGAAGAGATCAACTACTCACTAACAAGCCGTGGATTGTTCCCTGAAAAAAAAGAAAGGATGCCGCAAAAGATCTAGAGACACGGCCGAGTTATTTTACATAGATCAACACATCCTAAATGAAAGCAAGACCAGACGGAAAAACCTTTTTATGGCCTGGATTAACTATAAAAATGCATATGGTATGGTTAATAAACTGTCTCAAAATGTACAAAATATCACATGAAGTCATAAACTTCACCGAGAAAACCATGAAAACATGGAGAGTGGAATTGACAGCAGGAGGTAAAAGCTTGGCTGAAACAAAGATCCAAAGAGGTATTTTCCAAGGAGATGCATTATTGCCGTTACTATTCATAATATCCATGATGCCCCTTAACCAAACACTCAGAAAATGCACAGCCGGATACAAACTTAGTTGATTCCAAGAAAAGATCAATCACCTAATGAACATGGATGACATCAAACTATTTGCAAAAGATGAAAAAAAAAAAAAAACAACTGGAAACCCTAATACACACAGTTAGAATATACAGTCAAGATAGAGGAATGGAATTTTGCAAAAAAATGTGCTCTGCTTCTAATGAAAAGTGGCAAACGACATGGGACTGACGGAATAGAGCTACCAAAAATCGACAACATAAGAACGCTCGGAGAAAACGACGTCTTCAAATACTTGTGAATCTTGGAGGCTGACACTATCAAACAAGTGGAAATGAACGATAAAATACAAGAAGAATATTTCAGGAGAACTAGGACACTACTCGAGACAAAACTTATTCGCAGAAACCTTATCAAACGAATAAATACTTGGACTGTACCACTCATTATATACTCGGGACCCATTCTCAAGTGGACTAAAGATGAACTTAAACAAATGGACCAAAGACTAGAAAAATAATGAACATGCACAAGGCATTACATACCAGAGACGACGTTGACAGACTATATGTATCAAAAAAAGACGGGAGTAGAGGACTTGCCACTATCGAAGATATCGTTTACGTATCGATATAACGCCTCGAGGACTACATTGAAAAACACGAACATAGCCATCTGAAACAATGTTGACAACACGATAGATAACAGAATGACAATATCCAGGAAACAAAAATTATAAGAAAAACAAATCTATGGGCGTTTTAAAAGACAAATAAACACCATGTCACATGACAAAACATGGACATGGCTAAGAAAAAGAAAACTTTAAGAGAGAAACAGAATCTCTCCTAATAGCAGCGCAAAACAACGCCGTAAGAACCAATCATATCAAGGCGAGAATAGATAAGACTAAAAAAATAGCAAATGTAGACTATGTGGTTTCATGATAAGCGAATGCAGCAAATTATTACAGAAAAAGTACAAGACTAGACACGACTGGGTTGGCATGATGATCCACAACGAAATGTACAAGAAATTTAAATTTGACCATACCAACAAATGATATATGCACAACCCAACACCTGTCCTTGAAAATGACACACATAAACTCCGATGGGACTTTGACATACACACGGATCACCTAATCTCGGCCAGAAGACCAGACCTTATAATGATCAACAAAAAAAGAGAACTGGCAAAATTGTCGACTTTGCTGTCCCGGCTGACCACAGAATAAAACTGAAAGAACATGAAAAGAAGGATAAGTACATCAACCTTGCTAGAAAATTGAAGAAACTATGGAACGTGAAAGTGTCGGTGGTACCAATCGTGATTGGTGCTTTTGGCACAGTGACTGAAGGATTATTAAAGGGCCTGGAGGATTTGGAAGTTGGCGGACGTGTGGAGACCATCCAAACGACAGCATTATTGAAGATGGCCAGAATACTGAGAAGAGTCCTGGAGACTTGAGGTTACTTGATGTCACTCAAACTCAAGAGAAAAATTATCAGCTAAAGCTGATGTGAAAAGCTCAAATGAGTGAATAATAATATTAAGAAGAAGAAGAAGAAGAAGAAGAAGAAGAAGAAGAAGAAGAAGAAGTCTTGATTAAAATAATGTGAAGTTTTCTTTAGAGATGTGCTGAAACAATTTAATGTTAATTTTTTTTTTTTGTGAACTCACAAAACTGCATAACTTCGTCATTCAGATGAACATTTAAATTTATTTACTAAATTAACATCATTGCTACCTTATATGTATTGTAAATTTTAAAAGTATTGTTTTTGATACATTTGTTAGCTGTTCATCCTAGTCAACACAGGCCTTATATATTTTGGTTATTATGCGCAGAGTCATTGTCAGCATAACAATGAGGTCTATACCAAGTAACAAAGGTTTTACAAAGGTGTTGATTCAAGAGAAACATGCCGAATGGAGTTGGCTTGGAGTTGTGTTTAACATGTTGAATTGCGTAATCATTGTTTGCAAGTTTGATCTTAAGCCACGATATTACATTCACTCTCGTATTAATACTCTTGGGAATGGTATAAAACCCTTTATTCAGCTATGCTTTAGTTACTACCACAACTGTGTTTCTTCTTAGATTGATTTTGCATTAAGTAAATAACGAACCATGATTTCAATTAAACAAAAACAAAACCAAAAAAAAAAAATAAATAAATAAATGAGAAAAGGCAGAAGATTGTTTTTTTTTAGTTAGCTTAGGCAGAGAATTTTTTAAAAGACGGACAATGGGGAGTAGCTTGTAAATCTTCCCTCTTTCGAGTGGAGCACCGAATAGTTCTCTTTCCTAAAAATGCAATACTACAATTAAAGTCCAATGACTTTGTAGTCATTCCAATTTCTTGGCAAAATTTATAGTTTAATAAGAAATATTTGTGTGATCGTCTCTAAATGATCAGTGATCGCCTCCCGATAAAAATTAAATAGACACCAAATATAAAGTAAAACTTTAGAACAACCATTATTATTATTATTATTATTTTGATTATTATTATTATTATTATTGTTGTTGTTGTTACTCCGTATAAGTTTTTCCCATTAGCTAACCCTGATGGTCTTTCACTGGAGTCTGAGTGACATCAAATCTCCTCAAGATTTCAGGACTCTTCTTAGTATTATTCTGGGCGATAATAGTAATGTAGTTGTGTGGATGGTCTCCACTCGTCCTTTTATTTCCAAGTCCTCCAGTTCTTTTATTAATCCTTTGGTGACTCTACCAAGATCTCCAATTATAATTGCTATAAACGTCACTTTAGTGTTCCAGTTTTTTTTTCAGTTCTCTATTAAATTTGAAGTATTTATTCCTCTTTTAACTTTCTTCTAATTTTACTCCTCAGCAAGGACAGCAAAGTTCACAATTTTGCAAGTTCTCATTTTTTATTGATTACTATAAAGTCTTGTCACCTGGCTGAGATTAAATGATCTGTTTGGATGTCAAAATCCGAGTAGAGTTAGTTTGTGTCATTCTCAAGGACCGATGTTGGGTTGTGCATACACTATTTGTTCATATGGTCGAATTGAAATTCCTTGCACAATTCCCAGAAGATCACTTTACCCACCCAGTCGTATCTTGTCTTATAATCTTTCTAGGCTAACATGCTGTACTCACATATTCCGGGATGGATGGTTTCGTCTGTATCACTACATAACCTGCATTTGATGTTTTATTTCGTCTCATCAATTATTGCTCTATTATGATAGGTCCTTATGGCGATGTTTTGTGCTGCTATCTAGAGCAAATTCATTTCTCTTTTAAGGTTTCACTTTCTTAGCCATGCCCATGCTTTCTGTTGCGTTCTGGTTAGTGAACACTTGTAATATTGAATAAAGCACAAACCACGATTTTAGAGAAAATAGAGATATATTCTCAGGAAAAAGTATATACAATAGAGAGACTATTAGTAGACAAGAACATAGGATTAGTGAATACAGAATAAAGATATAGTCCAACGAAAGTATTGGCTTCCGTTATTACGGTAGCAAATAAGGTGATCTAGTGCGATCTCTAGTCTCCAACGCTCTAATACTATTCCTATAAGAAGCTGCTCTTCACCTTCTAGTCTTCCCTGGTATTAGTAGCTACTGCTTTATATAACAGATAGACTAGTTCATTGTGTGGAAAAAGGTGGGTGATACCCAACACTTTCTTTTCTGGGATATTGCTTTTTAGTTGCTTAAAACGTCCATAAGGTTGTTTGTCTTCCTATTTTTGTTTTCTGTTTATTGTCGTTATATTGGTCCTCCTGTTGTTTGTATTGTTTCGAATAGATGTAATCAGTTTTCGTGCTGGCTTTTCTATGTAGTCTTTAAGACGTTGTATTGACGAGTAAACACTGTCTTCAAAGTGGCAAGTCTTCTTCTTTTCTCGGCACATATAATCTGTCAACGTCAACTCTGGGATGTAATGCCTTATGCATGGTCATTACTTTCCTTGTTTTCTAGTCCATTTGTTTTAGTTCTTTTCTGGTCCACTTTAAGAATGTTCTCGAATATCTTACCAAGGAGCAGCCCTGGTATTTATTCCATTGATAATGTTTCTGCTATATAGTTTTGTTTTCAAGTAAGACTCTGATTTTAAAATATTCTTTCTTGATTTTCTCTTTCATCACCTCTTGTTTGCTGGTGTCAGCTTACAATAAACCCCAAGTATTTTTAGGTTTCCTTTTCTCCGAGCGTTGTAATTTTGTCTTTATTTAGTAGTTCAATTCCGATCGTAATGTGTCATTTTCCGCTTTTCATTTCTAGTATGGCACATTTTTCTTTGCCTAGTCCCATCCCTGTGTCCAGTCTGCATATTCTGCGTGCGTGTATTAGAGTTTTCAATTCTTTTATTATTATCATCATCATTATCCTTATTATTAATATTATTATTATTATTAGTAGTAGTAGTAGTAGTAGTATTTCGCACCTGCTTTTTCAAGGGTGAATGACAGCAAGTCTTAGCAGCTCACCAGAATTATTTTTAGTATTCTTGTTGATCTTATCAATACTGTGGTCTGCATGATCTAAATTCTTCTTCTGATTCCTAGTACCTCCTGTCTCCTGTCCAAGTCCTGAGGAACACCTCCGAGTGCACCAACTAGTGTTGGTATGACCGACACATTCACGATCCACAGCTTTTTGATCTCACTGGTAAATTCAAAGTATTTGCTTTTTCTTTTCACTTTTTTTAATTTTCACTCTGTGGTCCACTGGGACATCTCAATTTAGATGATAATTTTTACTTTCTTGTTAATTGACTCTTTATTTGACTTTATGGCCGGGATAAGATAAATTGTTTGTATCTAAAAAACTAAAAAAAAATTTTTTGGGTCGAATTTTCTAGGATGGATTTTGGTTTAGGGATATACCATTTGTTAATATGGTGAAATTATAATCTCTTGCACATTTTCCAGTTAATCACATTCCCGACCTCATTTTGCCTACTGTTGTACTTGTTTTGTGCCTATTATTATTATTATTATTATTATTCACTCATTAGAGCTTTTCACATCGGCGTTAGCCGATGGTCTTTCACTGGAGTCTGAGTGACAGCAAGTCGCCTCAAGTCACCAGAATTTATCTTAGTATTCTGGCCGTTCTCAATAATGCTGTCGTTTGGATGTCGTCCGCCAACTTCCAAGTCCTCCAATCCTTTGAGTAATCCTTTAGTTACTGTTCCAAACGCACCAATTACAATTGGTATAATTGTCACCTGCATGTTCCACAGTTTTTTCAATTCCCTAGAAAGGTCGAGGTACTTATCCTTCTTTTCACATTCTTTCAGTTTTATTCTGTGGTCCGCCGGGACAGCAAAATCGACTATTTTGCAAGTTCTCTTTTTTTGTTGTTGATTATTATTAAGTCTGGTCTTCTAGCCGGGATTAGGTGATCCGTTTGTCCCATTGGAGTTTATGCGTGGCATTTTCTAGGACAGGTGCTGGGTTGTGCATATACCATTTGTTAGTATGGTCGAATTTAAATTTCTTACACATTTCCCAGTGAATCACCTTACCGACCCAGTCGTGTCTCGCCTTATACTCCCGCTGTGCTAATTTGCTGCATTCGCTTATTATATGATAGATTCGAAGCTTTGAAGGCTTGTTATCTAAACAAAAGTAAATATTTGTTTCTTCTAAATCTAATCGGGAATAGAAAATAACTTTACCCCATACCTGTGTCTTTATCTGCGCGCAGATACCTATTTTCATACCATAGGGGCTGTAATTTTTCTCTGTTCATGACATTTTGTTTGCTACACAACTCAAATGCAGGTGCTCTTTTTTGTACTCACACTTAACATATTCTTGAGGACATAAGGATAATTTCCCGGTCATTATTATACACCTGCTGTACGCGATGACGCCCATGTTTTGTGACATCGTGACACTATACGACATAAAACAGATTCTATGTTTGGACTAACCTTAGATAAACGAAACTACCGTTTGCAATTCTGGGAATAATAAGGTTTGTCTCAATGGAGATAGCAATAATAAAGAATTGGGAAAGGAATTAAAGTTAATATAATGAATTGGGGTTAAGGCAATAATTGATGAATTGAAACCCATGATAATAAAGCAGATGAATATTTTGTTAGTATTCAGGAATAATCCATCTTCACTGAACTCAAATCACTGTTGAATAAAAATTATTTGATTCATCAGAGTTTATTCTTGTATTATTTATCTATTTTTTCCCCTTGAAACAATGATTAACTGAATTTATCATAAATCATTTTTGTCATCTTGAAAAAAATGACAATCTAAAATGGAAAGATTTTGGTCTGCTGCCAACAAACCCACACACAACACAGAGGATTCTTCCTCTCTCTCTCAATCTGTCCAATTATCTTTCTATCTATCTCTCACTCTCACTCTCTCTCTGTCTATATATATATATATATATATATATATATATATATATATATATATATAATCATACACTTCAGAAGTAAAAATATTATATAAAAATTATCATTCTCGTTCATGAGCTGATGCAGACGTTCAAATATGAACCAAAGAATATATTCTAGCATATATATGTATAGGGGTTGAGTGTGTATATGTTATTGCATTCATTCCCTTTGAGTATTTTCATGCATAAATATCTACATATATAAAATGGAAAGCGAAGACGCTCTCGGTGTAGTGGTTATGTTCGTAGGAAAGAGAAACGGTGACTCGAGTTCAAATACTTGAACATGTTTGTATTTTACATAGCACTAATGCACTTAGGAAACGTAGGCAGATAACACTTCTCCCACCATCTAATGGTAAATAGTAGGGTAGACTGGACTCTAACCTTGCTATGGTAACCGGTCTTAGTCTAAATTAAAACCTGTTAAACTAGGCTTAAAAAATGAACTGACATCGAATCTACCTCAGGCGAAGGGTTTGGTTATTACATATGTAAAACCCTCTGGTCATCCGTAGGTAATTTCTTGTGCTAAAATCTAATCTTCAACTGAATGTTATAGAGACAACTTTAATCATTAAAAGATCGCCGGGGAGCGATTCGTTTATTCCTAACTAATAACACAGATATTAATCCAAGGCTGAAATGATATTATAAGTGATACAGCCTTTTTGTTCCGAAACAATACGAAAAAAAGTAATGAAACATAAAAGCGAAGGGATAAAAGAAATTGCATCGTCAACGTTGACTTTTTAGAGGACGACCAGTAAAGAAGGTCATGTTGACAATCTTCAGGGACAGGGAAGCACCCATCAATATTGATTTCTTTGAAATAAGAGTCAACTGTAAAGAATGCCTCTTATTATTTATAACTTAAGCGAAATTAACATTATTTATGGAATGTCACATGCATTAATTAGTACGAATATATTTTCATGCTTATATACACACACACGTATATATATATATATATATATATATATATATATATATATATATATATATTCATGTGCGTGTATTTGTGTGGCCAAATTTTATTGGTTGTAATTTAAGACTGTACTTAAAATCTAGCCAATCTTTTGAGTCAAAATAATGTAAAAGAAGCTCAATATTCAGAGTAATTGGTGGTAGTTCAATTTTCTTGCAGTCGTTGTTACAA
This sequence comes from Sepioteuthis lessoniana, assembly GCA_963585895.1. Classification (NCBI taxonomy): domain Eukaryota; kingdom Metazoa; phylum Mollusca; class Cephalopoda; order Myopsida; family Loliginidae; genus Sepioteuthis; species Sepioteuthis lessoniana. Next base: position 45,328,144 of record OY757924.1, on the reverse strand, counting down.
TCCTCAGCTTACATCATTGCGACAACTTTAATAAGATTTTTTATTAGATTTTAGTAATAATGATATACAGACACATACACAGTCATCTATACACAGACTGTTTTGTTATATCACAACTCTTCAGTGTTACTAGACACGCTAGATTATTGAAGCTGAGATCGAATCCCGGCTGACTCAAACGCCAATTCAAGATTCTACCACTCAGCCACGAGGAAACCAGCGCAAGCGAAGGAAATTTAGATGCTCACGTATCACATTTGTTTTGTTTATATATATATATATATATATATATATATATGTGTGGATAAAAGTAAAAAAAAAAAAAAAAATCTAAAATTTGACGCATTATCATGAATGACGACGTTGAACATTTCAGTTGTAATAAACTTCTTCAGGACTTTAGATTTAGGAGAAAAATGATGTTAGAGATGGATTTTTGGTGACATAACAGGACAAAAGATAGTGCGTATTTCATCAGAAACCTACCGCTATTTTGAAAGCATTTTTTTAAGTCCTGAAGAAGGTTATTATAACCGAAACGTCAAACATCAACTTTCATGATAAATTCATCAAATGTAAGATTATTTCCTTTTTTCAACTTTTCTTCATACTGACGGATTGATTTCCTTATTTGTTTCAAAATATATCAGCAGAATATATATGTAAATGCGTGCGTGTGTGCATGTGTACCGCCACTCTTTCTTCTCTCTCTATCTCTCTCTCTCTCTCTCACTCTCTCTCTCTTTCTTTGCCTGTACCTTTAAGGTTTTGTGTGTATTATTTTAAAGAGACATACATAGATTGATGTAAATAAATACTAAATAACATTTTCATAAGATAACATAATGTAAACATCTGTGCAAGCATAATGTAATGAAGCAGGTTTTTGAAAAAAAAATTCCTATATCATATTAAAACAATCTATAAAATACATAAAATAAGAAGAGAAATAATGAACTAAAGTAAAAATGTGGATGGACGAAAGAATAAGAAAATAAACTTAATGTGGGTGTTCGTGTAAGGATGAGGACGGGAAAAACAATATAAAATGTGAAAAGAAAGAAGTAATTCAAAGATGCTATTATAAGTAATCCAACCGTCTTGAGCTGATACAATATTAGAAAAAAAGGTAATGAATCATAAAACCGAAAGAAGAAATTCAACATGAGGGTTTGATTAAAAGTTGATATACTGTTATATATCTTACCTATGAACATTAATGGGTATGCCCCATTCCCTTCATAAATACACTTGACACTATTTTGAGGTGGGTAATGTTCTGACTAAGTCGGCGGCTGGGCACTGCTCCGTAGGAGGTATCTGTTCCTCTCCGCTCTTTAAGGACAGATTGGAGACCGAATGGTTCACGACTTCGACTGGGCCCCCTTCGTGTAGGTGATGATATCATTGACAAGCATTGTATAGCACTGGACCCCTTCATACAGTTTAAGCTATAACCAGGCATCAGAGCCTGAACTTACGTTTGAGTTCATGTCAGCTGGGCTCATTAAGCTCACATTGCATTAAGTAAGCCGATGATTATCAGGCACACATTACACTAAGTGAGCCGATCACCAGCGTAGACCGGCCGGACTTGTTCCCGATCCTCCTCCTATAATCTCCACTATAAATTTACCTCCGTATTATTGATCTTGTGTCAAGTCCTACCTGATGGCAGCGATGACAAGTCGGTGTTTACTCAGTCGAGTTTTCCTGACAAGTATATCGCTTGGCGCCGAATTTGCTCCGTTTGTAGAGGAATGCCGACGGTTCCCTTGATATTTTGGAGCCGCTGGTCTTGTCTGGGCTAATGCGCTGCGTCCTGACTCATCTTAATAAAGGCCTTGTACCTGACCTGTCCGGTTGGTGAGATGTACAATAAATACCCATTATGCTGACTTGGTAATCACCAATAGCAATGGGTAAATTGTTTACGCTATTGTCGAGTATGCCATTTTGTAAATATTATAAAAATGTCCATTTTCTTTCCAGCCTCCGTTTTGGTTATTTCTCATTCAGTAAACTTTTCTTAGATTACGACATAAACTCAGGAAGATTTTCACGTGAAATGTAAAGAAAACAATAATTTTTCAACATAGTCTCTTTTGCATTCTGCACACTTGTATAGTCAGTGTTGCAGCACTTGGATCCAATTGATAGAAAAAGTCTAAAAAAAAAATCCCGATAGGATGTCATCATAGGAACATTTCAGCCAACCCTCGAATTCAGCGTAAGGAAATGAAAGATGTCTTCCTGTGATGCTACATTTATCAGCCTTTGGAGAGTATATTCAAATTTAGGTTCATTTTCAGTCGGTTAACCTTCTCACTTGTTCTTTCCTTGTTTTACTGTCTTTGCTTTCTATACTGCCTTCTAAACTTCTTCATGTTTTTTCTCAATGCTTTTACCTTATCTCGTTCCTTCAGGTAACATTCTTGCGGGCTCTGTCCTTGTCTTACAAGCTTAGTCTTCTATACTGCCTTCTATACTTCATGTCTTTCCCAATGCTTGTATCTTCTATCGTTCTCTCGTTCTCTCAGGTAACCTATTCGCCAACTCTGTACTTGTGTCACTATCTTAGCCTTCAATACAGCTTTCTATACTTCTGCTCAGGTGTTTTTCTCAAAGCCTCTATCTTCCTTCGTTCCCTCTTTCACCTCAAGCACTTTCCTCTACTCTTTCTCATACTAACTACTCTTTCTCTTTCTCTGTCTACCTTCTGCTAAGCTTTCCTCTTTCTCCATACCGTTTCCCTTAATCTCTACATTCTTTTTCTACCACATCTTTCATTTATTCAATTTCTTTCACTTTGCATTTACACTTATTTCATGCGTGCCTAGCGAAACGGTTAAAGTTGTTTGAAGTAGAATCGGCAACCAGAGTTCAAATCCTGGACCAGCTCGTATGAGTTTAACTTCACACAGGAAAATTTTTGAATCCAAATGTAAATAACTGGGAAGACTGGATTCTCATGTTTACTTCTTGTATACTTCTCTCAAGCTCCCTTTCCTCTCTGGTTCTTTCCTTCTGTCAATCTTTCCCATCATCTTACAGTTTCCATAGTCCTATACTCACGCTTCCTTACCTACCTTCTTCCACAAAACTCCATCCTCGGATGAGGCTATATTTCAAGTGTTCTGGGATTGTGGAATCACCCTTTTATTACCATTACCGTCAGTTCCAATCTTACCCAAATTTTCTAATATAAATCAAATCCAGATATTAGACAAAAGAATAGAAACACATGAAGATTTCAGACATTTATCTTAATACGGTTTTCTGTTTGCAGACTTCCTGTATAATCCGGCTTTGTGCAGCTCCCAATTTACAGTTTTTGAGGAACTTGGGTTTTTGAGATTGTCATTAAGCTCTGCTGTAATTTTCGGAGTTGTATTCTTGTGATATTTCTTAAAAATCTGCGTAAAAGTCCGACGGTCCATGTCAGACAGCTTTTTCTTCCTTATTGAGTTTTGCTTCAGTAAGGAGGTTTTTTCTTCTTTCTCAAAAGCTGTCATTACTTTCGAGACAGTACTCCTCGCTCCACCTAATTATTCAGAGGTTTTTGTTACGGTAGCGCTTGCCATACGAGCAGCAATATTTTGAACTCTTTTAAAGTCTGATAGATCTACCATTTTAATGAATTTTAATTTCTTCTGATGATATCACTGACAAGAACAATTTATTAAAATAAGACGAGCCAAATTAAAAATTAATTAAAAACATAAACATTACAAACGTTTGATGGTTTTCTAGGAGTTTCAAGATTATGATCGTAAGATTTTTGGTGTTTTTTAAAATTATTTTGTCCATCCCCTTGTAGACCTGCTTGGAAATTATTTGTATTAGTAATACTTTAAACTGAATTAATACAAAGTATTTATATCAAGAGTATTCACTTGAACGAATAGTTCTTTGAAAATGTTTTCTTGCAACAAAAATGACTGATTGTAATATTGAAGAACCAAGCAAGCAAGCAACCAACAACTAACCAACCGACCGACCAAACAACATTCTTTTACACTCTATGTCATCTTTGGTCTTCTTTGGGGTGTCCCCAGGGTATCATATTTAAAGCTATTGACTGTGGAATCGTAATAAGCGAGTTCGTACTCCGGTTGCGTTATTACGTTCACTTTCGGACAAATTTTCTTGGGAAAGGTATGAACCCCCTTATCCTCCCAGCTATGGGTTAAATTGTACCGCTACTGTTCTTTTAGGAGAACTGATTTGGTATTAAATTACATACAAAGGTTGATATTCCATTAAACAAAGAAACCAAACATTTTGTCTTCTAATTTATCTTTCTCTAGCCTTTTCTTTATTCTCTCCCTTCTGTCATTTGCCCAGTCGGGTGGGGCTGTAGAATACACCGACTGCTTCTCTGCAGTGGGGTAAGACCCCCCCCAACGAGTGTCCTGATATGACACTAAACAATCTGATGTTGAGGTTCCAGCAGGGCTGGAGCTTTGGGGAATGCAGAGTACCCCTTCATTGTCATCGCTCCCAGGTCCACTATGGTCCGGAGTGGTGGCACCTGATATGGGTCCTATCTATGGGTTAAATAGAACTAAACCATGCTTCTTTCACTATACTGATTTTTGCATTCAAACTGCGTATTTATGCTAAACTGAATTGTTTAAAATAGAACCGTTTTGACATTGGAACTGTGTACTAGTGCTGAACTGAATTGCTCAAAATAGAACTGTTTTTGACGTCTAAACTGTGTACTTATGCTGAACTGAATTATCTGAAATAAAACTGTTTGACATTTAACACTGTGTATTGCCCAGTCGGCTGGGGCTGTAGAATACACTGACTGCACCTCTGCAGAGGGGTAAGACCCTCCCCAACGAAACACTAAACAATCCGATGGTGAGGTTCCAGCAGTGCTGGAGCTTTTGGGAATGCGGTGTACTCCTTCATTACCATTGCTCCCAGGGTGTCCTCGTGGTGTTATGGTTAAAGCAATGAACTGCGGAATCGTAGTACGCGAGTTCGTACTCCAGTCGCGCTATTACGTTCACTTTCGGGCAAATACCCTTGGGAAAGGTATGAACCCCCTTATTCTCCCTCCAGCTATGGGTAAATAGTAGGACGGACTAGGTTCTTCAGCCTTGGCGAGGCAACTAGTCTAGGAGAAGGAAAACTCTGAATTCAAACCTGTTAAACTCCGCTTAAAAATTAACCTTGTGTCATATCCTGCCCGAGCGGAGGGGTTGGTAAATAGTACCATTGCTCCCAGGTCCATTCTGGCCCGGAGTGGTAGCACCTGATAGGGCCCTATCTATTGGTTAAATAGAACAAACAGCATACTTATGCTAAACTGAATTGTTTGAGTAAACTGAATAGCTTCAAATAGAAATGTTTTTGACGATTAAATTGTACTTACATTTAATCTGAATGTTTATGCTTAATTATTTGAAATATAACTGTTTTTCGACATTAAAACTGTATTTACACATAACCGAATTGTTACATATAACTGCTTGACTAGTTTGAAATGGAAATGTTTTTGACAATTAAACTGTGTACTTCTGCTAAACTGAATTGTTTGAAATAGAACAGATTATTTACATAAAAATGGATTTGGCGTTAAATAACCTACAAAGGTTGATATGCCATAAAACCCAACAAACAAAACCAAACCTTCTATCATTTATGCTTTCTTCTATTGTTCATTCCCCACTTTTCAACTTTTTTTTTTACTTTTCTCGTTATCTCTGACACTTTCTGTTTTACCTTCCTGTCTTTTATTCCCTCAGCTCGATTCTATCTAAAGAAAATCCTACTGCTCTGTTTTAATCCTTATTCTATTCTCTTTTATATCTCTATTTTTCTTTCTCTCATTCGTTTCTCAACACCCACCCATCCCCACTCACTCGTTCTGTTTTTTAATCGTTCATACACGGGCGATATTTTCACTGTCTTTTTGTTTTTTGCACCCTCGCTCTCACAAATCTTATTCTCTATATTACTCTCAGATTATCCGCCTTTATCTCACTTCACAGACTTTCTCTGTCATATATTTTTTCTCGTTTTCAAATACTTCTCTTCTCTCTTTCGTCTCAATCCACTTTTACCCCCTTCACTTTCTTCACTTTCTCGTACAATCTCCAAATTTACATACCATTTATTTCTTTCTCTCTCTCTCTCTCTCTCTCTCTCTCTCTCTCTCCATCTATCTATATCTTTCTCTCCATCTATCTATCTATCTATCTATCTATCTCTTTACGATCATTTGTTCTCTTATCGTGATCTCAACTCATTTCATGCTCTTTTCCCCTCTCCCTTTCTTCTCAGACTCTTTCCTTCTACTCTCTTTCTCTTTTTTTCTTTCGGTCTTGCCTCATAATTCACCCACTCTCAGTATTTATATTAACGGTTTGCGTAGCGAACCGACTCTTCATTCACTCTTTCGTTTTTTTTTTTTTATATTTATTTATTTATTTACTTGATGGGCATTCAAACGACCAGATGCCATGCGATCAGCCAGAGACATTGATATTCCCGGCACACGTCTACAATAACACACAGGCAAGGCGATTACTATTTACCAATAATAGTCTGATGTATTTGAGCTGCGGATTTTTGGAGAGCTTCCAGCCGCAGTTAACCTTAGATGCATTTACGATTAGTAGGCTCAAGACAACATTAGCTAATTTGAGTCGAGTCAATTGGAACATGGCAATTCGCTCAAAACCAGAGGCAAAAAAAGGCAAAATTGAATAGCCGGCTATTTGTGAAGTCCGAGATGTAAAATCATTGAATGATGCAAATCAGCCGACTGAACTTTATTTAAATGTTGGTTATGTTCACTATCTGGTAATTTTATATTTATTAGAATGTTTTGTGAAGAACAGTACTGTTCTTGTTAAGGGTATTCCTGTTGCGTAATGTCTAAAGTAGTGGATTGCAGCCTCGAAGTAAGAGGGTTCGAGCACCAGTTATATTTGTAAAAATATCTGTTTTGTCCTAATGTCGGGATTTAGAGAAGACTTAGAGCCACTGCGCAAGAGAAAGGTGCCCCAAGTATAGCATTAAACTGCATCTGATAGTGACATTCAAGTTTTGGAGATCTGATGAGAGCTGCGTTCACCTTCATGTCTACAACTTCCACGGCCTTGTTCTACGTCTAAGCAAAATGCTGAGTCAATTACCGCAACATCCTCGTCCCCTGATCCTGAGCGGTAGTACCAGTTTCGATCCTAAATATTACTAAAATACATTCTATTAATTATCATTCGAACTCGAGAGGACATTCTGCTAAATTTAGAAAAATCTTATACGGCTAGACAAAATCGTTGAATAAACTCTATCTTTTAACCTCTACGTATGAAATAACCCCGGATGCGTTTGCATGTTAAAAGTAATCAATCACTCACTTAATCAATCAAAACTCTGTATATCGATAGGGATGTCAAAAAATTGAGTTTCATATGGTCATAAACCAAGAGTCAAAGCTTTAAACACAAATCAACAGGTTGCCTGCAATACTTCAGGCAAAAGGCAAAACAGTCTTCGTATTACGTACATGCATAAACAATGTTCCAACAAAATAAGAATGACATATAAAACAGTGAACAAAAACGTTGGTTTGAGAGAAAAGGAAATTCGTAATATTACTGTGGAACTTGATCTCCTAAAATCGTTGTCTATGAAATGTAAAAACTTTTTGGATGATTCATGAACTCTATGCATAAAATTATATATACATACAAATGAAATTATTAAATTGCAAAAGATTAACACGGAAAATTAATTAGTAAATTTGGCCTTTTAGAATCAAAATGAAAATTCGATTCATCCTATGAGAAATACTATTTGGCAGTACATTTAATACACATTACTCATGAGTATGCATTTTAAGAATGTAATTGGATCTAAGATTATTTTATGTTTGCCTGTGTGCAGGAACCCAAATTGCATATATATATATATATATATATATATATATATATATATATATATATATATATATATATATATACTGCACCGTAGGAAAGCCGACTGCTTTATTAAACTAATATAAGATTTAACTGATTGCCAATGTTTCATATCAGGTTTTATCAGATGTGTCATTTCAAGAGTGTATCAATATATTTAGAAGTAGAGATTCTGAATGAGGAAGAAATATGCGAGATCTATCCAGAAAAAATGGCCGTGCCAAAGTTTTCCGAAACCTCAATAAACTAATCAAAAAACAATTTTCTATTAAAGTGATTATCAATAATACATAGCAGAATAGAAAATTTGCGTTATGCTGTAACATAGATTAAATAGTTGACGACATGATAAGGGACACATTGCAATCCAGCAAAAAGCAGGACATGACAAGACTGAGTGGTGGTAATTTACTAAGATTTTGGCTTAGATGTGGCACGAGGCAATATGAATAGGGAGCACAATGATACTCGAACTCTTTTTTGAAGTTTTCCTAAGCTAGCTTGCTAACCATTACACCACCCGAGGTACCCGGGACTGGGTGGTGAAAGTAAACCATTAGACATTATGGAAGAAACTGAAATTTTATTATTCTACAAAATGGTATATGTGCAAATTAGAATCCATTCCAGAAAATGAAACGCATTAAATTCAATAGAATTTTAAGATACAAACGGATCACTTAATCCAGGTTAGAAGACCAGACCTTTATTTAATTAGTAAGAAAAAAAAATTGCCATTTAGTGGATTTTGCCTTTCCAGTGAGAAAATAGAAGAAAACAATTTTGACAAATACTTGGACCTTACCAGATAAGTAAAATGTTATGGAAAATGAGAGGTGATGGTGACACAAACTGAAAACAGTGCTCTTCAAACGGTCTCCAAAGTCTTAAAAAAAAATGGAGGAACAAGAATTCTGAGGAAGAATCGAGACCGTCAAGACCACAGCATATTTAAGACGGGATAGATTACTGGAAAGAGTTTGAGATACCTGCAGATACTTGTTAAAAGTCATACCCCAGTGTAAGACCACCAGCAAATGTTAGAGTAAATACTAACAAAGAATAAAACATTAAAACCGTGGAAATATAAAGAAAGGCACGATAAAATACGATATCACATTCATTGGAAAAAATGTAAATACAATTGAATATTGGATTGTCAAAAATGGTATAAACACCATCCAGAATTAATAATAATAACCAATGAATCTACTAATGTAATATAATGGCCGAGGGATTTCGTTTTATGCCTTTGGGTTTAGTTAGGCTGAGAACCTTTCTGCTTATCACATTGGTTAGTTAGGTGCAAACTTGAGCACAGGTGTTGACGCGTGCGGGGAGGATGTGTCGTTCACAGATGTCAATATAAAAATCCGACAGAAAGGTCGACCAGTGGATGTGAATGACGTCATGCACTGGAAGCGCGCGGGCTGAGGATTTTGAAAAAGTCTGTTAGTAGATTTAAGACTAGACACCGAACGAGAAGGGTCGACTTTCAGGGCTCGCAGAGGCCAGACGAGCACCGCACGAGATGGGGAGCAGATGACAAAGTCAGAATAGAAAGAATGTGTATCTCTGTCCTTATGTCGAATAACCTTTAAACTCAAAGGTAATAAAAAAGTTTCATACCTGAACTAAGAAGTCGTAAGTTTTTTTTCCTGTTTCGAGATTCATGTGTTCTATGTTATATATATATGAACATTCTATGTCCATTTCGCATATCCGTAACTGGCTATGGTACACTAATCAATAAGAATTCCCTACCCAAGCTGAGCGAAGAATAATAAGCAATAGATCAGATATAAGGATTAAAGAATCAAAATGCCGTCTTATTGTTATAGAAGTGCCAACAGATAATATATTAGTCAAATAATATGATAGAAAATTAAATACAAATACATGAAAATAATAATTTTAAAAAATGCGGCACCATAAAACTCCCACCGTCGCAATACAAATGAAAGCCTTGGGTATTGTCAAGAAAGGGAGAGATCGACACATTTTAAAGATATCTAGCAGTCCCAGCTTATATGAAATACAAAAAGATACGCTTTGCGCAACTGCTCATTTCCTTCGGAGTGTACTTTCAATGTGTTTGGAAAAATAGAACAGAAAAGAGACGGTAAGAAAAATAGAATGCATATAATCATTACCTTGCTACGTATTATGGCTTAGTGGAATGTTTTAAGAAACCGAAAGCAAAGCTGGACAAAGCGGACACTATCAAAAAAGTGGAGATGAAAAAAAAAAAATCCTGCGAACGAGAAAATGAGATCAACCAGCATGCCGAGAAGAATACTGGTGATGTAAAAAAAGCCAGCGAACGCTAGTGTGAAAACACTCAAGTATTGAAATAATAATATGGAACAGGGAAGAACTTTAAAAAATGAACCAGAAAACATGAAATGTCTGTGCATAAGGCATAACATTCCAGAGATGACTTTCACAGACTATTTATGCCAAGAAAAGAAGGAGGAAGGGATTTTGCCAACATTGAAGACTGTTGACGCATTGATACAAAGACTCGAAGACTACACAGAAAAGCGCAGGAGACAACTGAGTACAGCCATCAGAAACAATATTGACAACATAAGGATAAATGAAATTGAAAAAAAAACCCAGAAAAATGACTAACAAAACATCTCTATTGACGTTTTAAGTGGCTAAAAAACAACATATCACGGGAGAAAACGTGGATGGGACTAAAAAAGGGAAGCATTCAGAGAAAAACTGAATCTATGTTAACAGCAGCACTAAACAATGACATAAGGACCAACCATTTCAAACGTAGAATAGATCAGACGTAACAAAACAGCCGATGTAGGTTATGTGGTAATAGAGACGAAACGATCAATCACGTAATAAGCGAATGCAGGAAGTTAGCGCAGAAAGAAGTATGAGACTAAACTCAACAGGATTGGCAAGGTGATCCACTGGGAACTGTGCAAGAAATTTAAATCGTGCCATGTGATCAAATGTTCCATATACAATCTAGAATCTATCCGGGAGAATGAAACATACAAACTCCCTCAAGGTTTTGAGATACGAATAGACCACCGGATATTTTAATGATCCACAAAAAAAGAGAACTTGCCGAATTATGGACTTTGCTATCCTGACTGGCATCCGAGTAAAATTGAAATAAAGCAAAATGAAAAGAAGGATAAGTTCCTGGACCTTGCTAGGGAGTTGAAAAAAATGGAAGACATGAAAGTGACGGTTATACCAATAATAATTGTTGCCCTTGGTAGTCACCAAAGATTAGTACTGGGATTGAAGGACTTGGAAGTTAAAGGACAAGTGTAGACCATCCAAACTACAGCATTACAGAGATCAGCCAGAATACTGAGGAGAGTCCTTGAGATTTTAGGAGACTTGCGATCACTCAAACCCCAGTGACAACCCATCTACTAATGTTGGAGAGAAAAACTCTCAAGAGAGTAAAAAGATTACAGTAATAATAATTAGATGATATTTACTTGAAAATGTCTCTTCTTAAAAATATTTCCAATACTCCTTACCTTGCAATCGAAAAAAAATTAGTCTTTAAAATCCTTGTAATTTAACAAGTAGTACCCGACTAAATTAACATAGGTAAGCAAAAGGAAAAGAAGGCAAGAAAAAAAAAAAGAATTGCTGCAATTCAACAACAACTTGCTGTATCTGTTACTCTCTCCACCTTTCCCCAAAGCACGTGACAAGACACATTTTTTGCAAAAATAGCTAAGATAGATATAAATGAACGAACTATGTTTTAAGAAATTAGAATTCGTATATTTAAATCTTTATTTAAGGCCTGGGCGTATGAAATGCACGAAAATGTCTAGTGTGTGAAAATCTAAACGTTAGCTTCAATCATAAGCAAGCTCAAACGAAATCAATCAGCTTATTTAAAAAATTAGTTGTTAAATTAGTTCCAAATCCAAACCAGCGTGGGATTCAGATGACTTATCTGAGTGTTCTAACTGGCTGGTGCTAACTCGGTAGCCAACTTGGAGAAACCGATTGGTTTCTTGTGAATGTTGCCTTTTCTTATTTCATATTCACAATCAAAAGCCAAAGTAACAATGCATGTTAAATACACCAAAAAGAAAATGGACTAGAGTTGACAATACAAAATAATCTGTCATTTTAAAAGCAATCTTATACAAAGATATTACAAGAAATAGATTTCCAAAATCTGAACAAAATCAGCTAAATTTAATTCAAGTTAAAGACTTGCTGACCAAGCTAGGTGTATTTTAAAGAAAAGCTGGTTGTCTGACATTGAGATGCTATAAATATGTAAATGGCCTAATTGTAAAGAAAATACTTAAACTCTGAATGAATTGAAACACAGATTAATGAAAACCAAATCACCGCTGAAACTAGAAATACAGCATCAATATCAACTTAAGAATTCAGGACAAATCTAGAAATAATAAATACAGTCCTGAATACACTGAAGACTACATTACCATTTTTAAGAAATCAAAACTCGAAAAAAGTCAGGCTAAAGACCAAAAACTAAAGTATTGCAAAATATCCAAATGGACAACATCAGCAAACTACTCGAGTTAATCAATGCAATAGCAAAATTAATCTGAAATAAAACATGTAATCCCCAAAAGAATCTGAATAGAAATACAAAATCTTTATCGTAAATGAGGCTAAAAGGAAAGATGAAGGAGCTGCATCATCAAACGAATCAACTAAGACAGGTGCTACATGCAATAACCCAATGAAAAGAAAAGATACAAAAATACTACCAAAATACTGCCAAGAAACAGTAAAAAAAAAATAATCAAATCGGAAAACGTCAAGTGATGCGAACACACATAGATTCTAGGAAAAAGAATTCACGTTTATCCACGACGAACAGGGATCTGACTAAATTTCTATAAGAAGTAAGAACCTTATTATGAATAAATAAAGGGAAAATTACTCTCGTCCATAAGGATCCAAAAAACGCACTATCCCCAGAAACTGCGAGTCAACAACTTGCTTCCCTATGGTAAAAAAATCCTGATCACAGAGATGAGAGAATACACTTTTCATTTTCTTATATGCTGCAGACTATTTCCGGAGAAAAAAAAATTTTTCTCAAGAATAAATGACCAAGTATTTGTTGACCAGCTGATCCTCAAATAAGCCAAAAAGTGGCAGAAAATGTAGCCATAGCAAGGATTGAGAACAAGAAAGCTTAAGATATGTTCCCGTAAATGAGGACAATGGATACTGAAAATATAAAAAGATATCCGAAAAAATTATAAACTTAATCTAGAAACCGGTGGAAAACTAGAGGGTTGAATTGACGGTGCGAGCTCGAACCCTAGTAAGGGTAAATATACGAAAACGAATATTCCAATGAGACTCATTCTAGCCTTATGTATTCATTATAGCAATTTTGCCCTTCAGCCGCGTATATCAGTAATGTACTGGGAGATTCAAATTTACAAAGTAACTGAAAAAAAGATTTATTTGAAATAGATGACTGATATAATGGTATTTGCCGAATATTAAAAAGAACTGTAGACGCCATAACAAGAATAGGAATATAGAGTCAGTATGTAAGAATTGAATTTGGCTCTAACAAATGTGACTTGCTGTAATGAAAAAAAAAACTTACAAGAAGTGAAATAAAACCAAGTTACTTGTCTACAAATTCAAACACCTGAATAATCAAAACCAGTGAGTTGTATCAAACAGAAATAGGGCATAGACCTGTTTCACGATCATATTTATCTCCGGGACACAAGCCTGCGTATGTTGCTTTCATCGCATCTGTCAGTTGGTTGATTGCCCTTTTGCTGTACCTTTTTCTCTCCATGATAACACGACACGTTGTACTGCTTGAAAGGAACTGTTTTGTACGTTCAAATCATCGTACAACCTAGATATATCGTTTATATAACTGTTGAATTTTTTTCCTTTTATTTACATATTGTTTGGAGTGGAACTAGGTTCATGATTTTACAAAAGAAATTATTGCGAAGTAAACTTAAACTGTTCTACCTTGAGATTGAACTTAGTTCATCGAATAGATTCTCTTTGCTATCAGCCTTCTCCGCAATGTCATTTGCTAGCTAAAAAAGAGGGTTTGTTAATGAATTCGGATATGAAAATATTTCGTGAAAGATTTAATTATATGCTTATACGATTGCAATGAAGGGTAAATTGAAATGCCGATGGAAAATGTATGTGGTCATTCTATGAATTAACATATTTCAAAGAGAGATTTTAATGCAATTTTTTTGCGTGATATCAACGGGAACACATCGTTGTATTTTCTGAAATTGTTCTGACAGACACTAGAATAAAGCAAAACTTCGGTTTGTATAGTCATTCGAAGTGATTCGCCAAAAATAAAGCTAAACAGCAGCTATAGAAGGAAATGTTAAGAATCTCTTGTCAAGATAATGTAATGGAAATACAATTCGAAAATGTGCAACGTTGATGATAATCAAATGGCAACTAGAAACGACAGAAAGAATTTAGCTATGAAGTCACCGGAACATCCAAAAGAATATTCCAAATATCTCAGAATATTACTTGGGTAAATTGATTAAAGAGAATAAGATGAAAGACAAAATTCAGAAAAGAATATATTAGACGAAGAAGATTTTCGAGAAGAGACACAAAAGCAGAAATAGGATCAAAGGCATGAATACATGACTAGTGAGCATAATATCATATTTAGGTCTTTTTCTAAAAAGGACAAGATAAAAAGGGATAAAAAAAGATCAAAGAGCGAGAATAAAATTGATGATAATACTCAGTGTCTTACACATCAGAAATGACATTGATTGTATAAATACACAAATAAAAAGTAAACTAGAAGACAGATTATTAAATAATGGGGATTGTTTCGATTTGACCGTCAAAGAAATTAATGACTACTGAACGCAAGAGAACCAGAGGTGGATTAGGAAACGCTGCATTTGCAGAATAAACTAGGAACATAGGTTGAACGAGAGAAAATGAGCGAAGGGAAAATCTATTGAGACTTCAATGGAAAACCGAAGATATTCGATAATAGTATTGATATCTTTGCGCAGAGGGCATTTAAAGAGTTCAGAAGAAAGCCTCGAACAGTATTTTTAAACGAGATAGAATTGATATCCTTATGAAGAGGACACTTAAAGTTCAATGAAAATGCATATGACTAAAAAGCGCTCCATCAGAAATAGTGAAAACAATAGAAACTTAATCACAGAAATTAAGGAGCTATTAAACCCATCTGGAGTTATACTATGCTTTGAGGTTAGATAATTACGTTTATTATACATTCATATTTAAACTTTTGTGTTGTTGTTTCTTAGATTTTTTCGTCCTGGACCCTATTGAAAAGGAATATTTTTGACCCATACATGTGAACCAAACATGTGCTACAAATCCAGGTCAGATGGGATAACAGAATAATTATAATGAAAAGGTGCGCTACGCTCCTCAGATCTTCAGAACTGGAATCTCACCGTCAGAAAATGTTTATTGTCATCATTATTTGGGGGTCTTACTCTCTGCAAGAGATTTAGGAAACGTTCAGAAGCAATACTGACATTAAGCCCAAAATAAAATTGGGTTAAAGGAAGTAATAAAAATGATAATTCTTTAAGAAAATCTAATACATGCCAGACACCCAGTTCTAGATGCCCTAAAGCAGAGGTAAAATTGTCAGACAGTGGATATTATTGAAACAGTTGACCATAGATAAAGATTAAAATAGAGAGAAAATCTAGAAAATATCTAAACATTGCCAGAAAACAGATAAAGTGGAAACTTATGAGGATTGTATGGAATTGAACTGGAACATTTCCAAAGAACATCGCCAAGAGGTTGGAAGGGTTAGAATTGAAATTATGTAGACAATACCTTCGCTAAAATCAGTTCGAATTCACATATTATTCTCCTTAAGGGGTCTGTTTGATTTTCTAAGTAGAACAGATGTTTAATAATATGATTCCCTTGTGCTCATGAGATCAGTTTACGAGGTAAAATCCCTGTTCATTGTCCATAAGTTTTTATTTCTCACCTTCCGGTATTATAATGTAAGTAGACATTATTAAGTACATTTACAACATTCATTCACTTTTACCTAATTAGTCGAAATATATTAGATAAGAGATAAAAACAAATGTTTAATTTGTTTACAGTCTATATTTATTCTTCATAAAGGATATATTTCTTGTTCTTATCAAATACATTGTCGAAATATTTATTTGCAGCGTTGCATGTTATCATTCACACTGATGATTCAAATATTATAGCTTATTCTTATGCGCTTGCGTACTGATTCATTAATTTCGATGTTGACAATGGAAAGGAGCAGTTACGAGTGAAAGATACACGTTTTGTTTATATAGAAGGAAAATGTGAAAATAGTGAATTTCAGTACCATACTTTTCAGACAACTTTCATATATATATATATATATATATATATAGTGCCTTCAATATGTTTCAAGACTTTTATTACAGGCATTCAAAATTGTCGTCGACTCTTGATAATTCAGTATGTTATTGCTTTAATCTTATGAGATGAATGACCAATTTTTATGATTTCAGGTTTAAAGGAACAGCTACAGAAGCAATTGGAATGCAATAAAATTCTGTTTTAAACTTAGAAAAATACAACAGAAACGTATGGAACCCTTCACACTGATTTTGTAGCATCTTGCATTAATCGAGCATCAGTTTTTGAGCGGCATAAGAGATTCAAGGAAGGCGGGGAGTTTGTGAGGGATAATGAAAGGTGTGGGAGGAGTAAGGAAGTCAATACACCGGAGTTGATTGGCTAAAGGGTTATGGTTAGGGTTACTATGTTGAGGTTTTAAGGGAGTTCAGGAAGAGATTTCGTCGGAAGAGGCCACCACTCTTCAAATTGGGTCCACCTGGATAAAGCAGCAGTCCACAACCCCATCCTAGTCACAGACTATTTGACCAAGATGGGCATCAAAACAGTTCTTTACCGTCCCTATAGTCCAAACCTTGCTACCTGTGACCTTTGGTTATTCCCTACGCTCAAAGGCTGTCGTTATGAGACAATTGAAGAGATGAAAGAGGCTGTGACGAAGGTCATTGACACGCTCTCAAAGGAGGACTTCCATGGGGCCTTCCAGAAGTTGCTAGAACGATACAACAAGTGCATTGCAGCCGGAGGGGATTACTTTGAAGGGGACTAGAATTTCATGTGTGTACTATCAACAAAAGTGCCCATAACATAAATGTCTGGAAACTTATCGTATGCCCCACGTATATATGTACATATATATATTGTCAGGTGGTCTCCCACTGAGAGAAGAGAAATAAGGAATTTCTACTATCCCTCGTGTTTGAATTAGCAAGCCGTCAAATAATGACCGTTAAGAGAGATAATGTAGGTCAATCCCGAAGTAACAAATACACGTCAGATTGGAAACCAACAGATGTTTGTATTTTGTGACCGGATGGGTAAAGATTGGGGTGCAGGGACATATAGTAGCAGTAACGAATCCCCTGACGTGGGAAGGAAGAAGATGAAAGCCAAATGATTGTCTAGGACCCCAAAGCGGATATAGCCCCTTCCTCCGTCAGCGGAAATAGGGAATAAGAAAATCAGTTTTGGAGATGAGGTCGTCGTGAGAGGACGCGAGTCCCGACAAAGAATCAGGGAAAAGAAAGCGGAAAGAATCTTAGACAAGAGGAAGAAGCCATACCTTCAAGCGAGAACTAAATAAAACATAAATAAATTCCGTCAACCCGTAAAAAAAAGAAAATATTCTCCAAAGGAAAGTCGTCGTAAAGATAAGTAAACTTTAAGACTGTCTCTCCCTATATCCAATTATATACTCTCTCTCTCTCTCTCAATTTGAAGAAAGACTAAAGAAGAAAGAAAAGAAAAGAAGAAAGACATTTATGTTTATGTACTATCCGTTAATAATATAACCGACGCGTTGAATGTGTATCCGCGTGTGTAGAAAAAAGATTGATATATTTTAATGTTCCCACGTGTTTAAGTTGTTCATTTGTATCGTCTACTATCAAATTGCTTATTTTATGTTTCTTTTTCAGCTTCTATTCGCCTTATGTTATTCTCGCTTAAATTGTCCTACATGGATTCCTATAAAAATATTACACGGGAAACCGGAGTTGTCGACTACTATAATTAATATTATTACATCTAAACCTAGAGGTCCATATCTTCCATTGTTCTAGGGGAGAAAGAACTAGTGGCCTTAGTGGGTGTGTGAGTAGTGTGAAATTTTGAAACCCCCTTGCCAACGGCGGTCAGTCTAGCCATAGATTAACCGCCACATAATATGCCAGTTCCTAAATGCCCGAGAAAGGACTGTGAACAAGGATTTATTCTACGAGGGATCAAGTCACAGACCGCCCCGTCTTCGCACGTGTAAAAAAATAAACTCCCCGTTTGGTGAAAACAATATTTAAATGCATCAGTTCCCATACGCTTTTAAATGGTCGCTCATCCGGGGATCCGTTTATTTTAATTTGCCGTGACAATATATATATATATATATATATATATATATATATGCCTATTATACTGTTGAATTTCCATAGACTCAGCTAGTTGTAATAATTTCTAGTCAACAAAAAATGTATCAGTTTTAGTTATAGACTCTGCTAGTCTATAATTTCTAGTCAACAAAAAATGTATTTCTAGCTAGTCAATAATTTCTAGTCAACAAAAAATGTATCAGTTTTAGTTATAGACTCTGTTTTAAGGCGTGGAGACTAACTGGGATTGAACTAGCAGTGTTTTACAATTGCTTGTTCCCTTCCATAAGACTAGATAAGATGACTATGGACAATGTCACTATTAAATTTCGTTTGTACAAAATGAGTGAATACTGTCCGTTTCCATGAAAAAAGAAAACTCCAGAAAAAAAAATTAGTTTCCTCTTTTATTTATGTGTTTTTTAGGGAAAACTGTTTTTTTTTTTCGTTTTTTTTTTCTTCAACATTTGATAAAATGACTGTTTGTTTTTATATTACCCTTCAGCTGGCCATGCTTTTGTCGCTACTGGACTTGTTCGTGACGATACATTTCGTAATTGATTTGTTTGTATTTTGTTTTGTCGGGGAAGTTGTTTTTTGTTGGTTTTAAAGGAAACAGAAACAAATTAAAAACACAAACAAATAAAAGCTACAGTAATTTTTAACTTTTTTTTATTTTTGTTTTTAGCGAATGATTATGTTTTTGTTGAACGAAACGATTCATCAGAAATTAAAGGTAATTGTAAAAATTGGAAAGGAAGTGGCTAATAGACTGCAGGCAAACTGTTGTCTAGTTCTTTATCTTTTTTTTAAATAAAAAAAAAAACCCACAAATTTAAAAACGAAGCGAGCAGTTTAAAATGTTTTCTTTTTATTTGCATCGGCGTATTTACTTTCAGTAAATCGATATTGCTCGAAAAGTACGAATGTTGCAAATGGCTTTGTCTCTTCCTTCATGCTCTAAAGAAATTCAAACCTATCAGTCCGTTCATTTCTGTTAATATGTCAATCTGTTCGTATCATAAAGTAGAAATTGACCATCCCATCAAATATTAAGAGCTTTCATAGGAAAACATTGAACTACAGAAGTTACCTGACTCAAAGTAATGGTACCTATGAAGGTCCAATACATGAGTCAATCAAAACTAATCATATACTATAATCGAAACCTATAAAAATGTGCAAGAAATTAATTCATATTAAAAAGAATTATAAGTGTTGACATTATTCGTAACAATCTAAGTGTGCAAACAAATGATTAATAACAACTAAAATTATTTGTGTTTGCAATACTTGAAACAATTTAACAGTGTGAAATAAGAATAAAATTAATATTAAATAGAATTTTTAGTATTGAATTGTAATTGAACCTATTCAGAATGAGTAGTGTTAGCAATACTTGTTATCATATACCTTCAGGCAAATAAATGACCTCTACATCGTTTAGAAATAAGGTTATCTACAAATCTTTTCCTTACAAATTATATATATATATATATATATATATATGGTTTGGTATTTAGTAAGCCAAAAGGATTGATATATAATAAAAAATTATATATATATATATAGAGAGAGAGAGACAGAGACAGAGAGAGAAACAGGGACATATGAGTATGTTTCCATAGCTCCATAATCCGAAATAGTTATTAAATGTACGTTTTATGTTGATTTTTCTCTATATGATATTTGATCCTTGTACAGTTTATTCATGGTCTGTCTCAGATAAACATAATTGTATTTGAAAACATTAGTTGAATCATACTAAGAAGCTATCTTCTCGTAATCGAGGGAGAAACCTATTGTAGTTTAAATATAAAGTACGTCATATAATTTTATTCATTGAGCAACGTCCTCTTATGGAATCTAACACGTAAGCGTGACAGTGTTGTCCGACTAGCAAAGACTTAAATACATCAACTCAATACGGGCGCTGGATGCTGTCTATAGTACTCGCCAGGATGAACAGAGAGAGAGAGAGAGAAAGAGAGAGAATAAGAAAGAAATAGAAACTGACCATATATATATATATATATATATATATATACATTATTCTGTCCAGTATATCCAGAGTAGGGAATAATTCCAATCAAGACCAATAAAATATTCCGAAATAGAATATTAAATTCAAACGATCCTGGTAAAGAGTTCAATGTAAATTAAGTCCACTGAGCAAATAACACTGGTTTACAACACTGGTTTTGGTCTGAGGCAAGAATGGGGAAAGGTGTTTTTTGTTAATTTGGGTGTGGTTAATTCAAATTTATAAATAGTTTTGCTCTATCCCCTCTAGTGTTCTGGCTTTTAAATTGTCTCATTTTAGTATAAACATAGAATATATGTGCATATTTCAAGAGTTGCAGCAGCTTATAACAGATAAAACAGGATAAAGAACATTGAGTGAATCTGTATACTTGGATGAAACAATTACACAATTATAGTACCAAAGACAGTCAAAAGTGTGTTTCCTTAGAAGATCTTGGTGGAATCTTTCTCCATGCTCATCACTCACTGCTCCAAGGTTTGGCGGGAAGAATTTGAGGTGGGAATGGAGAAAATAAATCTTGAGTGACATTCGGCACCCCATATCCTCGTAAGACTTTAGCTATTTCTCAATACAGGCTTGGTAATCTGGTACGCGTGTGTTACCAAGGAAGCCACTACAGACTGACTTGAATGCTTCCCATGCTCTCAGTTCCTTTAAGTTAAAAAGCTCCTCAAAATCAGTATCTTTCAGCACTTCTCGGATCTGAGGTCCAACAATGATGCCCTCCTTGAGCTTCGCAGCACTAAGACCTGGGAACGCAGTAGACAAGTGTTGGAAGACATCACCATTTTTGTGCAATACCTTCAGGAAATTCTGCATCAAACCAAGCTTGATGTGAAGAGGAGGAAGAAGGACCTTATTCATGTCCACCAGAGGATTCTCCCTGAGGCTGTGAAACAAAAGTGCTTCTGGACCCCCAGTCTTTCTGCTTGTAATGCTGGGATACAGCTCGACTATCCCAGAGACAGAGAAAACAACAGTACTTTGAGGGTCCTTGCATACCCGTTAGAAAACCAATGACCTTATTTGTTCCGATTCCTGAAACTGGTGATCCTTACCTCTTCCTGGACTAGGTTCCACTATTTAAGCCGAGAAGCCAAGAGCTCTGACTGCTGTTTTGACAGATACAAATCACGAGCAAAATCATTCAGGTCTTCTTGCATGATCCAGTGTGGCTCATTGTCACTTGTTCCTGAATATGTAGACTCAATATCTTCCAAAGATATTGACTCGGCAGAATCCTCCCTTGAAGGCATTTCTTCATCTGATGAGGAAAGGAAGATCCTTATTTACTGGAGGTGTGGGTACAAGAAGATCTGTTCTGAGCAAATTCGATCTCTACTCGTTCTGTTATATTAATTTTAGTTGTAATGCTACTGAGAAAAGTATGAGACACTTATTTCCCCAATCTACTGTTGAAATTGTATCAAGTCTACTTCAATAAAAATGGCTTCGTCATTAAAGAACCTACGAAGGTTGATATGCCATTACATTTTCTTGTTCAGTCAATCTATAAAATATTTAGTCGTCGACCATAGTCGAGGGTGACCCGAAGGCTCCCTTTTCGATAGCTACTACACCAAGGTGTAGGGGAGGGCGCTACTCCATTCCCTGGATTGCTCCACTTTACCCTTGAACCGTACCTTATAATGCTGAGTGTTAAGCAAGGTGGTATCAAGTTCCATTTTTAAAGTCTTTGGTATGACTCGACCTGGGATTGAACCCAGGTCTCCCGGGCCATTGGCGAACACTCTAACCGCTGGGCCAATGTCCCCTGTTTTTTCCTCAAATAGCTATAATATTAATTCTATACTTGAATCATATTCCACGTGGAGATTAATTGCTGACGAAAGTGGTCTTTAAACAAGTAATATAATTGGTAAGATTTATGATTGTGATAACGAATTTCGTATGAATTATATTTTCGAGTCTCTTCAAAATTGAATCACTTTGTAGAATAACAGTGCAAAGGGAAATAGATTGACTTACAAACGGACAGAAAGATATATATATATATATATATTTACGCGTGGAAGCAAGTGCGCAAACAGACAAACATTCTATCCCAACTTGAAGTAACCAGTGTGTCTAGCCGCACTAAAATGTTGCGTGACAACGAAACAGTCGGTCTGCGGATGACACTATACACACTCCCCTCCTGGGTTTGAGCACCCTGGCGATGGAATTAAAATGTTGGCACCTACGTAATGCAAAGCTATTCTAACGAATTGATGCACTCCGGTATCCAATAGAGATAGTTTAAAAGAAGTCGTTTGTTTGTGTTCAGTTAAAGTATTAAATGGATCAATTTGACCCGTAAATATGACCCTTTCAGGAAGTAACACTCTGGGCTAGAGTGAACCTGAGAGTAATGGCCATGAAGGAGTATTTCACATTTCACTACGCTCCAGCCTTACAGGAGCCTCACCATCATATTGTTTAACGTCATATACAGGACATATTGTATGATGGCTTATCTCGGACACTCGTTAGGGTCTGGCTCTTAGCTCTTCTGCTGAGGTGGATTCGGTGTATACTAGATCCCAGCCAACTGGGCTGTAACAAACTCAGATAAGCGGTTTGGTTTGGTTTGGTTTCTTTGTTTAATGGCATATCAACTCTTTTTAGGTTATTTAATGCCAAAGCGATTCTCCTAAAAGAACAGTAGAGGTACTATTTAACCTATAGCTGGGAGGATTAGGGGGTTCATACCTTTCCCAAGGGTATTTGCCCGAAAGTGAACGTAATAGCGCGACTGGAGTACGAACTCGCGTATTACGATTCCGCAGTCCATCGCATTAACCATTAAACCACGAGGACACCCCCTCAGATAAGTGGATTGACTTATATATATATATATATATATATATATATATATATATATATATATATATATATATATATATATATATATATATATATATATATATATATATATATATATATATATATATATATATATATATATATATATATATATATATATATATAATATATATATATATATATATATATAATATATATATATATATATATATATATATATATATATATATATATATATATATATATATATATATATATATATATATATATATATATATATATATAAGTTACCAATATATATATATATATATATGTGTGTGTGTGTGTGTGATGGAATATTTGTATTGGATTGCTAAGATTGATAGAAAAGTGAATATGAACCAATTAACAAAGATAACCAG
>OY757924.1:45291952-45299452 GCA_963585895.1 Sepioteuthis lessoniana | reverse complement strand
AAGCACTTTCAACCATATCGAGTGATCATTTTCAGAAAAGTGTTTTCACCAACAAAAATCTTCCTATTTAGATGAAACGAGCAAGAAAGCGGAGAAAACTTAAAAAAAGATCAGGCAATTCGAATGTTCCCGGATCGTCAGCCAAACTAATATATACAATAGAAATAATTAGAAATAAGGGGAAGTTTCTCATTATTTCTTTGTCTGAAGATACTGATGCAACTTTTCAAAACAAATTGGGTCTACTGAAATAAATATTATTACATATATGTTTTTCTTTTATATTGAATTATCTACTCTATACTTTAATTTATTAATATTTCACATTGAGCTCTCATTTGGATTTTGAATTACATGAATATTTTTGAAAGATAATCCCAAAATTGAATCGTTCCATCCATCGGCTGACTTGGCGTTGGTATATATATATATGTATATATATATATATATAATATATATATATATATATATATATATATATATATATATATATATATATATATATATATATATCAGGCTGTGTCGACAGTATGGATTTTCCTCTCTCCCCCCCTCTCTCTCTCTCTATCCATCACTATAACTCATCGCGCTTGCTACGTCCCCTAGATAGTACCCAGTGTCTACACAAATCTGATGAATACATGTTTTTGCTGGTCAGTCAACTTTACTGTGTTCATGTGTAGGAGTTTGTCCTTACGCAACATATCTTGTTTTTCTTACTAGGATTTGTGAAATGAGACGTAAGACGCTGTGCAGTACGCGTGATGTTTTCTGGGGTTCTTTTTCCAGAAGTTGTTCAAAACAGTACATAGCATCCATGTGTAGGTACCATCTAGCTTTTTCTCTAAGTATTTCTTTTGAGTCCAAGTGTTGCAAACATAAATTCGTACTGACACGCCTATATCTTGGAAGAATTTCCGTTTTATTTTTTTTTCGGGGAGATTAGATTTCAATTTATTTAATAAGAATGCTTCACTCTAAATATGTGTCTATTTACTCGTGAATAAACGTACGTTATACAAAGGTTGGCTTGCTGTTTATGTTTAATGACATATCAACACTTGTATATCTTTTATTACCAACTTATATATATATATATATATATATACACACACACACACACACACACACATATATATATATATATATATATATATATATATATATATATATATATATATATATATATATATATATTGGCAGCATTTCTTCATTCATACAAATTTCGTTGAACATAATAGACATTTTTTTGTCTACATATTTTTTGTTAATCCTTTCATATTGCCGTATTGATTTTATAATATTCAGCAGGAACCGGTTGATGTATCTTCCATGATTATTTATTTCCAGACTACTTTCTGTCCAACTTTATGACATCGTCAGGGGAGGATCTATTACAAAAGTGATGTAACTTTTGTATGTAAATTATTACCTTGTAAGAAGAAGAGCGTCTGTGACGTTGCAGTATGCAGCGTTTTCTTTTAAAATTGTTTCTATAAATAGTGACAGCAGGTGAAGATATTTAAGTCCATTAGCACTGGTTTGAAAATTAAATCAGTTAATTTTGGGTTGCATGTTCCTAATATGTAGTGTTTCGACAATCTATTGTTTTTGTTTGTTATTTTGATGTTCTCATATTGTTTTTTCAGTGAGAATTTTTCATAATTCTGTTGTTGGGCATGAATGCTTTTTTTAAATGCTGTGCTATGGAACTTGTATCAGAAAGGTGCATTGTAAGTCTCCTCAATAGGGTTGTTGAGGTTAAACCAACATGTATATCATTATTATCAGAGAACCAATCTCCTGAAAGACATTTAAATTGATATATAACGTTGTTTTTTGTTTTTTTTACAAAACTCCAATCGAAGGAGACGAATTATTTTAATGACTCAGTTGGAGGTTTTAAATTTATTATAATATATAATAAGTTTTAAATTTTTATTCGGAGCAGTGGGGAGTTTGTTTCTATGAATCAGAGTCTTTAATATTTTTCCATCTGATTTATAATTGTTGTGCATTGGGTTACGGTAAAAATATAAATATTAAATATGTATGATTTGTAAATGAATGGATTAAAAGGAACAATTTGGAAACGAGTCAACGTAATTTTAATAACTCAATTTAACAGTCATTTATTTGTTGCCAGGAAATGTATTTCAAGTATTAAAAATGATTATATATTTTTATTCAATCGATAGATAGGGCTCTCACTGGTAGAATAATTCCAGGTTAGTGTGGACCTGGAAGTAATGACAACGAATGGGTATTCCACAATCCCTAAAGATCCGGGATTGAAGACTCAAGATGAGTCAAATATTTTAGAGTCATATCCTGGACACTCATTTGAAATGGTCTTACCCCAGTGCAGAGATGCTGTCGGTGTATTCCACTGACCCAGCCGGGTATACAAAATGGAGTATGTTTCAAATTTATACAAACTATTACTTTATTCTTGATTTCTACATTGATAAATACAGTTTTAGTGTCGATATTTTTTTCAAACTTTATACGCAACGGTATGGACTTCAAATTCTGCGTAGACACAAATTACTGACTGCCTGAGGCGATATTATATGAAAGTGATCATTTTGAAATGAAGTCTCTCTCCAGCAATTAATTTCCGAAACTTTTACACATAATCATAGTTTGAATGTCTTCAGAGAAAGAGACTATTAACTTCGTCTATTCGTTCGACGTTTGAAGTCAGCCAGGTTGTATCTCACGCTGACTTTTCACTTTTGCCTCGTTTTCTTTTTGACGTGCAGGCAACTGAATTTCACCATTTGTGTATTAATGATAAACACTTTCGAATTTGCGTTAGGAAATTAAGGTCGCCTTTAAGAGACATAGTAATAATCAAAGAAAATGCACTAAACTTTGTTTAAGTTGAGGACACATGTTTTAGTGCTATCACCAACATCTGGAAATTATCATCTAACCTTTAAGGTTTTTCATTAACTCAGAATTGAACGATGCATTATCATTTTTTCTTGAGCAGTTCATTTCTATTTAAAAAGTCGAGCCGATTTCAAAATAAAAGAAAATATTCAAAAATCATAAGGCGAAGAAATAATGTAAAATCTATTCTTGGAAATATACACGAGAAACCTCCCAACTTCTGTATTTTTGAAAAATAATTTTCTTCTCTCTAGTATTGACACGTGTCCTCCGCTTCACGTTTCCATGTCCACTACGCTAAAATCTTATTATTATACCCCAAATCCCTGCCAGTCTGCACAGTTAACACTCCTCCTGACTCAAATTTTTAATCCCAAATTCTATTTATATATTTTGGTTGTACATTCTAATATAGTGTCTAAAGTTTTAAAGTTCTTATTCATTTTTAGCAAATATCCTAATGATATCAACATAAATGAGGTAGTTTATATGTTGCTAAACTTTCTATAGTTGTAGCCTCACGTGCATTGTATTGATAAATAATTAAGTGGTATTATTGCAATTACACATAATAAAAGTAATAGTGAATTTCCTTGGAAGAGGACTTTTTGAATCTTAACATCTGAAAGGGCCTGACTTTCTGCTACTAATTCCCTTTCTAGTTCTCTATAGCTTTCCTGATGAAGTTTAGAGATATTGTGTCTGTATAATTCAATTCTACCATTGTTACATTTACATATTAGAGGCTATGATTTGTAGGAATATATTAAGTGTCTTTGAAAATAGTCTTCGATTTATGCCTAAATTAAGGAAATTTGAACAGAGGTTTTGTCAATCAAAATATGACAGCTGAACATCTATGAATTTCTGATATTAATTAGTATGGTTACTCATGGCTGTACGTTAAAATTCTGGAGGTTTTGATCCCAAGAAATATTTAAATGGAGTTTCTACTTTTCTGTTCGAACCGAATTTATTGGCGTAAAAAGTAAGCAGATACTTGAAAAATTGTTAGGCAGGAGAATATAATGGATGGTGAAAAGTCTCATATCCCAAGGCAGTGAACTTCTTCAGAGTAATCCTGGCAAATTGTGGCCGAAAATTCAACAAATGCATCACTTCTTTTTACCGGTAAATGTTTTAAGTAAAGATTATTGTAAATTAAATTACTATGACCAGAAAATCTGGCAAACACTTGCATGCGTATTACGAAATCACTGCACAAACAAAGATCATTAGTATAATAAATTAAAAAGCAAGAGGTTAAACAAACAAGTGTGTACTGTAATCTTCCCCGTGATCTCTCAATTTACAATAATTCCTCTACTTTAGAAAAGGTACATCTCTTACCTTACTTTTGAGGTCTTAATAATTACATGAATGCATATTTCCAATACTCTTGGGAAGACGTTGCCCTGGAGGTGACTGTGTCTTCTGTAAAATGAACGGAGGTAACTTAAAAGAAACATTCAGATTTTTTGGCCTGGTAATTGACATGGCTAGTTATTTTGGCATCGCTTCTGTCCAATATGGACTGGTATCTTAGTGGCAGAGTTTCGGCTCTGCATTCTATAAATGCTTGTTTGATCTCCAGTGGGGGTGGGTAACGGTGTGCAATGCAGATGGGACCTAATAAGGTCGAAACAGCTGTCCAGTTTTCTGCATATGTTGCATACTACGCGTATACATATATAAACATAAGTGGGAACATAATCAAATATAATTTACGACTTCAATGAACGAAAGAACACACTTCTTTATAAAAAAATATGTATCTCTCACACTTTATTCTCGAGAGGGTTGATATTTCTGTTCCATGTGATAGATCAATGGAGACAGAGACAGACTGCTATATTGAACCAACTTTTTCTCCTGACCATTGCAGCACTTCTTCCATATTTTGGCTGGGATTGCTCAACGTGGGAACGCTGAGGGCCACAACTCTCAGTCTGCAAGCTGGTCCTCACTCTGGCCTTCCTGTCTCTAACTAACTCCACTGCTATCGGCACTTGCCTAATATTCTTTCGAAACGCCCACTTTCTTCTGCTTCTTCTTCTGCTTATTTGTACAGGTGCATCTCTGATTGACGGCTCGGTCAAGGGTCAATATTCAACACATATAGCGCGCAAATGTTTGCCGTATTTTCTGGTAATTTAATTCTGTTTATGATAATGACCGTATAACCTTCATAATCAAATTCTGAAAGGAGTGTTAGAAAGTCCATATTTTAATCATTTGGTTTTTTATGCTTTTCTACAACTACTATGAGATAATATGTGATCACTGAATTAAAGAAAAATAATTTTAACAGACATTATTTTGCGAACAGCTTATTATTTTTCTATGCAGAACTTGGAAAAATATTCTATTAAACTAATCTTGTACAAATGTTTGAATCTAATCTAACCAGGATTCTCAGCTATAAAATATTTTAAAAATGCTTCTCAATGTGTTATTTGTTCATGTACTGTTAAATGAAAAAAAAATGATCCCCACTAACAAACAAACAAACAAGCAAAGAAAATAAACTTTCTGTAAGTGGGCTAATTCCATAACGTTTGACAGGGCAGTAAATATCCTTTAAGGCTGCAGAAAAGATGGATAACACTGAATGGTAGTTATCAATATTTCATGACTTTGAAAGTTTATTCTCCCTCCCCTTCTCTCTCTCACTCTCTCTTTCTCTCTCTCTCTCTCTCTCTCTCTCTCTCTCTCTCTCTCTCTCTTCTACACTCAAGTCAAGCTGCTTTTCGTGTGACAATAACCATCGCCAGACCGAAAGTCTGTGCCGATAACGTTTATGATGCAAACAATTAGCGGCCGTTTTAATCGTCGACAACAAAATTGGAAATAATTATTCCACCGAAATGAGGGAAATAACAACTGAAAATATGTATGCATATACAACAAATAGCTGGTAAATAAACAACACAATTTCTTAGGTTTTATTGATGTCTTAATGGCAGGTTTATATTGCTTTGTAATTATCTGTAAATGTAAACGGTCAATGTTCTTGTCCGAATAAAAAGCAAGAGGTTAAACGCAGAATTTGAAAGGAAATACTTTGGAAGTATGAGGTAGTTAAAAAGTAGTGAAACCCGGCGAAAAGACCATTTGTTGTTAGAAACAAAATTCCTGTCAATAGATTGATTGATTTGAACGGTATATCAAGCTACCTTAGGTTATCTTGTACCAATAAGTTAAGGAATTACATTCATTGTACGTACATATATACATTTTTTGAGTCGCTGTTTCTTCATATATATTTTTTTACATAAGGTTCTGTTCAATACGATTATTTGACCTATATTTAAGAACATAAAAGGTACTAGCTCTCTTGCAGAGAGGTCCATGAACCTTGGCTCCACACTCAAGATCTGAAGCCTCACCACCAGATTCAGATTAGTGTCATTCATAAGATACCCTTTTTTACTGGGTGAATTCTTTTACAGGTGAAACAATCATCATATTATAAGCACCATCAACAGATTTATTTAATCATCAGTGGTTTTCTTTCTTTTTTATTATTTCTATTTTTTAGTTTTTTCTTTTTCTTCATCTCCTTCATTTTTCTTGCCACTCATGTTATTAACGTCTTTTTTTCTTCTTTAATTCTAGTTGCACCTTTACTTCTCTTTCTTATTTAATCGTTTTTTTTTCTTTTCTTCTTCTCTTTCGTAATCGTTTTATACTTCTTCCTTTTTTTTCTTTCACTTCAAATTGCTCTTATCTTTTTACATCTCTATCGTATTTTCTCATCTTCTTACGCTCATAATTATCAATGCGCTTTTCTCTTTTTAAAGCATGTAATGCACCAAAGCCCAATAAACAGAACGGATAATGAGAAACACAAAGAGTTAAAAAAATAAATGCATTGTTAGCAATGATTCGTTTTTTTTTTTCAGCAAAGTAATAATCTCAGAGATGCCTTATTACAGTCGTTTCTGCTGTTAATGTACGTATTGTGTTGATCGGAGGAGACAAGAAGATCTTAAGTCCAGATTTCATTTCAACTTTATGACAACTAAATTCTTTCGTAATTAACATCAGTGTTAATCTTGGACACTCTGGTACCATTTTTATTCTCAGCTATTAAAAATCTTAAAAATAAGTCATACAAAGATTTTATTTATAATCAGTAATTACTAACTAATTTGAATGACAGCCCAATATATATATATATATATATATATATGTGTGTGTGTGTGTGTGTGTGTGTGTGTGCGTGTGTGTGTGTGTGTGTGTTTGTGTGCATTTATATATGTATGTCTTTGTAAGTGGAGAAAGAGAAAGAGAGAGAGAGAATGTGTGTGTGTGTGTGTGTGTGTGTGTGTGTGTGTGTGTGTGTGCATTTATATATGTATGTATTTGTAAGTGGAGAAAGAAAAAGAAAGAGAGAGAGAATGTGTGTGTGTGTGTGTGTGTGTGTGTGTATGTGTGTGTGTGTGTGTGTGCGCGCGAGCGCCCGAAAGGGAGATGGACGTGGCTAAAACAAAGGGTTCTGTTGACCATTATCAGCAAACTTGATTCTTTTGTGTAAACAGCTTGAAAATTTTCTTAGAGGTTCTCTACATCGACATATACGATTCTTCTTATTTACCC
>OY757924.1:45259452-45286952 GCA_963585895.1 Sepioteuthis lessoniana | reverse complement strand
AGGCAGAATGGACGATTATCAGATTGGAAAGAGTCACTACTTATCAGTAATGAATCAAAGCTGAAGGTGTGCACGCCTATATACTGGTCACGTAGGATTTTCTCCGAATTAGATCCCTCGGTTTTAATCTATGTGTTTCCAAGACGGTGTTTTCATAGATACGTTGACTGTTGATACTGACGAACTGCCAGGAGTTTGCTTGTAACATAACCAGATTATAAATGCAAAGCAAGTTTCAGAATGAAATATGAATAACGATTTGTCTGGACATTAGCGATCAATTGTCCGTTGTCATCTCATATGACAAAGAGAGAGGCGGTAAGAGACAGACAGACAGACAGACAGATACAGAGACGGAAGCAGGAACAGAAACTCAGAGTCAGAAACACAGAGAAAGACAGAGAGATAGATTCAGAGATATTGAGAAAGACAGATAACAACAACGGTGATCGAAACTTACTTGGCAATTAGAGAATATTGACGACAAGTAACTGACCTTTGTGACTTGATTTATGACCTCTCCAAACGCCGAGGTATTATTGGCTACTAATTGGCAGGGAATGAATCAGGGAACGAAAGAAGAAATCTTGTGTTGAAGATTACTGGCATTCCTTACAACGAGTTCATTGAGTATTTTGATGGACCTCACGGAAATCAAAATGACCTTTGTTCAGTCTTTTGATATTACAGAATTTTAGTTGATTTCACTTAGAGCATTTAAATACTGATATGTTAAAATAAATTCATCACTTTCTGTTTCTGAGTGTTTGTCTCTGTCTTCTTGTCTCTGTCTTTACACACCTGTCTCCTCTCTCTCTCTCTCTCTCTCCCTCTCTCTCTCTCTTTTCATATATATATATATATATATATACATGGAATAAACAAGTTGTTATCAGAAAATATTTAAATAAAGAAAGTACTCAAACACTGCCCAGTGCATCGGAATAAAATCTAAAATAATTCGTTTTCTCAACTTCAGGTGTTTGTTTAATGAAGCTGATAAGAGGAGGTGAGAAAATAATATATATATATATATATATATATATATATATATGTGTGTGTGTGTGTGTGTGTGTGTGTGTGGTTGTGTGTATGGTTGTGTGTATGTGTGTGGGTGGGTGTGTGTGTGTTGGTGTGTGTGTGTGTGTGTGGTTGTGTGTGTGCCTAAGAATTTAAATCTTACATTCTTAGTTTTGCTTCATTACTAATATGTCTATATCGTATAGAATTATTCTTAAAAGAGTGTCTTCTGACGATCAGCTTTTTATAAATAATAATAACTTAGAAATTAAGATTTTATAAGTATTAGTTTTTATATTGCTCTGCGAGCCACTATATGAACACTTATGATTTGTCAAATGCTTTTTAGATGATTGTTTGTTCTCCTTTCCCTTCCTCTCTCAGTCCCTCTCTCTCTCTCTGCCTCTCTCTGTCTCTCAATATATATATATATATATATATATATATATATATTAGATGAAGCATGAGTACATTAAATTGCATTTGTAATAGTTGTTCCAAATGATAGAGAAATATCTATTTGGGGAAGTTACATTGTGAATTTTGATGATTTAAACCTAACGTGCTGAAGAACATAGACTTGAAATCATTCTTAAATTTAGAACTTTCTAAAATAACAATTCTATTCTTTGAGTTATACCATTTCAAGTGAAATATAAATAGCTATGAAGCGTTGTTTCTGTGTTAAAGTTACGTGAATTGAAAATTATTGTTGAATTAAGGTGTATATATATATATATATATATATATATATATATATATATATATATATATATTGCTGAATTAATTAAGCGGCCAACTTTTTCTCATTATACAAATTTTCCCCTAGGGTTTTATATTTTGCATTTTTAAACATCCATCGTTGACTTAACATCGCAAATATCCTTCCTTAAATTCCTGATGATGGTTCAGCTGAATCGAAACGATATAGGGTCGACTTCTCAATAGATCTCTCCTTCCACTTGGATTACCTTGTTATCAATTTTTCGACATAATATATTCGTAAGGTGTTCACTTTGGTTCTTTATTTAGCAGTAAATAAACTGAAAGTAGATGAGATGCAAAACATCCTTATTTTCTGGCTTTAAAAAATGTTTTTTTAAAAACTTTGCTATTATTTTTTGAAGTAATTGTATAATTATTTACAAACCAATCAGAGGAAAAAGGACTTGCATACTGCAGAAAAAAAATTGGAATTTTCCGATAAAAATTAGAATTAACACTAAGTAACCTCTCCTCACTTTCCCTGCATAGTGTATTATTACAATTTTGCTATATCGTCTTTAATATAATTTGTTTCTAAAAGAATAGTTATTGGCTACTATCAAAAGCGATTGTTTTTTTCCGTTTTCAAATATCTTCCTCAGTTATATATCCGTTTTGTTTATTTTGTTGGTCCTTTGAATTGACAAAATTGTTTTATTTTCCGAGAATTATAGCTGCTTCACAATTTAGCGTTTTCTAATTTCACATCTTTCTTCTGATCATTTTAAATTTTCAGTGATAATCAAAATTTTATCATTCTTATATATTTTAGTCTGATCTCAATGGCTGGTGCTTGAACGCTGAGAAAGTCCGTATTTAGAATATTTGTTTTCCGATGCAGGCAAGGCAGTTTTCAAGTCTTAGATGATTTGAAAAAGTGAGCAAGGAAGAAAGACAAACATGTATATATATATATATATATATATATATAAAGAGAGAGAGAGAAAGAAAGAATATCGACGCAGAGGACATTCTGTGAAGGGAAATTTATTGTCTTTGGAAAGGACATTCGTTTTGTTAGCTTTCATATCAAAAGACACGGCTCTATAAATTGTTTTATTCGTTTGGATGCTACAACAGCTTTTGTAACTCCCATACGCAGAAGGTTTGAAATACTTTCAATGCAAACACCGACCAAGGAAGGTCTGGAATTTTTCTGTCTTCTTAATGGTAAATATTTATATAAGTTTGCCTGATCTCAGCGTAAGGAAAACAGACAGTGGACGAGGGGATGTTTAAAAAATATATCTTTATATAAGCAAACCACGATTAAGTCTGATATCTAGTTATCTAGACATAGGTTTATGAAAGCATGCATATGTGGGTCCATCGATAACGAGTTATTCATCACGAGATTATCAAAGAATTTTGTATTTAATATAATTTTGTCAGTTTTTATTTAGGTTACTCTCGCTTACTGAGGAAAATAGTCTATCATTCGAATGTTATTCATTGTTCTGTTTCGTTTTGACTACTTTAGAAAACACTTAATTATGCTTGTACTGCGTCATATATATATATATATATATATATATATAGAGAGAGAGAGAGAGAGAGAGAGAGCGTGAGAGGGAATGAACCGGAGAGAGAGATAAGCAAGGTAACATATCAAACGGGTCGATTGAAATCAGGTCGAATACAAATGTTTAAATGCAAAGTCAATGAAATTTCTTGCTCGATCATACTTACATACGTACATACATACATTATAGATAGATTATTTGTTTGTTCATTTGATTGATTGGTTGGTTGGTTGGTTGGTTGGTTTCATAGCATATCAACCAATGTTTATATATTCTTATATATATGCATTTGTTATATTGAATGAGCGTAGTGATAGCTTGATTATTGGTTACAACTATTGTACACTCTTGAAACGTCTGGGCTATGAGTAAGCAAACTAAATACAGGCTAAACCTCGTGTCAAGTGTATCGGATTTCATCAAAACATAACCATCGGCACAAAATATCTAAATGAAAAATCATTAAGAAATATGGAAGTGTGGTAGGGAAATAAATATCTTATTTTTTGATAAAATTTTTTCTTATACATTTTTAATATCGATATCATTTTTTCCGTTAAATAATGTCTGCCAAGTAGGGTGAAATATGAAAAATACCTATTCTAAAAACTAAAAAAAGCTCTCAACATAAACTCATCAAGTAAACTTAAACACACACACACACACACACACACACACACACACACACACACACACACACACACACTATTCTTTTTATCCACAGACCATTCTCTCTACCCACTAAGATATACAAAAAACCTTTTTTGACAATTAAATTGGGAATACCGATTATACAGACCACATCACAAACCATTAAACATTTCAGCAACATCTATAAACGCACTAACTGAAAAAACTACTCATACTGGCTTATAGTTCATTCTGTGTGCCGATTGTGACAAATATTACATTAGCAAAGCCATGCTTAATTCAAACAAAAAGATTTAAGAACATAAACGATCAATTAAATTAAATGGTGAATGAAATAGCCTTTGAAGTCAATGTATATTTGAAATCTAACATGTCTTAGATTTCAAACATACATTAAATGTTTTCCAGACCACTTTAATTAAACTAGAAAATCTCGTCGATCATTAGAATCTGCAATTTTCTCTCATTCTAATCACACTATTAAACAACGACCTGTTTTTTTTTTTCATATTTCACTCTACTTGGCATTGTAAAGAGGGTATCCAAGAAATAAAGACGGAACATTAATTTAAATTCTATGTTTTTGTTTTGGTTTATCCATTTTTCCATTTACTTTTCACGCACTCAGACACACACACACACACACACACACACACACACATATATATATATATATATATATATATATATATATAAATATAGATATAGTGAGAGAGAGAGAGAGAAAGAGAGGGTTTGATAGATAGATATATAAGGAGAGAGAGAGAGAGAGAGAGAGAGAGAGAGAGAGAGTAAGAGACAAAGTGAAAGAATGATAATAAGCTATATATCACTGGTAAATGAAATAAATAAGCTGGAACAATTCAAATAGCAAGAAAGCATTAGAGATACAAATTTGAATTCATGCATCAATTTATGTAGATAAAAAAAACTGAGAGATAAATCAGAAACTAGCCATCTCACGTTAGTAAACTCAAAGGCAGGTAAAATAATAATGGCGAAACACTAATTCAATAAAAGTTTTAATACACTCATCTATCTATGGGAATAGATAAATAGATAGATAGATATACATATCTAAAATATTAAACATTTGCAAAGTCTAAATTTGAACATTTTAATCTACGTAATTGGAAGATCAGCATTTGGAGTACTAATCTATAATTTTTATATTTACTTTTATGTGGATTCTTCAAAATATTTGTTTTTGATTGTTGGCGAGCATCTACAGATAGATAGATAGATAGATATCAAAGGTAACTTAATGTAAAAGGTAGATAGAATGCGATGTGTTACAAAAACAAAAACAATAACAACTGGATGAATAAACTCGTCTGTCTCAGCATATATATATATATATATATATATATATATATATATATATATATATATATATATATATCTTCATTAGGAAAAACAACAG
This sequence comes from Sepioteuthis lessoniana, assembly GCA_963585895.1. Lineage (NCBI taxonomy): Eukaryota > Metazoa > Mollusca > Cephalopoda > Myopsida > Loliginidae > Sepioteuthis > Sepioteuthis lessoniana. Next base: position 45,281,570 of record OY757924.1, on the reverse strand, counting down.
ACCGGTCACATTAGGATTACTCCAAAGTCTTTCGATAGTAGATGCAATCTGTGTTTAGAAGAAAAATGCACATTTTGCTTTATCCTGAACCCGAAAAATTATTAAATAAGAGAAGTGAATTAATAGCTGCGTGTAGACATAGGGCTAAATATAAACTATAGATAATTAACTTAAATAAAAAAAAAAGACATAGAATTAAACTGAGAATTAATGTAAATGAATAAATAAAATAAAATGCTAGAGAGAAAATGTGAAAAAACATATCATATATACGTACCAATCATTAAAAGTGTAACTGATTAATGAGTTCTAAACAGTTTTTTTTAAATTAAATTTAATTAAATCTTGAGTTTAATTTAATATAATTATTACTGTATCACTACGTAAAGTTATTGAATAAAGTTAAAAATCTATTTTAATATTAAATCTGTATTTTAAGTCAAAATGTAATTAGAAATTTAAAAAATAATTAAAAAATTAAAAAAAAAAATTAAATAAATTTACTGCAAAACAGACGTGGGCTAAATAAGGGGATGACTCTTCACCCGTCTTTTATCCTCTCCCACGTTTTCCTGCGTCTATTCTGATTTATTTTATTCATAGGATCTGAAGGAGTCCTGTTAGACTTTTTTCGTGTCTTTGAATTTTTCAAAAATGCGTAACAGGATGGAAATAAATTTATAATCCTAATGTGACCGGTTTGTTGTTTTTCTTAATGAAATGATTGCTCTGTATTACATTGAGCTCTTTACCAGGAAAATTTAAATGTTTACTCTTGAATAGTTTTCTTGTCCTGATGGAATTACTCCCAACTCCGGTTTAACTGGATCAAATAATACTATATATATATATATATATATATATATATATAGACACACAGACACACAGATATAGATAGATAGATAGATAGATATCTCAGGTAAGTTGATTTAAAAGGCTTATAGAAAAAATAGCTTGATCCTTCGTAACTAAATTTGAGTACAATATATATACATATATAGAGAGAAATACATAGACAGAGAGGGGAGAAGGAGATAGATAGATAGATAGATAGATAGATAGATAGATAGATAGATATGCATAAATCTAATTAAGGAACAATTGTACTCGTATATTTTTGTCTGAGTGCATGAAAAATCATCATTTAAAAATTAAAGAAAACATTGATTTCGACATCTAATCGATCACCACGCTGACACAGTAGACATTGGAAGGGAAAAAGTAATAACATGCAACACAAGTTATAGAGAAAAAAAACACCTGTTTCAGCCAGATCCATATCGGTAAACAGCAATGAAGCTGCTCATCATTTGAATGGGTGGCCCATTTCGAAATACGATGTACATTTAGCAGACATAAGATTGCATACCAAACTTAGAAATGTTTAGTACATCGCACCATATGACAAAAAATATCAATTTCCCATTGACATTCTTAGGAAGTAAGGACATATTTTTGTTGGATCAGATAAACGTTTTCTTTTGTTTGGTTTCGATTAATTGTTTAACGCAAGATTAATCATTTTGGTTTATTTAATGTTCAAAGTTGATTTATTTGTAAATGTTTAATTACAGTCCGGACAATTTATATGACTGATATTCTGTAGCAACACTCAGTATTTTAAGGAACGGATTGCCCACATTGGAGACCCAAATGGCATCTTTCAATGTTGGCCGAAGTAATTTTTAGGTATACAATCAATTTCCAAACCAGCAGAACATTAGAGAGATACAGAAGAAAATGGCATAGAAAATATTACAAAAATGTCACCGAACACAAAGATTTTATAAGAAAAGACTGCCAACTTCAATACAACCCAAAAATTTGCAGATCAAGTGAGGGATAATTTAAAAGAAATGCTGTTTTTTATATCATGATAATGAAAATATGAGGACAGGATAGTCTAGAGAAATATGGCCAACAATAAAATGGAAGACAAAATAAGGAAAACAAAAACTTTTTGGAAAACCTTTTTGGAACCCAAAATGTAGAATTAAGAAAGAAAATCGTCAAAAAAGAGAACATTACGATCCCAATGGAATGAAGACTAGAAAAAAAGTCAAGTTAGTAACCAAAAAGGTTTATAAATAATTAAACATTGACCAACAGACAGCATCACTGAACTAAAAGATCTAATTTATGTCGGAGCATCGTTGAAAAAAGTTGATATTCAACGAAAAATCTTAAGCATAAATAAAGAAATAAAAAGCTACCTGGGAAATGAGGCCAGAAGGATTAATAAAAAAATTGCGACAACAATCAAAATTACTTTGGAAGGAAAAATGCAAAATGACATAATAAAAAGAAAAAAACAAACAAAAGATGACAACAGCATACAAGACAGGCAATAAGTCTGGAAGAATAAACCAAGAAATATAGTCTGAACAATTCAGAACAAAAAGATACCTTGACAGAATCAAGCAATACAACCAAAATAGGTACTACTGTGACAATACCCCGCTGTCCCCAGTATTTATCAACTTCTTGTAACAATTCTGTCTTGGCCGTTGATTCATCTTGTGCATCCATAGACTAACGCTGACGTGCATCCATCGCGAAATTCCCACAAAGCCACGAGGAATGCTGACTCATCTTGACTGGAACCTATCTCATGCCGACTGGTCTCTTCTGCTGTCCGTTGTCCATTGCCCTTCTGCGTCACCCTTAGTCAACTGCTTCTCTGCGTTCCTTTTACCGACTCCTCTCTCGCCGGCGTTCCCTTGCCTTCTTCCGGTCGCATCGAGATCCCGAGCTCAGGCCTTTGTTTGGTTTCGCGCCAAAACAAACAAAAAGATCGTCTGCTTGGCGCACCTCCTTCATAGTGTCACACTACGAAAATTACGAAAGAAAATTCTACAAACAATTCCGTGGCGAAAGCATAAAAACAAATGAAGAACCTGACATTAAGGAAATAAAAGATCTCTGGAGAAATCCTTGAGAACAGAAAGAACATATCAGAAAGAATAAATGGTTTAATAGCATGCAAAAAAGAACTGCAAAGACGTTACAAAGACATCCAGACAAACATGCACATTGATCCTATTTACCCAACCCCTCCGCTCGGGCAGGATATGACAAAAGGTCAATTTTTTAAGCGGAGTTTAAGAGGTTTGAATTCAGAGTTTTCCTTCTCCTAGACTGGTTCACTAACCAAGGCTGAAGAACCTAGTCTGTCCTACGATTTAGCCATAGCTGGAGGCGCCTCTGGTGGTGTAATGGTCAGCAAGCTCGACTAGCAAACCTACACGAGTGAGTTCGAGTCTCATTGGGTGCCCCTTTCATATGGCCTTGTGCCACATCTAAGCAAAAAGCTTAGTAAATTTCCATAGCTGGAGGGGGAACAATTGGATTCATACCTTTCCCAAGGGTATTAGTGCTATGTGAAATGCAATCAGTCTCGTCCAGGATTTGAACTCGTGTCGCCGTGTCCATTTCCTACGACGATAACGACTACACCACGGGCACCTCCAACATACACATTGATTAACTTACGGCAACACTCAAATAGTACCAAATTGAAAAACACCAAACCATGATAGCATATATGGATTCTGGTTTGAAATTTAACATCTATCCACGACAGATATGCTCTGAAACTGACTAAATAACTAGAAGATCCAAGGATACCCGAATGGAAGACTTAGGGAAAACTACTTTGTTCTTTAAAGATTCCCTATGTGCAATCAACCCCAGCAACTATTTAGCGATAATGATGATATGAGGTAATACATGATGTTTAAAACTTATGAAAAGAATAATCATTTTCTTTAAAAATCAGGAAAATATAGTTTTATAATATAGAAATAATCGAATGAGTACTTATTCACTTCATGAGAACACATAAAGAAATTCAAAAGTAAGTTTAAAAGGTCAGTAAAACCTTGCACTCTGCACGCCTACAAGTTCTCAAAACAATCAAAGTTAGCAGGTGGCAAGAATGTTATTTGCAGTCTGTTGTTATCATTGGACTATTTGAACTCATAAAATCCTAATTTAACCTTTGCCAACGTGTTAAAATTTTAAAAAATCAAATGTGAGAATAATCATATCTTTGATTCTGTTTTATTATTATTATTATTATTATTATTATTATTATTATTATTATTGGTTAATATGAAAAGGGATACACTTCCCACCAGGTATTGTCTTTGATCCTAAATTAACCAGGTCCCCTACATTGTGGCTTGCCTAGATGACTAATCATAATCTGATACGTAAAAAGTATATTCTTCCTATAGACGTTGATGGGAACTTTTGATTGGCTCGCATATCGTTAAGTAGTAAAAAATACAAAATAATCAGTGATTGGTCGGCCAACAGGATATATTTTTTTCCTTGGGGAATTCTGTATAAAAATAACCCTTTAAGTGTACAAAGAGGAAGGAATTTGAAGATCATACCGATGACTGGATAATAAGAAAATAATTCTTTCCAAGCACTAAAGACTTTCCTGTGAAAACCGACAAACTAACTTTGATTAACAGAAGAAGACTGTATTATGAAAATTCCTCGACTTTTCTTTCTCTTAACGCAAAATGTGACATAATTTCCATATATATATTGGATGCATTATTGTTATACAATTGTGTTAGAATAAATATTTGTTATCTGTTAAAAGAAAATTCTTATGTTGCCAAAATACAAACAACTTGTTCTAACCGACAACTCTGAACGTCAGGAGAAGTTCTGGTAAGATATTGGAGATCACTTTTCTATTGGTCTTTCCAAACCAGCGTGGGCACATAGGAAATTGGTAAAGCAACTAGCCGGAAACGCACATTATAATCACAGAACAAAGGCCACATCAAGTACTGTGAGTAGCTTAAGACCAGTTTACCTATGATGTGGAAATTCTAACCAAACAGATAAGAAAGGTAATAAAGATCGCTAGCTGCTATGCTGTAGAATGTTTCCCGAGTATAGAAAGAATGCCTCAAGGGAACAAGAGGAACATATTACCTTTTATATAGAGATCAGTACACATTCAAGGAGATTAAATAAAGCGGACAAAATGTAACTATGGCATAGATTAAAGTACAAAAAACCCTATGATATAATCTTTTAAACGTGCATAAATGTATATCTGAAAATATATGAAATATATGTCTAAGTCATATACTTCATCACGAAATACCGGAAAAACTTGAAATTAAACAAAAGAAGGACAGTCACTAGCAGAAATGAAAATTCCAAGCGGCATCTTCCCAGAAGATTCAATTTTACCATTACAATTCGTTGCAACGATTATGCTACTCAATTATATATTTAAGCAAAGCGCATATGGTTATGATAAAAAAAATTGGAGGAAAAGATTACCCGCTTCATATACATCGATGACATCAACTATTTGCAAAACATAAAAAAAAGAACGGAAAATTCTGATAAAAACAACGAAAAATTATATATCCAGGATATACAAATGGAATTCATCTTTAGATATGTGTCATGTTCATAGAAAAAAGTGGGAAAAGAGAATCAGCTAAAGGAATAGAACTAAACTATCATGAAAACTATAAAATGCTTGAAACGAAGGAAAACTGCAAGTACTGCATACACCATCGAATACGTGGAGATGATAGAAAAAATAAGAAAAGAGTTCCTAGGTAGAACTAGAAAGATGTTCGAAACCAAGCTTTTTAGCAGAAATCTCATGTACAGATTAATACCTGAGCAGACCACTTTGTAAGATAGTCTATATCATTCTTAAAATGTAAAAGCGAGGAATATTGATGAATGGACCAAAGGATGAGAAAATTGATGACTATGCAAAAGGCTTTATATGCGAGAGATGTCAGACAGTACAAGTAAGAAAAAAAGGTAGAAAAAAGAGGGAAAAGGAATCGCCAGCTTTTTAGATTGCGTAGATGAATCAACACAAAGAGCAGAGGAGTACGTTAAAAAGAGCAAAGAAATATTAGTTGCTGCAGTTAATAACTGTATTAGTAACATAAATACTGACAGAAAAAAACAAGAAAATCAATGAAAAAGCAAAAGGAAGAAAAAAAACACCATAGAAATTTCAGGCGATAAACTAACGTGATTACACATGAAAAGACTAATAGATCTTTAAGAACAGAAAATCTACAAACAGAAACTGAATCTTTACAAACTACAGCACAAACCAACTATTATTATGTTAAGTGAAAACAAATAAGACGTTACAGAATAGCAGGTGTAGTTTATGTGGAGACAAAGATGAAACATAATAAGCGAATGCAGTAAACAAGCACACAATTAGTTCAAGACTTGTCATGCCTGTGTATTAAGAATGATCTACGGAGAATTGTGCAAGAAAATGAATTTTGACCATACTGCCAAATAGTATATACACAAACCACAATCCATGTTAAAAAACCGAGACAAATACAATTAAAAAAGAAAAATTAAGATACAAACATATCACGCAATTCCAGCGAGATGACCAGACCTTGTGATAATAAACAAAAAAAAGAGAACTTGCTAAGAGTTGACTATACCGTTAATGTAGACAACAGAATGTTATCAGAGGAAACAAAAAGATAGACAAATATATGGACTTTGTCAGAGAACAACCAAAAATGTGGAAAATGAGGGTATCGTTGATACCAAAAATATATTGTTCGGTTGGTACGCTCTACAAAGACTTTTGAATGAAAGTGGAAGAACAGGAAATCAGAGAAAGAATAAAGACCATCCAGACTACAACATTGTTGGGCACGGTCAGAACATCAACACTGCACCTGCATGAGTCAACAATAGTGTGAAATAGTCGCTAGAAGTTTAAAAATATATTCAACAATCATGATAATACTAACAATAATCATCGTCCTTCGTAAACAATTATTATTTCAATTAATTCTTATGAGAATATAAGTTTACTGGGCTTTTTAGACTTGATTAGGCATCCAGTCTAGAGGAAGGTAAACCTTTTAAAAATTGACTTTGTGTTACACTTTTCACATGCCCAAGGATTGATTAAACACACACACACACACACACACACACACACACACACACACACACACACACACACTTAAATCCATATATATATATATATATATATATATATATATATATATAATTTATTAGCATTTGCAAGCAAACAAGACATTTCCCATTGTGTTTGTCGAAGATGCTCATTTCAATAGACATTATTTTATAATATCTAAGTAAAACTATGTTATCACGCCTAGAAATTATTTTTTTCTTTGGAGAATAGATATATGTTGTTTCAGTTTGATGGCTTGCTTGCCCTCTTAGTTTAGTCTCTACAAGGTCATGATTAAACTTACAAATACTGGATTGCGCTATTTATTTCAAAATAAAAACACTATTTCTTTTAGTCAACGCGTTTTGTGAATTTTACAAAGAATAATGGACTTAACCTGACTCCTCAAATGAGAGAAACATATTTTCAATAATAATTTTTCAACAAAAGTACCCGTTAAAAATAACCAAAGATAAATGATTTTATTTTTCAAGCTCCTTAGACCGAAAAAAAATTAATGATATAACGAAATTAATTCTATGAATGAAGATTTTAAAGTAAATTTAATTTCTTACATGAATATTTTTGGAACACAAAATTAGATTATAACAAGTAAATCTTAACCGACATTCAACTCGTCCAATTTTTACAAAACTTGATATTTGATGATATTCTAACCATTTTAGCATGAGCCACGTTAGAAATCATAAAAGTTCGATGCCATGATTCTACTCTTCTATAATTCTGTAAGGTATAATCTTTGCTTACAGAAGGAAGCGTCAACTGGAATCAAATAAAACAAATTTATTTTCGAATAAGAGATCAAATAAATGTTTGACAAGAAAGAGAAATGAGAAATTATACCGATTTGGATTCAATATTGACTTGACATTGAGTCATTGCTCGTGTCAGAATGCCAATAGCAGGATCTAACCTCGCTGCTTCTCTTTCTAATCAACACAGAATATATGTGACTGTGTTATGTCAGAACAGACAACCATCCCCTTTCAGATGTCAGGAAGTGAATATCTTGCGTTCCGTGAAAATGGGTGCCAACCAATTTCGCTCGATCATCACGAATTTGAGAACAGTATTGGATTAATATAAATCTATCGATTCTCTAAATCCAACATGAATTTGGTTGACCTGGTCGTTTTACTGACTACCGAAGTTTGAATCCAGAATCAAGTCCTTTGAAAACATTATCACCAATAGAAATACATTTTTTGCTGCCAAACATTTGAAACCTATTTCCCCAAAGTGACAACATTGTCTATGAATAAATACATCATGACCGATTTGAAGAAGACTCTTTTTAAACTAAAGGCATGTTTTATTATTTGTAGAGTAGAATAATGCAATAACTAACGAATATCATTAGATATAAACTTATTACGTGCTTACAGAGGTGCTGACGGAGTTTCAAGGCTGGAAAATGTCGAATAAATACCCCATGATTCTATTAATTTCCATTGTATAATATTTAACGAGGAATAATAGAATACGTTTATCTTTGTTTTAGATGAAAAAAATCATTACAAAAATAACTAGGTAGTACAAGGCGATACTATACCTCATCCGAATAGATGTTGACTGGTTGTTAGGGCTTTGTGGCATATCAACCAAATCCATTTTTATACAAATAGTCCGTTCTATTCAAAACAGTTCAGTTAAGCATGAGTACACTGTTTGATTGTCAAAAACAATGCTATTTCAAACAATTCAGTTTAGTCACACAATTCTAATTCAAATAATTCAGGTTAATATAAGTATAGATTTTGTTCACATACAGTTAAAGGTCAAAACAGTTATATTACGAACAACTGAGATTAGCATAAGTACGCAATTTAGATGTCAAAACATTTCCATTTCAAGCAGTTCAGTTTAGCATAAATACACAGTTTGCATATCAAAAAGATTTCTATTTTAAGTTATTAAGTTTTGGTTAACAGTTCTATTTCAAACAATTCATTTTAACATAAATACGCAGTTTGGTTCTATTTAACTCATTGATAAGTGTTACCACTCCGGGCCAACGTGGATCTGGGAGTGATTGCAATGAAGGAGTACTCCGCATTCCCTAAAGGTCCGGCATCACTGGAATGTCACTATAAGATTTTTAATGTCATAATCATGACACTCATTGGGAGAGTCTTACACTTCTGCAGAGAAGCAGTCGGTGTATTCTACAGCCCCAATCGACTGGGCCACCGAAAATAAAATACTATATTTCAAAATACCCAAAAGAGTCTACTCAAATGAAAATTCACAATACTTTTCTCTTACAATACTTTTCTCTTTTTACATCTTGTTGCATGTTGTTCGCTAGTTGTTCGAGATATCTAGCACTGGCAATTGCTCAATAAATTATAATCAATTCGCCCTTATCTTGAAAAGTAAAGCAGTCCCAATTCTTTATACTTTCTCCACCGTGTTTTCCTACTGAAAGTGTATTTTGATTGGTTCAGTTCAGTTTGATTTTATAGGCATATAAATAATTAGAGGTTATTTAATGCCAAATCCACTTTATACATGTAAACAGTTCTATTTCTAACAATTCAGTTTAGCATGAGTACACAGTTTAAATGTAAAAAACAGTTCTGTTTCAAACAATTCAGTTTGCATTAGTATATTTTTTGTTTGTACACACAGTAAAAACAGTTCTACTTAAAACAATTCAGTTTAGCATAATTACACAGTTTAGATATCAAAAATAGCTCTTCTTCAAACAATTCATTTTCGCATTTGTATATTTTTTACACACAGTTGAATGTAAAACAGTTCTATTTCAAACAATTCAGTTCGTTATAAGTATACTGTTTAAATGTCAAAACACTTCTATTTCAAACAATTCACTTTAGCATGAGTACAGTTTTTGTTTAAAACACAGTAACTTTAAAAGCAGTTTTATTTCAAACAAGTGACTTTAGCATAAATACACTGTTTAGTTCTATTTAACCCATTGATAGGACACTATCAGGTGCCACCAATTTGTTCCAAACTGGACATGCAAGCGATGGCAGTAAAGGTGTACTCCGTATTTCCCAAAGCTTACCATCAGATTGTTGAGTCTCTTAATCAGGACACTTGTTGGAGGAATCTTACCCCGCATCAGAGATACAGTTAGTGTACTCTACAGCTTCAGTCGACTGGGCCATTGTATTTTAAGAGTTAAATTAATTGCAATAGAAATGTTTTCTAGAATTATGCAGGCTCTATGTGATGAAAAGAAGCAAAAATAAACAAGACTTGATATTGCTGAACTTAAGAGCATAAGTTTTGGAAGAAGGGAGAACCCCGTAGTTAAAATGCTGGATTGCTGCCTCGATGTCAGAGTGTTTGAACTCCAGTTGGCCATATACATTAACTTTGGAACGTATTCCCATGAGAAAGATACTGAAAACCTTTGATACATCTGCAATGAGCTAAATAGTATCAGTAATGTTCTAATTCAAGGGTGGCTTTGACATTAAATGAATCAAGAAGATTAATATGCCAATGAACAAAGAAACCAAAACTGATACTCAGGTATTTGAAGCTAATAGCAATCACATAAATTAGTTTTTTTTTCTTTTTTGAGCACCACTATATGAATCGCAACTGGATTGGTCTTCCTAATAAATCATTTTTTTTATTTATAGATATATGAAATTTAGTTTTCTTATTCGATAGTAACTGCACATACTTGATTTATTAACCTTGGCTTGGCATTCAGTATATAAGAAGGGAAAACACTTAATTAAATCAAGCTTGGCCTTGTATTCCATCCAACCTGTGGCAGACGGATTTGGGATATACTGTACCATAGGACCATGCTGTAAAGAAAGAAGTCCACAGAAAAAGAAATACTCAAACTCGAAGATAATGGAAAAAATATAGCAGTCGTTTTTATTCAGCTATGATCACTGCTACTTGAAAAGTTCCTTCTTCTCCCTTCCTCTCGGTGGTGATGGGTTGTGTGTGAGAGAGCTGGTTGTTTGACACACGCTTGTCACAGCAGATCGGTCGCAGCAGACTGGGGTAGGACGGGTCGGGCCTCCGGAACCTTTAACGCACCCGTTTTCACAACTGCCTTCAACTCTGCCAAAATCTCATTACTTGTTTTCTTATATAGAGATTTTGGGGAACAAATCCAAGATTCGCGAATGTTCGATATCACTAGTGAAACACGTGATATTACATCTGTGATTATTTTAAAATCACGTCTAAATTTGCTGGTCATTCTGCCCGCACGCGCTAGTCTCGTGACACCTTCACTGATTGACGACAGCACCCGTCAAATTTCCAATTTTTGATTGTTAGGAAAATATGTATAAGTTCATCGTTAATCCTCAAAAGGCAAAAGAAGCTGTTTGTTTTTAAAAAAAATGTTGTCAGTTTTAAGTATTTTCCTTAAATATGTAGTTGAAATGTGTCTCATAATATTGTAAAGTAGAGAGATAAAAGCAACAAAAATCAACAAATAAACAGACAATATCTACTAACTATAGCCATATATTGGACTTATAGATTCATTGTTATTTCAACATTTGTAATTATTCATTTGCATGAAACAAAATATACAACGGCTGTTCAATAAAAAGGTCAATTGGGCCAAGATTTGGCTATAGGAAGCACTAATTATGGAGGCACATTTTTAAAGGATATCAATAGTTTGAGGTCCTTTTATGTTCCAGAAGGCTCAGCAATACCTTTTTACTGATCGCTGCACCCGAAACATTTCTTTGTCGGAGATTCAGTGTGATTCCACTCTCTGGACTGTTTTTTGATACAGGCTCATGGTAGAAAACTCATGTTTAGCTATTTGTTAATATTTTTTGACAATCATTTTTCTCCTTACACGTCTCGTATTTTTCAGTAAAGTTAGTATAGTTAGCACTTTGCAGTAGGCAAAAATTTAATGACAGACCGCATTTAAACATTGTGGCACGCTTTCTGTAAATCATTGAAAGAAATATCGTCGAGAGATTGAAATAATTTTGCTTTGAAGCAAAATGAAACCAATTTGAGGCATTGCAGAATTTGTATTTTCTGGAAAAAATTCTGAAAAAATGTACTCCATTTTAAAATTCCCGTTATTTATTTACTTCATCTCGTATTTGTTTCAAAACTTTTCGCCGGGTTTATGCGGATTTGTAAATACACTATCATTATTATTATTGTTATCATTATTATCATCATCCTTATCATTGTTGTTGTTGCTGTCGATGATGATGTTTTAATATTAAACATTTATTTCCTTCTCATCGACTTCAACCGGTGATTGGAGCATCACGAAATGCTAGAAAGGCAAGAACGGTCAGTAAGGGTATCTTTTTCTTTCATCTATCAGGAATCTTATTAATTATAATTAAGTGAAAAATGAGGAATCTATCTTTTTTTTATTAACTCTGGGCAGGTTTCTCCAATATTCGTGACTTCTAAACATGAAGCGAGATGAAAAGAGGAGTTGGAGAGTCTTTCTGTTAGACAATAATAGAAGAGAACTAATGCAAGGAAAGATGCGAATTGACACACACACACCCAGACTCACATACACACACAAACACAAACACACACACACACACACACACCCAGACTCACCCACACACGTAGAGAAATATAAAATCAGAAATAAGTAAACACTTCTAAGCATTTTCTGCTGAAGTTCAACATACATATTCGCACAAATACATTTAACTGTGAGCACGGTAATGTACTTTTGCTGCAAAATCTGTTGCGTATAACCGTATAATTTCTATGCTCACACGCTCGCACTCACACACACACATATATATATATATATATATATATATTTGAAGTAAAGTTAGCGATCATAGTCCAGGCCGACCCGAAAGCTCCCTTTTAAATAGTTACTATACCGAGATGTAGGGGATGGTGCGACTCCTTTTCCTGCATTGCTCTACTTTATCGTTGATTTATACCTTATAATCCTGAGTGTTAAGCAAGGAAAAATTAAGTACTATTTTTGAGTCTGTGGTATGACGATATGGGGTTGAACCGCAGTCTCCCGGCCCATTAACAAACACTCTACTGACTAGGCCTATTTTATATATATATATATATATATATATATATATATATATAATGAACACAATAAGTTTCCAGACTTTTTTGGTTGGGCAACTTTTATTGATATTACCCATGAAACTCTCGTCCCCTTCGAAGTAATCTCCTCCGGCTGCAATGCACTAGTTATACTGTTCCAACAACTTCTGGAAGGCCCCTTGGAAGTCCTTTTGTGTGGGAGTGTCAGTGACCTTCGTCACAGTCTCTTTCATCTCCTCAATTGTCACGACAACCTCTAAGTTTTTTCTTGAGCTTAGGTGTTGTGGCCCTGGAAAGGGTCACTAATGAAAACGCAAACACAGATATTAGATAACAGATTATATTACACAAGAAAGATAGAGTTACACAGAAAAGGGAAAATGTCTCGTACCGTTCTGATCGCACCGATATTGATCTGCTTCTGGCAGCGAAATCTCTCAGTATGAATAACGGTGAGATGGATAAGGCTCCCACAACACCCCTTCCCCAAGCCTTTTACTTCGTAAAAGCGCTGTTAATATATTTTTCTTTTTGGGTCGGTGAATTTCCTTTTTTCTCCCTGATCGACGTATTTCAGGTGTAGATTGGGAAGGATCTAAATCGAACATGTCAAAAATGGTGTGTATTGACTCTTCTTCTGTTTGTGGTACGTCGTTGGAGTCGTTCAAACGGCGTTTTTGTAACTGGTTCTGGTGTCTCTTAAGTGTGTATTTGGTCCTTCTACAATGTACACCATATAACCAATCCTTTTTTAAAAAATTATTTCACGTTCCCAACAGGACGTGTTATTGTGATATTTTTTTAAGTAAATTTTTTCTTCCGGGTTGAACGTTTTTTAGGCGCAAATGTGGTCTTTCATAGCTTATTTTGTTTCGGGAGTAGCTTATCGAAGACGGATCTTATCTTCCGGTAAACATCGTCTTGGTTGGTGAGACTGCCAGTGGTGTATTGGAATTGGGTGTGATTCTGTATACCGCAGAAATTGCTGTAGTGCCTTGTCCGCCGGGGTATCTGATGCTTTTTTGAGAGCTCGCTTTAACGTGTCTACAATACGTTCAGCATAGCCGTTTGATTTTGGGTGATATTGCGGTGTGGTTATGTGCTTTATTTGGAAGATTTCGCAGAACTCCTTGAATTCGACGGATGTGAATAGGCTTCCGTTATCGCTGACACTAGACCTTGTAGGAATATCAGAGATTTGATGTTATCCACTGATAATTCGCCTGGTGTAAAATCGTCGCAGTATTTATTGACGACCGATGCAAACCCTAAATAATCATCACTGTCCCTTTTTGTTAAGTTGAGACATTTACATCTTTTGTGGAATAGAGTCTTTTTGGAACTGAATAATTCTGACAGTAATTTGACTGTTTCTAAAAAGCCAAGTTCGCAAGTTATTTTTTTTGTAAGAAATAATCTACGAACTTGTTGTGCTCCACAGTTCCTAGCTTTCGTAGAAGTAGTCGGTAATATAGATATCTTTATATCTTCTGTAATATGCCTCAAAGGTGTTATCCTCATCTGGTGCGTCGGAAAATGTTTCAAGTGCGTTCCACACTGATTTTTGAGTGAAAATAGTAGTACTATTTGTAGGCTGGTTATTACTTAGATTTTTAAAAAGTGCTTCTCGTTTTTGCAATTCAAGGAAGAACCGTTGTTGTTTTTCCCCGTTTTTTAAGATTTTTCTTCGTTTTCTTTCTGAAGTTGAAGGAGTTTTTCCTAATTTTTTTCATTTTTTCCATTTGGAACTTTATCCTTTGTGCAAACATTTCTTTAAGGTTTTCCATTTTTTTTTTAGAAAAAAAAAGATTTCTATTCATTTTTTTTCTCTTGAGGGGGTGTTCTTTATTTTTCTTTAGTAAATATCCCCAGAAATCAAGAATAATTACTCTGTGTGTGTGTGTGTGTGTGTGTGTGTGTGTGTGTGTGTGTGTGTGTGTGTGTGTGTTTTGTACAAAACAACAATGTAAGCGCCGAAATTTTTTTTTTTCTCTCTGACGAGAGGGAAGAAAGAAAAAATATCAAAATCACTTTTTGATTACGTGAGAATCTTACTTAAAGACTTTTTTAAAAAAATATCCGCTATCTGTCGTTTGTACAATTTGATACCTTGTAGTTGTTTAACAAAAATCTTGTTCGGTTCGTTATATGCTGGAACTTTGTTGTAGACTCTTTAACAACTTGTACTTGGGTACCTCTTTGTTGTTGCGATGTACCTTCGTCAGTATGTTGTGGGATTAACACCATTTTGCTTGTTGGGGAGTCCCTTTTTCGTTCGAGTTTCTTGTCGCCAGTATGTTTTGGCCCCAGAAAGGGTCACTAATAAAACCGCAAACACTGATATAAGATAACAGATTATATTAAACAGAAAGATAGTAACATAGAAAAGGTAAGATATCTTGTACTGTTCGGATAACACCGATATTGATCTGCTTCTGGCAGCGAAATCTCTCAGTATTAATAACGGTGAAAAGAGTACATTATAGTGAGATGGGTAAGGCTCCCACAACATTAGGGAATAAAAAAAGTCACAGGGAGCAAGATCTGGAATATAAGGAGGGTGCGTAACTGTCTTGATACCCATCTTGGTCAACTAGTCTCTGACAAGGATAGTGTTGTGAACTGGTACATTGTCCTGGTTTGAAATGCCACTGAACCGATTTGAAGAGCGCTGGCCTCTTCCGAAGGAATATCACCCTGAATTCCCTTAAGACATCAACATAGTATTCTTTGTTGACTCTGCGTCCAGTGAGAACCCAGTGCATGCAGATCATGCAAGTGTTGTCAAAAAAAGGGATCATCAAAAGTTTGTGGGTGAATTTGCTCTGTCTGTCCTTCTTGGGTCTGGGAGAGCCAGCATGCTTCCTCTGGGAACTCTGTCTCTTGGTTTCCGGGTCATAGCAGCAGATCCAGCTTTCATCGCAGATCACCAGAGCGTCAAGAACTGCAGGGTCTGAATTGATCAGCTTGACCATCTCCCTGCTGTCATAACAACGTGATTCTTTCTGAACTTCTCTGAGCACCCTTGGGTCAAACTTTGCGCAAATCTTCCGCATCTTCAGTTCCTCGCGAATATTATGTGTGCAGTTACCACGCTGACATCAAACTGTGCACTTATTGTCTCTATAGACACACGACGGTCCTTATCCATGAAATTCTTTATTTGACCAATCAACTATGGTGTTCTGACTTCCTTACTCCTCCCACACGTCTCATTATCTCTCACAGACTCCCTGCCTTCCTTGAATCTCTTATGCCACTCAAAATCTCATGCTAGATTCATTCAAGAAAAAGCAGTTTGAATTATTTCATAAGTTTCTGTGGCATTTTTTCCAAGTTTAAAACAGAATTTTATTGCATATCGTTCTCATGTCCAGATTGCATATTTGAAATTCACCAACTGTGACAATCAGGCTTTAGTAGGGTGTATTCGAATTCCTATTGTAGCTGTTCATTTGAAACTGAAATCATAAGAATTAGTCAGTCATCTCATACGATGTATAGCACTAACATACCGAATTTTCATGAGTCTACGTCAATTTTAAATGCCCATACGAAAAAAAGTATGGAAACATTGAATGCATCACGTAGATGTAGTTGTAAATGATCTCAGCGAGTAGAGTTCTAATCATAGATTTAAAGGTGTATTCTACACTCCGAAGATTTCAAAAACAGGAGCCTAAACATCAGATATAGTTTATTATCAGACTTAAGACACTCCATCCGGTTGTATAGAATGCAATCAAATTATTCTGGGTACTGCTGACAGGACTGCGAAAAAAGATCATCTTGGTAATTGATGTGAATGTATCAGAGAATCATGGCAGATAAAAAAAAACATTATTAAAATGAAAGTTGTGCTATCCAGCGATAATAAAAGAACTAAAATGCTAAAAGAGGAATTAATTTCACAAAATGTTTTATATATATATATATATATATATATATATATTGGAATTTTGCAACGACAAACGTTATACATCAATTTAAATTTCCTTCAGGAGATTGTATCAGTGGAAAATATGTACACGTTGGTTTAACTTCAAGTATCTAATGGAGGTGACTCACTATGCATCTTTTTCACATCAGTTTAATAACCCATCATCAAAAAAAAAAAATCTTGCTCTTCAAGTGAATTTCGAAAAAAGTTTTTTACCGATAACACAATATTAGAGCAAACAAAGGCTAAAGATTCTCGAAACACAGAAACATCAGAAATAAACATTCTAAACTCAGGAGAATTAATTTCGAATCGAGTGATACTGTATTCAAATGTTGTTAAATGCTGCTACTATTTTAAAAATCAAATTTCTAAACGAACGTTACAACAATACACCAGTATTAAATATAAACACTTAATTTTTAGAAAGTAGTAATGTACGTGCAAAGTTTATATCACTTTCCCAATAGATGCACACCTGATGATGGACAAAGATTTGGCCGAAGTACTTGGGAACCAATTAATTTTGGAAAGTTTATTAACTAATTCCGGCTGGATATCATTATATTGATACAGCTACTTGAAAGGATAATAAAAAAATATGTAGACAAAATATGTCTATATGTTTCAATCATATATACATCAATGAAGAAATTATATATATATATATATATATATATATATATATATATATATATATATATATATATATATATATATATCAGTGGCAGTGCCATGTCTAATTTTGTTATTCTTATATATATTTAGAATTTACTCATTTATTATATAGGGATCTTTTTGGTTTCTTTTGATAGATCACTGTCAGTTCTTTGATACCCAATCAATGTTTGAAGAAAAAATGGTTTGTTTTTCACTTTGCACTTACATCTTTTTGTAAAAGTTGTGGATCCATCTATTTTTCTTCCACCGATGGATTAGTAAAAAGACAGAATTGAGTTGATACATAGTAAGTAAACCGGGTTAAGAGAAGGAAAAATACTATGAATTTAACTCCAATGAAGAAACGCTCCTCTGAGAATCTTGAGATCAGAAGTTCATTTCACTGCTCTCATCATCTCGTCTCAAAAATGTTTCCCACCAGTTCAATACAATGATGAATAAATCTGCCTGTTTAATTCTTTCGGTAAATACTGACCTCGGGGGTGCCTTGGGCCGTGTTATGGTTTGCAAGTTAGACTAGTAAACCTTCACGAACTATTTCGAGTTTAATTAGGTGACCTATTTACCTTACTTAACTCAACGTAAACTTTGTTTAATGGTAATCATCTATACCGGTTAACGACTTTGAATAAAAAGAAAGTGACTAATTCGTAAAAAAGAAGAGTAAAGTTAACGAAATAAGCATTAGTCACATACCAATCAAATACTTTAAAATGAGCTTAGAATTGCATTTCTGAACTAAATGAAATAACTGAAGTTTCCTATCTAAATCTTACCGAAAGGTGTTGTATACTCATATGCAGATGCATGCAGAATCATAACGATGACACAATAAAGACGAGCGACACAGTTCTTAGAAAAATATAATTCTCACTTTATTTGAAAGGGTTGTGTGTGAGAGGGAGTTGGAGACCGAACAGAACTGCAACATATTGACCCCCACTCTTATGGCCATCAGCATTTCTTTCCCGTTCTCCTGAGCTGCGCAACCGGGGCCTGGGGGCTTAACCTCTGTGGGACATGTTCCTATATCCAGCATCTTCTCACCAACTGGTCTGATCTCTAAACTGATTAATCAGGGGCCTGAGGGCTCCCTCTACTGGGTTCTGGCTTTCTCTACTGCGTCTTGTCTCCAACTTGTTTGGTCTCCAAACTCTCAATCGGGGGCCTGAAGGCTCCTTCTGCTGGGTGCTGGCTTTCTCTACCGCACTTTCTCCAACTGGTCTGCTCTCTAAACTGCACTGAGTTATATAATAGATCAACGTCAACCTTCTTCTTGTGGGCGTCACAATTTTGCACTCATTCACGGTCAAGGCTATAATATCCTGAATATTCCTCGACCGGACACACCTGTTATTTACACTGGTGCATTTCCTATTTTAACAGCTCGGCCGGGTCGTAGGTCAATATACAACAAAGGGACTTTGTTGGAAATCGACTGCTTTAAAAGATTCAATTTATACACAAACATAAAAGAAAATTTGCATAAGAAGGTGTAATAAAATATATCTCGATCATCAGTGTTTTATCTTTATACCTTCATCTATTTATTTTCAAGTCACGTGTGATGGGAGGCGGCGACAAATACCATACCATCATGTATGTATATCTCTGATATTTGGTTTAACAATTATTGGAATTTGTATACTAGCTTCTCCTACATACGAAGAAGGTATTATTTTCATTACACTTTTTAATTCTGTTCTCTTTTTACAATTTACCCCATCAATAAAGTATTCAAATACTTTGAACTGGCCACTTTCTTTGATATAATGTTAATCCATGCATAATTTCATACAAGAAAAGACTAAAAATCAACAGATTAAATTTTGTCGAAAAATGCTGAGTCAAAGTTATTTTCAAGCCTATTAATTGCTCTGTCAATTCTTTGAATTTTCCACTTCCTTTAGCTGCATTATAATGTACGAATAGAACTCTATCTAAATCGACAAAAATAATCAGCAGTTTCAATTTTGCCGAAAATATAGTACATAATTTTCTTGAAATCTAATATTCAGTATTTGTGTATAACTTTCGTATTTCCGGATCAAATTTAATTAAATTTTGTCAATTAATACTTCACAATATATCAACTCAATAAATGAAAATAATCTGTTAGTATTTCACTGATACGTTAGGTTTTCAAGGAAATGTGAAATGCTTAAAATTGAAAGACTGCTATATTTAGCCAAAAAAAAAAAAGCTGATTTTAATCAAGAAAATGTATTTATTAGTGAACACACATTTGAAGATCACCGTTAGTACACTTAATATTTGATTTTTGTACTTTTACATTGACTATTTATTTCATTTGTTCCGATAATGAACAGATTTAATCACATGAAGTCTCCGTTGACATCGATGCTAATACTTCAGTTATGATTCGCTTCAGTTCTAAATATTTAAGAAATAGTATTTTCTTAATCTCCTCTTGGGGATTTCCCATGAATTTCTTTTGAATTTTTAACTGGGTTGTTTGTAGGCTAATAAAATACAGCTATCTTCTTGAAACATTATTTTGTATATTTATCACTGGAGTCTCGCAGGGAGCATTGTCATGATGAGAGATAAATTGATTGTTCCTAAAATTGCTATCAGTGTATGGGAAAAAGAAATGATCAAGGATATCCTGATAGAAAGCTGCATTAATCTATCTTTTCAAGAAGCAGAGCTTTCGGATACCTGTGGCAGACATGCAACCCAAACCAGTACAGATTGACGGAGATTTTACTCTTTTTCAAGCATTAGCCATCTTATGTTTGGTATGATTTTCTTCAAACTCGGGGGCTAACATTAGTGAAGGAAATACATAATCTTGATTCATCAATGCAGATGATGATGTTCCATTTATCAACATACTAATATTAAATGCATTCGTTACGGTTAAAATGTTAGTAGGGACTTTGAAATCGGTATTCTGCTTTCAAACAAGCTGAAGGAGTCTCTGTAGTGTTGTGGATCGAGAAACAGCTACACCCACAACATTTCAGGCTTTGGGAAATTTTATTATAATAGGCAAATTGATTGGACATAAGGATCCTACTCTGCTAAGGTTCATCTCTAGCTGTTGTTGGAACCGCAGTTGGATCGTTATGAACAGGTTTCTTCTTTAATCTTCTTTAATCTTCTTTAATATTCGAAATAGTTGACTGAGAGTATACAGATTGGACGACTATCCTTCTTTGAGTTTTACCATTTCTTTAGAATGCATGAACGATTGCTTTGTGCCAATAACTTATTCTTCACTGTTGGTATTGATGATACTGGATGATGATATCGATGCTGTAACTTTTTTATACCAATACCTTGATACGGAGAATATTTATTAAGTTACTAATTATGTAAATCCTTTAATAAATGTAGATTATCAGGGAGGATTTGCCAGATTATTTATAAATATCGAATTGATATACTGTTTTGAGTAAACTGTCCATTAAAAAAATGAACGAGAAATAAGAAAGTGATTCACAAAAAGCAGAATATTCTATTTTGCTGAATTGATGCATTGTAAGTCACGGTTGTTTTAAGCACTAAATCATGGACATTTTCTTGTCTGTCAATTCTAGAAAGAGGGTATTTTCTTTAGTAGCATTGTAATCTATACACCTTATTCACTAGAATCTATTACATATTCATCTTTAATACCCCACAAATATCTTGAAAGTGTGGTATTATGCATATATTTTACTTATATCAAGCTGTTTTATGTTTGTGATCCCGAGTAGAAAAAAGTGTACTTTTTATCATGTTGTCGAAGTGCTTGCACGCGCAAGTGAGTGAGATACGTCGAATTTGAAGCATTTTAATAACCATTTCCTAATCTATATCCATGTAACATTTATAATGGGTCCACGTGATCGACCAAGATATGAATACGTGAAATGTACATAGGGAATCCCTAAATATACGAAATTGGTTCGGGTACGAAACTTTTATTCACCTTTTTGAGTTTAAAGGTTTTTCGACATGAGGAGAGAGAGAGAGAGAGAGAGAGAGAGAGAGAGAGAGAGAGAGAGAGAGAGAGAGAGAGACACACAGTTTCTTTCTATGCTGACTTTTCCATCTGAACCCCAGCACGTGCGACAACCCCGCTGCAAACTACTGGTCTGGCCTCGGCGAGCTCCGAAAATCGAATTTCTTCGTCCAAGCCCAAATCTCAACAACAGCTTTTTCTTTTTCAAATCCGAAAAATTCTCATTGCTTCCGGGCATGGCGTTATTTACGTCCCCGGTCAAATTTCCTATCTGTTTTTTTTTTATTGTGACATCTCTGATTGTCACATCCGCCCCGCGCGCACGTGAACATCTGCACTCAACTCACCCATGCACTAACTAACCCATGCACTAAGCGAAGGGTTCTCAGCCTAACTAAAACGAAAAGCAAGATATATAAAACGAAAAATGATTATATAAAAAGAAATCCCTCCGCAATTATATTACATCCATTCTCATGATTTATCAAAGGACAACACTGCACATCATA
>OY757924.1:45054452-45256952 GCA_963585895.1 Sepioteuthis lessoniana | reverse complement strand
GTACCAAACTTTACTTCAGAGCTACTGACAAGTTTGTTAACAATAACATCACCCGATAAATTGCGACTGCAGTCAAATTGTCTATGGTGGCAGATTTTGTGAGGCTAATAAGATTGAAGTAGAGCTTGGGATTCGCTTAGCCCATCTATTCACCAGTGTCAGATGTAAATCACTTTCACCAGTGATTGATGCCTATTTAAATCCTCGATCTGCGTATTCAAACCTCGCGAAACCTAATTGGCTCTATGAGCAGGAATCTGAACTGTGGCATATTTATTATCATTTTTGAATTACGAGACCTGCTTCTACAAATCCCGGTAAAATTATCTCTCTCCCTTTGTTTCTTTCACTTTCTTTCTCTCTTTCTCGCAATTCGTTTTTTCTCGCTTTCTATTCATCTCTCTTATTCTCCTCTCTCCCTCTTTCTATCCTTCTCACTCTTCATTGTACATCCCTTTTATATATTTTTTGCTCTTTTCTCTTTCTTCTCTTCAGTAAACATATTTTTCTTCTTTACTGTAATTTTTTTAACAAGCATAGTAATTATTTTCTTTCTTTTCACACTTTCTTGTGTTTCTCGGTTTTCTTTATATTCTCCTTGCCTTGTTTTCTTTTTCATTTTATTTTCACTCACTGTAAGTTTTCTTCGTCTATGATAACTGGTGTCTTTGCCAAGACGTAAATATTTTCCGACGGAGAGTTTATTCTCTTAAATTATCAGTCCAGCGTTGGTGATTTAAAATCGTGTAAATGTTTAGAATTAGAACGGGAACACAGCCAATATTGCGGCTCGTGGGGATTAAAGAACACAGGACCTGAACTTTAAGAAAGAATAAATGGAAAACAAAGATATCTTTCTTATTGTCTGTGAAAGATAGGTAAATTATGATGAAAAATTACGCAGGTCTCATCGTACTTTAATAAATCCCTCTTTCGTAGAAAACTCATTCTAGATACACATTTTTTATGTGAATAAATTAAAAAGTGTTACAATCATATATTCAGATTTTAGCAGACTACGAGGAGAACGATGAATTTTGCGATATTATGAAACCATTTATTAGATTTAGATGCTGTTAGTGAGGTTTAGAATCTTTGGTTTATTTGCATATCAACATTCACGGGTTATTTAATGCCAAAATAACAACTCTAGAAGATCATTTGTGATACCATTTAACCTAGAGCTGGTGAATAGATCCAGATCTTTCTCAAGAGTATCAGCTCAAAATTGAATATAATAGGATGTTGCTCAGTCGTCTAAGGCTGCAGAATACACCGACTGCATCTCTGAAAAAGGATCAGATCAATCCAATGAGTGTCTTGCTATTATTCTAAACAATCTGATGGTAAGGCTCCAGTAATGTAGGAAATTTGGGGAATGCGGGGTACCCTTTATTATCATCGCTCCATGGTCCACGTTCGCCCCAGAGTGATAGCATCTGTTAGGGTCCTATCTTTTGTCAGATCGAACTAAACTGTGAAATTTTGCTAAGCTGAATTGTTTGAAATAGAACCGTTTTCTACATCTAAACTATATACTTATGCTAAACTGAATTGTTTAAAATATGTCTGTCTTGAAATCTAAACTGTGTACTTATGCTAAAGTAAATTGTTTGAAATAGAACTGTTTATACATTTAACTGTGTGTAAACAAAATATATACTTATGCTAAACTGAATTCTTTGAAATAGAACTGTTTTTGACATTTAAGCTGTGTACTTATGCGAAACTGAATTATTTTAAATAAAACAGTTTATACGTATAAAATGGATTTGTCATTAAATAATATATAAGGATTTATATGCCATAAAACCAAATTAAAACATAACATAGCAAGCCATATAAGCATGATTGGCGTTAGATCGTGTTTACAACGATGTCACAGTCTAGTACATTAACCATAATTTCACAGAGATCATCCCAGTGTATATCACTGCATTTGTCCGTATGGCTTGAAGTACGGCCTCCGTATCCGTGTTTTTAGGCCTTCCTGACTTTACATGATTGTCGCATGTCTAGTAAACCGTGTGAAATAATTGATCCATCTGGTTACCGTTCTGTGATCAACTGAGCTTTCATCTTTCATAACACATATTTTTGGTTGCTTCTGTAGTGTTATGGTCAAGTTCTAAGACGTAATGCATATATTCCTTTGTTAGACTACCTTTCACGTTCATCTGGTGGATTTTCAAATTACACAGTGAAGCAATGCAAAAGGTGTCAAAGGAACAACAAATACAATATTAGTAATCATAACAATGACCTTTCACGGCTTGATCTACTTCTGTAACGTGACATACACGCCCCAATCGAGCATTTATAAAAAATATTGCAAGACATTTTACTGGCAATACAAGGTGGAACGAAAAAATTGTCGTCCTAAAGAAAACAATACTACCGCTTTATTTTAAAACTTTTATTGAAAAAATCAATTCAGGTAACTTAATTATGTAGTAGAACTGACATCTATTTAATGTAGCCGCCTTCAGCCTCAATCACCGCCTCGATACGGATCCGGAATTGGGAACATGCCTTTTTCACAAGCGCCGGCAGGAGCTCGGCGGATGGCGGCTATAAGGCTGGCTTTGGTGTTGTGGGATGTCATGTTGGTGATGTTCTCAACGTATGACCAAACGAAATAGTCTAGCGGGTTCAGGTCGGGGAGGAGGGGGCCAGTGACAGAAGGGTACAAAGTCATCGCACTCCTGAAACCAAGCCTGGGTCTCTTTGGACTTGTGGGCCGGCGCCGAGTCCTGCTGCTACACCCAGGGTCTGCCACCGGCCACCTGATTGAACCAGGGGATCAGCACACTCTTCAGCACATCCAGGTACACTTTGGTGTTGACTTTCAAGCCGCCTTCGAAGATGTGAGGTGGCATGATGTGGCCCTCACTTGAAACCACACCAAAGACCATAACCGTAGCCGGAAACTTTGTTTTCATTAACCTGTGAACGTCTCTGTTATTCGTAGCAATCCAGATTTGCATTTTGAGGGCGCTGGCAATTGTCCTGTTGTCATAATTTGGATCGGTGGAGAGAATGAGTTGTACAGCGGCGCATCTCCGATCTCGCTCGTTGAACATTGCGTCACTTTCAGACATGATACAAGGCTTCTATCGCTCTTGGGACTTTTACACAACAGGCCAACTAGTAGATGGTCTGTAACAAAAAAAGAAAGCTGGCTTTCATTGAAGGGAAATGGAATCATCTCGTCTTTTCTAGGGCGACGATTTTATCGCTCCACCCTGTAGTATAGTTATATTTTCTGATTTACTCGAATACGTCATAATCCTTTCAATGCAATTGATTATAGCGATTGATAAATAAGAGATGTCTAAAGATATTTTTCTGCAAAATCAAAGCTTTACTAACCGGAAGTAGATAAAGACTCGCCAAAATCTGTGGCGTGAAATACACTAACTGCATCCCTGATGATTGTGATAATAAACTGCGATAAAATGAGATGCTGTAGTTCTGTAAATCTAGGAAGTGTAGTGTACCCCTTGATTGCCATTACTCCCAGGTCCCGTTAAGTTCCTACATATATCTAAAAGAGATCTGGTTTCAAGTTATTCGCATTCAAGAAAAACGCGTGCCACAAAAGAATCTCATGAAACAACTGCACCAAGTATGTAAATATGAACCTAAAAAGACCTTAAACTTGTTGACTTGCCATTAAAATCAGTCAATTAATTATCCAAATGTAATAACACGTTCATTTATCTTCGTCAGGGATTAGATTTGCTTTATTAAGGAAAAAAAAAGCAATTTCTTTTGAAAATGTACTTTCTGGAAGTTAAACTGTATTAAGGGAAATTTGAAATATGTTTGAATTTAAACAATATTTTCTATATTCTAATATACATTTCTATTTTGGGAGAGGAATTCATTTAAATGGAATTATTGATTGGTCGAGAAATATTGTCCAAATTTCTCTCGATTTATTCTCTTACAAAAAAAAAAAAGAAAAAAAGAAAAAAGAAAAATATAGAATACAAACAATAAAGGAGTAGGAGTTGGTAGAATTATCTTAGATTTCTATTTAGGCATAGAGTTTTTATTCATATACTTTTCTTATAAGTCCCTTAAAAACATTAACATCTTATTTTTCCGACGTTTTAGCTTTTATTTTGGTCAAAATTGCTTTAAAAATACATTAGAAAATGATGAGAATTTCTCGTATATTTTTAGCTTATTGCTACAAATTTAAATCGCTTTTTATTTTAACATCTTTACTCAAGAAAAAATAGAATTATTTGTAAGTTTAAAAGGTTGCAGGGTCCATAGGGTAGCAGAAACATATTTTCTGTTAGGCGAAAAAGGTTGTGCTCGATCACAGATTATAGCCAGGATTCAAATGGTTATACCCTTGAGATAATGGCGCACTACAATCTTCCTAATGCGTGCGCGCGCGCGCGCACACACACACACACACACACACACACACACACACACACACACACATATATATATATATATATATATACATATATATATATATAGCGGTCTGAGACTTAGTCTAATGTAAAGTTGGATGGGTTTCGATCCCGGCTTCGAGCGTCCTACGTGTCTAACCGCACTGAAGACTTCTGATAGAACGAAACAGTCTGTCTGTGGATGACAATATATATATATATATATATATATATTAATAGCACATTTAAAATGAAGCAACAGTAAAAATGTCTGAAACACTTTAAGCAATGTAGAATAACACCATAAGTTTTCGTAATTGGGACTCATTTTAGGTTTTTCCTTGGTTTTCTTTCAATTTTAACATTATATAAATGTTATTAGTGTTGTTTAGGCTTTTATATCTGTTTATATTAATTTAATCTTTATCGAATCACTTCAGATTTCCAGATGATTTTTTGTTAACTGCTTTTTAAAAAATGTTCAAATGAAGAAATTATCTATGGATAACTTTAATTTTTATTGATTAAATGATTTTAATTCCATATCGTATTAAGATAGGCGCTTGCAAATCGAGCAAATCATATGTCTATATTTAAATTCTGTGTAGTTTTTTTTAGTGTTCATTTATTATTTAGATAGTTATTTTAACGATATGTCAAAATCTTCTGAGATAATTTTAGATTAAATAGTTGGCGTAGTACAGACCATGTGTTTGTTAAAAATTTTTGGTGTCGTTTTATTTTTTTAAACGATGTCAAAATGCAATTCATAACAACATTTTTAATTACTTCTTCATATAGCATGTCGTCTAATGAAAGCTGAATATCCACATTCAATAAGAAAAGATTCATAAGTGTAGCATCTTTCCTATTTACTGTGGTGGATCCTCTTGTTTGGGAATAAAGGAGCGCGAAAGTTTTGCATGACCAATGCTTAATCGAGATATACTGACTAGTTCTTTTCTTGACCTCTTGAGAGCTTTTTCCACGCTCCTACACTCTGTTTGAAGTTATGATATAAATAAAAAATACTACAAAAACTCAAAAAGTCCAGAACCTATACAACATAAATTTAAAAACGTTTATTACCACTTTTTGTAAAATATTAAAATTGTGATAAATTTTTATTTATTAATTTTCAAGTTATTTGTAATTGACTAAAATGAACCGATTGAATGCATTATATAGATTAAACTGATATTTACTTAATACCTCTGAAATCTAATTGAAGAATCTTTTTTTGTAAATAATATTTGTTGAAATATGGGTAAAGGGAAGGATGAAATGACAACTGACAAACAGAATATAACAAATTTATTGAGGGAAGGAATGTCCACTTTGAAGTAACTTTGCTAAGACCATCGAACAATTAAAAAGGTTATTCAAAATATAACTAAGTCTAGAACTCGAAGCAAAGGAGAAAGCTTTTAGAACTTGCTTCTGCAAAACAACCACTTTTGATCAACGGTCAGGTATTTGAAAATACTCGAATTGAGGAAGTGAAGAAGTAGAAGAAGTTTAGAATAATTTGTGAATAAAGATCTGAAAGAAAATCTCTGAAGCAACCTTCCTCTATCTGATTAAGATATTTTAGTGTTTTAAAATTGAGTCAAGTAATACATGAAAATTGAATTTTCTAAAGTAATCTTCATTGACTAATCTCGAGTGACATTTGATGAACATGATGGATAGAACATAGGATGGATTTTATCCTGCTCAGACATGCTTGTGTTCAAAAGATGTCAACAAAAGATAGTAGTGTTATTATGTAGGTTAGAATTATCAAGCAAACCCTTACTGGATAATTCAAAGTCAATGATGTTAAACTGAACAGTTCTAATTATTGCGATTTTAAGGACAAGCATTTCTTTGCATGGTATGAGTCGCAGTTTTGCAGTTTAAAAGTGAAGTGTCTATTCATGCAGGTAAGCTTATTGCAGAATTCTTTGCGCATGAAATATTTATCGAAGATAAAATAACAGAATGGCTATCCGAAAATCCTGATCTTAATCCGATCAAAATCTATGGTCAATTGTAAAGAAGGAATTGTATGAAGATGGAAAACAATAAAACAGCAAAGCAAATCTAGTGAAAGTAATTTACCCGATCATATCGGAAATAGAACCCTATGAAGATAGAACATTTGATAAAATCAATGGATAATAGATTACTGTTTGTTATTGATAAGAATGGTCACTATATAAGAATGTAAAGTATTAAAACACTTACTATATTTGTTACCGGGGTTCAATCACAGGTTGAGTCATACCAAAGACTTTAAAAATGGTACTTGATACCTCATTGCTTAACACTCAGCATTATAAGGTACATATCAAGGGTAAAGTAGACCAATCCAGGGAAAGGAGAAGCACCCTCCCCTAAACCTCGGTGTAGTAGCTATTGAAAAGGGAGCCTTCAGGTCACCCTCGAATACGGTCGCCAACTTTACTTTACTTTACTACGTGTTCTATAAAACCGTTGATCTTGTTTGATGATTTTATTACCTTTTGATTGTAGTAAATGAAATTATGTGGTTTCGCCTAATAATTTCGGATGAGAGTTATTTTTAGAATATATCAAATAAGTTCATTTTTTTTTCTCTAACACCTAAAATTTAAACTCAGGCTTTGGTTTGACATCTACATTGGTTGCTTTAAATTCGATAATTTTTTTTTCAAACCTAATTTGAATCATAGAAATTTATGTGATTAGTTTAATACTTTCAGCCAAGGTATAGAGTGAAAAACAGCTTTCAGTAAATGCAGAAGGGAACATATTACTCGTCTTTATTTTGCAATTTGAATTCATTTTAACTCAGAAAGTTCATGCTTGTTTTCTTGTTCTTGTTCTTGTTCTTGTTCTTGTTCTTGTTCTTGTTCTTGTTCTTCTTCTTCTTCTTCTTCTTCTTCTTCTTCTAAAAAAAGAAAGACATATGCTAAAAAAAGAAGATAATTGATGTTATTGATTCTATTCGTGTTCCTGGCCCAGCAACATTAGAAAACTTACGTCTCTGAAATTTATTTAAAATTAAAACCAAATAGAATCTCTGTGAGGTAATCGTAAAGTGCATTCAAGGTTTTCAAAGTAAACAACTTGTTATCACTTTAAATATTTCCCACGATGGATGCTATATACTAATTAGTCCTATATTGTCATAGAATTCTGAATATCTACTGAAAGTGTTTGTTCATGGAAAAGAATTTAAGATTCCAAATACTTGAATCTAACTTCACGAGCAAAGCAAATTATCGAAGTTAATATTGAAAATATTTGTCATATAGTAGGTATATTAATTAAGGAATTAGCTATTTTAAATTGAAATAACACACACACATACACACACACACACATCCATCCAGCCATATATATATATATATATATATCAGTGGCGACTCAAGCCTATTTTTGCTACTCGTGCCACAATCTGTCAACTTCAGTTCCCAACCCGTGGTCCGTGGACCCAAAGTAAGTCATCAAAGTTGCTATTGCGTGATTCTACATTGTATTTCACAGTTTGACAAACGTACCTTGCATGGTGTTTTTTTCTGTAAACAATCAAGATACTATATAATTTGTAGTCTTGTTTATACAGTAGATAAGATATTTTTTTTCCTTTCAAAAGTATAGAAGAAAAGAGATGTTCATTACTATGACGAGAAAAATATGTTTATTAGAATAAAGAAATTGATGACAATATACACAGACACGGCTAGTAGTTTCAATTTCGCTTAAAATAAAGATTATTTGTTGAAAATGTATTCAAATAAACAAATTTTAGATACAGAATGTAATATATGCAACATTCATTAAAGGAATAGAGATCTGTTAGTGAAAAAACGAATTAAAACACGCCGTTTAACCAACATTTACCATAGCGATGATGATGACGTCGGCGACGGCTATAATCTGCTATCCCCCCTCTCTTTCTCTCGGTCTCTGTCTCTGTCTCTCTCTCTCTCTCGGTCCCTCTCCCTCTTCCTAAGACAGTTGTCAATTGTCAGTTGTGCTAATTTTTTTGAGCACGGTATCGAAAAGCGCATTAGACTCACGAATTTTTCTTTGATGGGGAAACTATGTAGTCCTCTTATTCGGGCTTGAATTGAATCGTATGTGACACCAGTCCCATTACTTTTCAGACATTCTTTGTTTTACACAAATGAGCCAGATCTGTTTCAAAAAGAAAGCTACTATACGCTAGTTTATGCCAAAAATAGTTGAGTAGAAAATGGCGAAATTGACTTGTCCTATCGAAAGAAACACATCCTTTAATAGAAGAGAAAGAACATTTCAAATATAGAGATCTGCATATTGAATTTGGGAGAATGTGGAGTAAGGAGATGGCAACATTATCGGGGGTAATAGATGCTCATTGTTTGGTTATGAAAGTGAGGGAAAATAAACCAAAGAATCCTTGGTATCATCAATTGACAAGAATATTGTTTTCAGCGTCACTAGTCTAATACTAAGAAGGAATTGTCCATAAAATAGCTTCATCGAACCACAACATTAGCACAAATTTTAAGTGATTGGCTAAGCTCCATTTATTATATAAAGCTAGGTATTAAGGTAAATATTTAAATGCCATGCTGATGATTAAAAATAAGGAAAGAATTTCAACTGAAAATCAGCAAACCATCAGCACATTTAGAAAAAAAAGAGATTATTACTAGTAACTTGGAATTTTGAAAGCAGACATCTTCTAACAAACGACAATACAGAAAGAACAAAGAAATGTTTCCCCCCAAAAAAATCTCATCAACGGGGTAAAACCCTTGTCTCTCCCTCTTGTAAGATATTATGGATCACTCTTAAAAGAGGCAAAAGACGAACTGAAACACAAGGACTTAAAGACAAGGAAATTGGTTACAATACACGATATTCAACTCTCGTACATCATATGTCTAGAAAGAATGAAGGAAGAGGTTTTGATAGAATCAAGTATTGTTGACAACAATTCAAGGATTCAAAGAATACAAAAATGGAGCAAAGAAATAATGATTACAACAGCCAGTAACAGCAATGATACCATAAAGCCCAAACACTAAAAACAAAGTTTTTATATTAATAGTAACAAGAAAATGGACACAATGAATACTTCAAACTACGAACTAAGGAAATTGCACACAAGATGAATTTTCACTGGCGAGGAAGATGAAACATCAATAGAAAAACTGAATCTCTTTTAAAAGCAGCGCAAAATTATGTTATAATGACGAATAACATTAAAGCAAAAATAGAAAATACTCAACATAATAGCAAGTGTAGGTTATGTGGAGACAGAGAAGGCAGTTAATGTCATTTTAAACGACTATAGAAAACTTTCATAAAAGGAGTACAAAACAGAAAATAAATGGATTGAAAAGCTAATCCACATGGAATTATGCTATCGATAAAAATTTGACCATGTTACAAATGGTATATTTACAAACAAGAATCTTTTCATTGATGTGACACAAAAATTTTCTGGGACTTTGAGATAAAATAGATAACTGAATCACGACTAGCAGAGCAAACCTAGAGTGTATTAACAAGAGGAAAATGTCATATCATGTGGTGGATTTTGCTGTTCTTGCTGTCAAAAGAGTACAATATAAGATAGAGAAAAAAGAAAAATACTTGGATCTTGCCATAAAACTGAAAACACTGAGAAAAATGATGGTGACGCTGATATCCATTGTTGCTGGTGCAATTCAAATGGTGCCGAATGGCTTAAAAAACACTGAAGGAATAGGAAATCATATAAAGAATCAATACCACTGTTGAGAATTGCTAGAATTACAGGAAGAGTTTGGGAGTCGTGAGGAGATGTGCTGTTTCCCCATATTCCAGTGAAAGACCATTCGTTAAATCTTATGTGAAATGATAATAAGCAAAAGATCAGAAAAAATGTTTGTGAATAAGTAGCACAATTATTTGTGCTTCGAGATAAGATCGGATGAACAAGCCCAATTTTAATCAAGTGAAATAAAAGAACTTTTAAACGAGTATACTTTATCTTTCCAACAGATAACATTGAAAATAAAGAGGAGTGAAAAATTGATGAATGCCTGGATCTAATAAAAAAGAGGAAGAATTTGAGTAAAATTAACGTGATATTGATACCTATAATATTTTGATCTCTTAGAACAATTCCGAAGAACCTGGAAAAGAGACCGTTAGAACTTGAAATTAGACGATGATCTGTAAACGCTAAATTCGAATAGCAGCTAGAACACTGATGAAAATCTTGAAGAGTTACAAAGACTTTCCGTTACTTTTATCTAATAAATATTTCCTACAAAAGGAGTGAGACACTTGAAGAGTTTCAAACAAGAAGATTAAGAAGTCAGAGATTGCCTTTAGAGGTCTGCATAAAATAAGCTTTGTTGAAAAATATTTATGATATGCACTAATTCAATCAAAAAGCAATCTTTTAAAACCACATTTGATTTAAAATCATTCAATGATACATTTCATCTGGGGCATGAATTCAAAAGCCTAAGTTATTAAATGATTTCATCTACAATTATGAGTAAAAATATTTTTGTGAATATTTTAAAAGATAATTTACCTGGATTATTAAAATCAGATTAATTCTTTTTTTTTTTTTTGGCGAAAATAAAATGCTGAAAGTTATAGATTCAATACTAAATGAATTACTCATTTTTTCTGCTGCATTTAAGATGTACTTATAAATGTTTATATATAGCAAATTTACCAAAAAATAAAACAATATATGTTCAATGTAAAATTTCAAAACAAGTTATCAAATAAAAAAGAAACAAACAATAAATCCTTCTTTTATTTATTTATTTATTTATCTATTCTTTTTAGTTTATAATGCCTGAAACGTTGTTCTTAATTAATAAATAAAATAAATTATGAATGATAATTATCCCCAGCCATTCAAATAAGTAAGAACAAAGGAGTAATGGTATATCTTCGTTGGAAATAAAATCAGGGACCCCATTTAAATCTTAGATGAGGGTTTTTGCATGAATCCTCTTTAAAAAGCTAAATATTCATCTGCTCTACCAGCTATATCTAAATAGTTTGGTTTGGTTTCTTTATTTAATGGCATATCAATCTTTGTAGGTTATTTAATGCCAAAGCCATTCTCCTAGAAGAAATAGTAGTGGTACTATTTAACCCATAATTGGGAGGATAAGGGGGTTCATACTTTTCCCAAGGGTATCTTCCGAAAGTGGACGTAATAACGCGACTGGAATACGAACTCGCTTACTACGATTCCGCAGTCCATCGCTTTAACCGTTACACCACGAGGACACGCCCTCTAAATAGTAACCCAGACTGCATATTTAGAGCTGGTTTGGCAATCTCTGTAGGAGAAAGAAAACTCTTAAAATTGACCTTGTGTCACATCCTCTGTGTAATGGAAATGTTGGGTAAATACAGTAAAATGTACTCTATATAAAGTCATCTTGAATCAATAAGTTTCTAATTCCTTCTTGCCCATTTAAACGTAGCAGTATAACTATTAAGACTTCTTAGCTGCTTCTATATATTCATGACAATAATCTTGAGATGACAGCTATTTATAATTTTCGACGGTCGCACAATGGAATAAGAAAACGTTATCTTCAATTGTCTTCCTGTTTCGTGCTGAAAAACTCCCTAGAAGCGCGAGCTTGCTTGGTGGGTTGATTCTTTAATTCACACTAATGTCTTCAGGGAACGCGAAGTATCTCTTCCTCTAAAGAGAGGATTTAAAGCTTCCGATGGTCTAAGTGACACATTACAACATATTACATTCATCGTGAAAATGAGATGTCAGCCGGGTTACTTGTTAGCGTCTATCTTTCAAAACTGAATCATATGATAAGGTTTCACTATTTTACATAGTAAGATTATTAAACTTTTAAGCCTGCAGTTCCTCTCTGTCTCTGTCTCTCTCTCTCTGTATCTATCTATCTATCTATCTATCTATCTATCTATCTCATATGTCAATGTATATCATATATAAATCAACAAATATATACCAATTTTAGAATATTATATATCAATCTAATAATATCATCAGGATTTAAGAAAATATATTGGTAGCAAAGATAATAATTATTCAGTTTTATAAAGTCAGACACTAAATTAATAGATTTTGTAATTCAGCTCAAATAAAACCTATTACATAAGTAAATGATAAGTAGAACAAATTAGTAATCGTCACACAAGAGCAGGTGCTTTGTGTTTGTTTTCGTTATACGCAGCGTAACACTGTGGAACGCTGGTTGGGTTATTTGTTTGGTAACGGTAGTCAGCCCATGTTTATTTCTTTAATGCTGAAGTCAGTCATTATTTTCAGACAAATATATAGTTCTATGATAATAATAATAATAATAATAATAATAATAATAATAATAATAATCAAATGAATCAAAGAACAAGAAAACTAATAACCATGCTTAAGGCATTACATACCAGAGATGCCGTTGACAGACTACATACGTTGGACATTCAATAAGTTTCCAGCCTTTTTTGTATAGGCATTTAAAATTGTCGTAGACTCTTCAAAATTCAGTATACATGGTATGAGTTGAATGACCAATTTTTATGATTTCAGATTCCAATGAACAGCTACAGCAGGAATTTGAATAAACCCTACTAAAGTCTGATTGTCACAGCTGGTGAATTTCAAAAATGCATTCTGACACATTAGAAGAACGTTATGCAATAAAATTATGTTTTAAACTTGGAAAAATACCAGAGAAACGTATGGAATGCTTCAGACAGTTTTCAGAACATCTTGCATTAATCGAGCATCAGTTTTTGAGTGGCATAAGAGATTCAAGGAAGACAGGGAGTCTGTGAGGTATGATGAGAGTTATCGGAGGAGTAAGGAAGTCAATACACCAGTGTTGATTGGCCAAAGGGTTATGGTTAGGCTTAGGCTTACTATGTTGCGGTTTTAAGGGAGTTCTGGAAGAGATTCCGTCGAAAGAGTCCAGCACTCTTCAAATCGGATCAGTGGCATTTCCACCAGAGAAATCCACCAGTCCACAACTTTACCTTGTCACAGAATATTTGACCAAGATGGGCATCAAAACAGTTCCTCACCCTCCCTATAGTCCAGATCTTGCTCCCTGTGACATTTGCTATTCCCTAAGGTCAGAGGTTATCGTTATGAGACAATGGAGGAAATGAAAGAGGCCGTACGAAGGTCACTGACACACTCACACAAGAGGACTTCCATGGTACCTTCAAGTAACCATTCTCGCTAGATATAATTTTAAAGCAATCATATTGTTTCAAGCTACTCATTATCAATTATTTCTTAGACAATTTTATATCTTTAATTATGTATTTCTTTGAAGTAGCAGTAGTAATGATAATAATGATAATAATAATGATAATAATAATAGCGGCAAACTACCACAAAAGTAGTACAAGACTAGACAGGGTTGGGCTGGAAGTTGATCCACTGGGAATAGCGTGTTAAATTGATATTTGGCTATTCTAATAAATGGTGTATACACAAATAAGAATCCCTCGTGAAGAAAGAGACACCCACAAATCTTAGAGGTACAGATATAATACGTAATCTCGGCCAGAAGACCAGATCAAGTGATAACAATCAAAAATGAATAAATAAATAAGAGAGAGAAGGACTATGGTAAATAGTGGACTTCGCCATACCAGCAAACCACACTATAAAAAAAAAGAAACAAAAAGATTGACAAGTACTTGGATCTTGCCAGAGAACTAAAAAGATATGGAGCATGAAAGTATTGCCGATACCAATTATAGTTGGTGTGGTCTGAAGAGTTCACATAGGTTTGGTAAAGGGTCGAGAAGAGCAATAAATCGGTACACGTGACGAGACCATCCAAACTACTGTATTATTAACCTCGGCCAGAATACTGAGAAGTGTCCTGGAGATTTGTGTATACCTGTTGTCACTCAGACTCCAGTTAAAGACCATCAGCTAACATTGGGTGGGGAGACTCGTAAGGAATATAAGGATACTGATTTACAAGCCTTTATTTGGCTTTGATTTATTATCTCTACCTAAAGTTGATCATGTATGCTCGCGTATATTTTTGAAATATTCTAATCCAATCCTAATAATTAAAGCAATTAGATTTAGTTCACAACTGTTTTTACCGGTAAATACTTCATACTTGCTTACAAAATTAAAGCAGGAAGATGAAATTCTTTAATATTCTTTTAAAAATCAATCCTACTATCATCGGAAACAAATCTTTTTTGAACCAAAAATGATACACGAATAGGTTCTACCTCTAAGTTGTCCATTTGGCTGGGAGTGTAGAATAAACCGACTGCTTCTCTACGGAGAGGTAATACCCACCCTCCAATGAGTGTCCAGTGTATGACACTAAACAATCTGATGGTGAGGTTACAGTAATGCTAGAGCTTTGGGGAATGCAGTGTACCCCTTCATTGCCATCGCTCCCAGGTCCACTCTGGCCCGTAGTGTTAACACCTGAGAGGGTCCTATCTCTAGGTCAAATAGGACTAAACTGTGCCCTTATACTAAACTGAATCATTTGAAATATGACCGCTTAGTTATTTAAACTCCGAACTTATGCTAAACTGAATTGCTTGAAATAGAATTGTTTTAATATTTAAATTGTATACTTATGCTAAACCGAATTGTCTGAAATAGAACTGTTTTCGAATGCTTAACTATGTTGTTTGAAATAGAACAGTTTATTTTTATTAAAATGGATTTGTCATTAAATAAAGGTTGATATGGCATAAAACCCAAACAATCAACAAACTAAAATTTACCCCTTCGATTCATAGTCGATATGGGAGTAATTGAAACGAAAGTCTGGTTCCCTATTCCGAAAGCTACAAAACTGCAGCCAAACCACCGAACGTTGTTGTGTTATGCGCAGGCCACGTAACTCTATGTTTCTCTGCGCACTTGTGTGTGTGTGTGTGTGTGTGCACGACGATATAATGAGATTGTCGGAACATCTGCTTTGGATTGTTAGTGAATACAAATTCGAAATCAATGTTCGAGAAAAAAGCGTAATAATTGATACCTGAGATTTTGGTGGGGCGGGGGTAAAATTGTTACTGAAATTAGAAAACATTCTTCAAAAATGTTGTCCAGACACAAATATCTTGTTCCGGTTCTTGACACCTGCAACTATTCTAAGGTTAAAAAACAGAAGTAAACAGTCAACCAAGTGATCAAATGAAAATGGAAGTGACTTGGATTTGACAAAACAAGCAAGCCAAAAAAAGAAAAAAAGTTCAGTTAGAGTCTTCTTCACCATTCGCGATTATAGAAAAAAAAAACACAAAGAAAAGCATATAGAGATAAAGAGGAAGACTGAGAGAAAAAAAAAAGAGACAGAGTAAGAGAGTGCGGAGAGAATGAAAAAAAGTTAGTGAGGAGAAAGTTTTGGGAAAGAAACTGTCTGTAAACATTTGTAAAATAAATCTTAGCTGAGAAATATTAGAACAAATGTATAAATTAATGAGAGAGAATGGGACAGACTGATAAACATAGACATAGAAAGAGAGATAGAAACAGAGAGAGAGAATCAGAGAGAGAAAAGAGAGAGAGAGAGTGTGTGTGTGTGAGATAGATAGATGGAGAGAGAGAGAGAGAGAGAGAGAGAGAGAGAGAGAAAGAGGGGTGAGAAAGAAAAAAAAATGAAAGGGAAGCGAGAAATGTGAAGCGAGAGAAAATGCATGTGCAAATTTACCCAAGTATTTAAAACTGGCAAAAAACATAAGAAAAAAGATATATATATATATATATATATATATATATATAAAGAGAGAGGTGGGGAGAGAGTTTGTGTGTCTTTTTGTGTATGTGTGAGTTTGAGTGTGTGTAAAAATAGGCAAAAGGGCAATAGTTTGATATACGAACACAGAAAATTATTAAAACGTGTGGAAACTATTTTCCTCTTGTTGCTACGAAATACCTTCATTTTTATCCTTGTGAACATGCCTAAGTTTGAGATTCTGGATGATCATAAAGTAATCATCTCCATTCAAACTCTTATCTTATTATGTTAAATAAATTATCGAATTTCCAAAGCGAGACTACTTTAAACATTTTACATGATTCGGCACCATCTCATACACTCATGGCAATATGAAAATTATGTTTGGTTTTCTTAGTCAACATTTGGTTTTTATTGATTAAGATAGCTTTTGGCAATTCTTTAAAAGGAAAATATCAACTTAATGCACGTGAATGTACTGCCTATATCTAATAATCTCGCATGAATAGATGTGTAAAACTCGTTTATTTAATACTGTGTAAAATCCTCTCATTATTCATGGTTAATCTAGGTAAATGATATATATATATATATATATATATATATATATATATATATATATATATACTCATTGGTCTAGTGGGTAGAGTGTTCGTCAATGGTCCGAGAGACCTGGGTTCAATACCAGGTTGCGTCATACCAAAGACTCAAAAATGATACTTGATACTCAGCAATATATGATACGTAACAAGGGTAAAGGAGAAACGCCCTCCCCGACGCCTCGGTGTAGTAGCTATTGAAAAGGGAGCCTCCTGGTCACCCTCGAATAAGGTCACCAACATTACCACTTAACTTATATATATATACATATATATATATATGTGTGTGTGTATATATGTGTGTGTCTGTGTGCGTGTGTGTGTGTAGAAAAATGCATATATATATATATATATATATGAGTTCCAAAAGAACTTTATGGTTTAGAAAAAGGGTTGTTTTTAAAAATGTTCTATGTTATACATGAACACATTTCCATGCATATATATATAAACAGAGAAAAAGAAAGAGAGACAGAGACAGAGATTCATAGAGAGATTGATATAGAAATATTCTGACTTATATATTTTCAGGGCATTAACCAACAAATTCATATATACCAGTCATATTGAGTTAAAAGACACAATTAAGAGATGTTTTTCTCTTACATTGTAAAACAGAGAATATACATATACATGATGTATGTGCAAATATAAATAAGTGCTTTTATAAGCAATT
The DNA here is from genome assembly GCA_963585895.1 of Sepioteuthis lessoniana. NCBI lineage: Eukaryota > Metazoa > Mollusca > Cephalopoda > Myopsida > Loliginidae > Sepioteuthis > Sepioteuthis lessoniana. Next base: position 45,239,557 of record OY757924.1, on the reverse strand, counting down.
TTTCTTCATCTGTGATACTCCAAAATAGCTAGTTCTACTATTTATAAATCGTCCCTAACGTATTTTCCATTTCTGGAATGTGGTTTGGTTGTCGCTTTGAGGAATTAGATTCAAATATTGTGGTGTACTTTTCAGTTAACTGTCCACAAAAATTGTCTTCTGTTCAGGGTTTGAAATGAAAAATTCTGCCGTATCGAAATCTGGAGAAAAAATTGCTGCCCAACAGAATTTATCTATTTTTTTTTTGCCAACTATTTTCGATGCCATTGTGGTAATTTGACAAGAAATGTCGTCCAAATTTTGGATAGTATTCTTGGATATTTCCCCAGGTATATATTTAGCCAAACTCTCCGGCACAAGAGGGGTGAGAGACACAAGGTCAATTTAACTAGAGGAAAAAGGTTTAAATACAGAGTTCTTGGGCCTTGTGCTCACCTATAAAATCGTTAAATTTCGTCTTTTTCTATTTTTGGGAAATAAACTGAGTTTTCTACTTTATGAACTGGTTTTCCGTGGGAGGATTTAGTGCAATTTGTATGCCTATTTGAGCGTGACATTTTTATGATATTAATTTCATCCTAAGTATAGAAACATAAAATTTCACCTGAAAGCTGAAAAAATGTTTTTACGGCAGGTACAACTTTTGTTTTTGTTAATCCAAATAAAGTAAATAAACAGCATCCATTGTCTAGGGATATTGGTGATCAAAACAATAATTAAAAAAGGACGCCAGTGGTGCAGAATTATAGTGAACAGATATTTCCCAAACTAATCAGGAATGTATATATATTCTTACTTTTATCGCTAAATCAGATTTAATTTTGGATGAAACAAAAGAAACGTTTCGTTGAATAAATCACACACACACACACACACACACACACACACATATATATATATATATATATATATATATATATATATATGTGTGTGTGTGTGTGTGTGTGTGTGTGTGTGTGTCTACAAATTAAGATATATTGGAAAATGAGAATGGCGTTAAAATAATGCAGAAGATTTTGAAATGGTATAAAATCATTTGCAGTGAATGTTACAGTCCAGCATGTATCTAATTGAGAAGTAATAAAAATAATATATATATATATATATATATATATATATATAAGATATTCGGATGATGAATTTATTCATAAACGAAAAATATGTCACGATAAAAAGTTTCGTTTCTCTCATACACTTCTCATCAACACAGTGGTAATATGTGTTATTGTACCATCGTAATTTTATTAAAGCTTAAAAGAAAAAAAAATCTTCCGCATTATATTTAAAACTTTTAAAAATGTAAATGTAATCCTTAAGCTAGAACATTAGGTTTTAACACTGACCTGATCAAGGTTTAATTTAGGAAAACAAATTGAAATCTTTAACATCAGCATGATATGTGGTTATAAATGAACTATTCCTTTGAATACTTAATTTATACTCTTTTCATGCTCGTGGTGTAATGGTTATCGTCGTAGGGAATGGACACGGCGATACAAGTTCAAATCCAGGACGAGACTGATTGCATTTCACATATCACGAATACCCTTGGGAAATGTATGAATCCAATTATTCAACCTCCAGCTATGAGGAAATGGTAGGGCAGACTGGGTTCTTCAGCCTTGGTGAGGCAACTAGTTTGATATACTGAAAACTTTAAATTCAACCCTGTTAAATTCCGCTTAAAAATTCACCTTAAGTCATATTCTGCCTGAGCGGAGAGTTGGTAATTATGGCTATACTCTTCCCATGTTTACATGACAATGGATTTACAGTTTCATATATATATATATATATATATATATATATATATATATATAAAGTTAGTATTTTATTATTTCCTAATTAGTCCAAATGATTCTTTTCTTTTTATTTTATTGTATTTATTGAGATGGCTATTGTAATGCAAAATAATTATTCGGGTTAAATGAATTTCGAAGAAAAAACTTCATCATCATAGACTTTTTTAGCCCTCTAAATAAATACAATACGATAAAATAATATATATATATATATATATATATATATATATATATATATATATATATATATATGCTCCCATACCCCTGTAGGGTTGAGCTCTCTAGCGAAGGAGGTAATTAGCGTAATGCAAGGCTCTTCATATGAATCGAGCTTTCTGTAGACGTTGAGCGGATATATGTAAACAATAACAATTATGATTCATAACCGTTTAAATTTCCCCAGCTTGCGCTAGTTTCCTCGTGTCTGTGTGGTAGAATTTTGGATTGGCGTTTGAGTCAACCAGATTTCGATCCCAGCTTCGGGAATCTAGCCTGTCTAGCCACCCTGAAGAGTTCTGATAGAACGAAACAGATCAGTCTTTGGATGACAATATATATATATATATATATATATATATATATATATATATATATATATATATATATAAACAACGGGCTGAAAAGCTCATAGCCAGGAAAATTCGTTTATAAATGTATAATAAACGTAATTAAGCCAACACCAATTAAATAATCGTTTGAAACTCACGCGGGACTATGTTGAAAAACCCTTACTTAGTCAATTTTCAAAGGTTGACAAATAACAGCTTAGGGAATTTGATTAAATGATTTTTTTTTTCAGCATCGTCCCACGTGAGTTTCATACGATTCTTTAATTGGCGTTGGCTTATTTCCGTTTATTAAAAAATTATCAAAATTTAAAATGAATTTTTCAGGCTATGAACTTTTCAGCCCGCTCGTATATATATATATATATATATATATATATATATATATATATATATATATATATCAATCAAAACACTGTGATACGAGGTGGGAATGCTTGATTGTCTATGATAGCTATAAAAAAAACGTCTTGAGATATTTTTGTTGAATGCATTTCAGTAGAGAATTCTGATTAAATGATAAATGTACCAAATCATTGAATTTCAAACTCAACCACATAAAGGCCCGTTTCCAACCAAGTGATTATTTACCACTTGTTGGCATCATTATTCCCACTCATACATTTACTCCTTTTATTCACACGTCATTTTTTCCCCGGCAAGTCTGCTTCATTCATTTCTGCATTATGCATTGTTGAAAGAAGCAGTCACGAATGATGAAGGATTATGGCATTCAAGTCTGCCTGCGTGTAACAGCAGGAGCAGCTATGGTCATCATTTTATAAGGAAATTGTAATGGCAGACATCAATATAAAAGGCGAATATCAATGTATTCAACAAGCGAGAAATCGGCAAAGCAAGAGTCGAGGATGTGTATATGGGTTTAAATCCATTTCTTGTCCAAGAGATAACTAGGATGGCTTTGGCAATAAATAATCCACGAAATTTAATATACATTTTCTTCTGAAGACAGAATGATCTATATTTTTAAAATTTCGATGATTACAGTATTTTTATAAAAGTATTTTTATCAAACCTGACGAATCGATATGCAACTTGCATCAACACGTTCGTAGGTATGCAAGAATTCATCCGACTCCTTCACGTACCCAATGTGACACAAGGCCAGTTTGTTAATTGAGTACAACTGGTTTGAATTCAGTGTTTTCCTTCACCTAGCCTGGTTATCATACCAAGGTTAAAGATCCCTACTAAGAGAGAATAATTGCGTGCATGCATTTCCTCACTGTATCAGAGCTTTGTGAAATTTAGCCTTATCCAATGACGAAACCCGTTTAACCAAGAACGCCATCTTATTTGTGGTTATATTGAATAAATTGGAAAAAAGATTCTGGCAAAGTCAACTAGTTGGCTGACTAACCTAAACTGGGTAGGAACCGATTACGTTCAGAAATATTTTTCCATATTTATTGTGGTTGATGGTTCCGATTCATAGGTTCTTGGACAACCTCTCGATGACAGCTATTTCGGTGATTGCAAAGTGTTGGATGGATAGGGGGAAAATCTTCCTCACAATCGTCTATAGCCAATTTGCCTTTTTCTCTCCTTTCAGTCTCTGAGGAAGTGGAAACAAGAAGAAATGAATACTCCCCTATTCATTTCTTCTTGCTTCCACTGGAGTAAGCTTCTCGTTTTGGAATGGGGGTCTCTTTCTTGGGGCTGGGTAATGGATAAGCATGGCTTTGGCAGCAAATAACCCACGAAGGTTGATATGCTATAAAAAAGAAACCAAATCAAACTATAAATGCATACACAGATTAAAATTGTCAGTAGAATAAATAATAAAAAAGGAAAAGATAAACTCTGCATATTCAATAATTAAAATTAATAAGAAAAGTTATGGGTTTAAGGGTGAATTGCAGCGTTCACCGCGGACCAAGATGTGATATTAATACAAGTGATTATTTACAAAGATTTTTTGCTTAGATATTGCACAAGACCGTATGAATGGGGCATCCAATGAGACTTGATCACACTCATGAAGATTTGCTAGTCGAGATTGCTAACCATTACAGCACACGAGGCACCCAGGAAATTAATAGAACTGGATATTGCACATTAATAACTTGGCATGCATTTCTCAGCAAGTCAAGGAAAATACTTTGGTAAAAAAAGTTCAAAAATAAATTTCAATAGCATAATTTATGAATATTAGAACTAAAATAAATGGGGGCAACAGGATAGTATCTCTGTCGACCCTTTCAGTGAACTTATTCTCTCTCTCTCTCTCTCTCTCTCTCTTTCAAAACCACACATTTTTCTGTAGCTGCCCTCTTAAGATTTACTTGGTCTCTTTTGTCGCCAGGGGACCGTGGTTATAGAAATATACTCATATCAATAAAATACGCTACTGTTAATAGTTTAAACGAATAAGAATATATTCGGTATGGATACTTAGGATCTGGGTGTCTACTGCTCTGTAAATCATTTCAGAAGCAAAATTAAAAGAGTAGTACAAAATAGTAAAGTAAAGTTGGCGACTGTCGTCGAGGGCGAACAGAAGGCTCCCTTTTCAATAGCTACTACATCAGATTGCTCCACTTTACCCTTGATACGTACCTTATATTGCTGAGTGTTAAGAAAGTAGGCATCAAGTACCATTTTAAAAGTATTTGGTATGACACGACCTGGGATTGAACCGAGGTCTCCTGGACTATTGGCGAACACTCTACCACACTACCTCACCATGTTGTGCCACTATCACGGATAACCCTGATCCTCTCTCGCCACTTCTCCCTATCATTTATCGCCTCTGGCAGGTCTTCAGGGCTACATCGCGTATCCTCACATAGCTGCTGTATGTATGTTTGAGCTGGTCGTCCTGCTTTTGCTTGGCTATATGCGGGGGTCCATAGGAGTACATCACTTATGAGCTCGTCCTTACTTCTCCAGCAGTGTCCTGCATGTCTGGTTAATCTAGCTAGGATAGTTTTCGTGATGGGAGGTAGGTGGCCGTATAGTTTGTGCCTTGTCGGGTGTTGTTGCCAGGACTGATACGGCTAATGCTGATAACATCATCAAAATAACTAACATGAATTGGAGAAATATTTACTAATATAAAATCAGTAATAAATTTGTTCACACATATTTTATTACTCAAACTCACTTATTCGCATGTCTGCCTTCAAAGAATTCACAATCATTTATAAACATATTTTGATTAAAGATATTTTCATTTGCATGGCCAGTCTGTAACATTATTCCATATAAAGTATTTTTTTACATTTTCTTTCTGAAATAAAAAAAAAAAGGCTACCCAGAGAAAAAGATGGAGACCCCCGAGGCATAGTTACTAACTTGATGGACAGGGACGTCTTCATAAGCGAGTTCAAATTTCAGTAGAACAATTTCACTTTCGGAATGCTCATAGGGAAACAATGAAACCCCTAATCGCCCAACTATGAGTTAAATAATACCATTACTATTTTTCCATATGTATGACTATGATAATTAATAACATACGGAATTTGATACGCCTATAAACAAAGAAACGAAACGAGATTAAACCAAAAGAAAAATGTTTTGTCTCTTCATAAAACCTTTTTTTCTGCGTATTAGAATATATTTTACTTGCGCCGTTGTATAAGACATACCATTTGTCCCAACAAAATGAGCAAAGTAATTTCAAAATAAAATTTAGAACAAATCAAGTAATTTTCGTCTAATGATCATTTTATATCATTATAATTAATTTTGACTGTTATGTTCTTTCATCTTTTATAACTTACTCTCTTGCAATTGCAAAAGACGATATTTTGCAGAAATAATGACCGGAGTTAATTTTGATAAAAGGAAGTGAAATAAAAAAAAAAAAGATGGAACAAAATAGTGGTCAAAATTATTATTCATCTCAGTACGAGTTTTTTCACAATGATAAAAGTTGGATGTCTTCACTGAAGTCTGAGTGACAGCAAATTTTTCACGTCACCATCAGTCCTCTTCTGTCAATTGCAGGAGTGTTGTGGCCTGGAGAGGGTCATTTTTTCTTTTGACCATCCAGTCTTTTTTCCATGTTTTTCGGGTGTTTACCAACTATTATTGATACTATTGTCCTTTGTATATTTCACTACTTTATTATGATTATAATTATTATTATTATTTTGGCGCATCTGTTAGTGTAATGGTGTGCAAGCTCGACTAGCAATTCTTCGCGAGTGAGTTCGAGTCTCATTGGGTGCCTCATTCATTCTGCCTTGTGTCATATAGAAGTAAAAAGCTTCTAAAATTATTATTATTATTGATATTGTAATTGTTGTTATTATTATTCTGCTTGCAAGCTTTTCAAACCAGAATAAGCTGATGGTCTTTTGCTGAATGATAGTAATTCCATTCTAGTCTTCATGACTCTTCTTAGTATACTGGCTGATCTTATCATCGCAGTAGTTTAGATGGACTTGGCTCGTCCTCCGATTTCAACTCTTCCAGAATCCTTAATAAGATTTTATGGACCGTTCCAGTCGTAGAAATTACAATTGGTATGACCGTTTCCTTTGTGTTTCATAGCTTTTTAAATTTTTTTGGCAAGGTCAGTGTCACTCTTTCTGTATTTGGTTCTACAAAGTCTACTATCCAATAGTTTCACTTTTTTTGTAATAGTTATCACTTGATATGGTCTTTGGACCAGGTTAAGGTGATCTGTTCATTTTGATTCTTCGTCGAATCTACAGTTCCTCTAATCCATTTTCTTGAACTCTGAGGTCCGTTCATCTACCACAGTTGGTATCACCGGTACTTCAATTTTCTATATCTTTTTCAGTTCTCTGAAATGTTTGTCTCGTTTTCTGGGACATATTCTTGTTTGTGCTTAAACTATTTTTTCAGAATGGCTCAAATCTTAACATCTCGTGCAATTCCCAGTAGAGGATCCTTCCTTCCTAGGAATGTCTACTCTTCTGTTATTTTTGTGCCCCTAAACTGGATATGCTTATTATATGATTAACTCTATCGCCACTTTATGTACACTTGCTATTATTTCATTATTATCAATTTTAGTTTGATATTAATTCTTATGACATTATTATTAGTATTTTAAGAAAATCAACAACAGCAACATTAACAAAAACAACAATAACAACAAATACAACAACAATAATAATAATAATAATAATAATAATAATAATAATGATACTACTACTAATAATAATAATATGGAACATGAAGGTGACAATTATACCAATTGTGGTTGGTGCCTTTGGCACGGTAACTAAAGGATTATTAAAGGGCCTGGAAGATTTGAAAGTTGGCGACCGAGTGGAGACCATCCAATCAACAGCATTATTGAAAACTGCCAGAATACTGAGAAGAGTCCTGGAGACTTGAGAAGACTTGCTGTCACTCAATCTCCAGTGAAATACCATCAGCTTACGCTGATGTGAAAACTCTAATGAGTAAATAGTGGAACATGCAGGTGACAATTATACCAATTGTAATTGGTGCGTTTGGAACAGTAACTAAGGGATTACTAAAGGGACTAGAGGACTTGGCGGTTGGCGGACGAATGGAGACTATCCAAACGAGAGCATTGTTTAGAACTGCCAGAATACTAAGAAGAATCCTGGAGACTTGAGGAAACTTGCTGTCACTCACTTCAGTGAAAAACAAACGGCTATCGCTGATGTGAAAAGCTCTAATGAGTGAATAATAATAATAATAATGGCTACAACAAAGCCTACGGTGTGGCTCCTCAATTCTGGATAGTAGCTTGTGAAAAATGTGCAATGTATCCATCAAAGTCTTAGATATCATCTCGGGAGCCATGAAGAACTTGGAAATATAATTGATAACAGGAGAAAAAATTATCAGAGGTGAAAGTACAGAGACGCACCCTCCATCTATTTGTTATAGCACTGATACCACTCAATTATATACTTAAAAAGTGGACAGGGTGGTCAAATTTTCAAAATTAAAAGGAAAGATTAATTACATTATGTACATGGAATTATCAAGGTGTTTGCAAAAATAAAAATAAAAATATAGAGACAGAATATGCTGCAAGAATATAGAAACGGAATTTGGCGTAGAAAAATGTGCCAGGCTTATAATGAAAAATGGAAAAAGAAAAATAATGGTAGAAATAAATCAAGAAAAAAATCAGACCACTAGTAAAAAAGGAAAACTTCATGTACTTGCGCATATTGAATACGGACTTCATCAAACAAGCGAAGAAGTTTAAAATAAGACCAAATTACACCAGAGGAACAAGAAAACTTCTCTAAATCAAGCCTGGCAGCAGAAATCTCATTTAAGGGATAAACACATGGACATTTCTCCTTTTAAGATACTCGGATTCATTCTCAAAATGGACAAAGGAGGAACTTTGACAAGTCAAACTAAAGACAAGCAAATAAATGATGATTACAAGGCATCCAAGACGTAACATAGACAAAAGCTATATTTCAAGGAAAAGAAGGAAGACAAAAAAACAACATTGAATATAGCGTAGATGTATGAATACGAGGACGCAAGGTCTACATTTAAAAGAGCAAAGTAAGACTTATTAAAAAAAACAATAGCAGAAAAAACAATAAAGGAATGAACATAGCAACAACAAAATTAGGAAACATAAATGAAAAAAAACCCAACTCTGTAGATATTTCAAGCGACAAATTGGTTAAATCTTATACGAGAAAACCTCAAAAGAGAAACGAAAGTGGAATCTAAGGAGAAAAAGTCAATACCTCCTGATAGCAGCAAAAATCAACGCCATAAGTACTTAAAAAAATCGATTATGTGCAACAGAATAGCAACATAGATTATGTGGTGGCATAGACGAAACGTTTAACCTCATAGTAAGCGGATGTTGCTTTCTAGCACAAAAATATTCGAACATCAGACACATCTTGGTGGGAAGGTCATCCAATGGGAATTGTACAAGAAACTGATAGTTTACCACCCTACTAAAGGGTATATCCGTAAATCAAATCCGTCCAAGAGAATGAGATGCATAACATTTTCTGGAATTTCGACATACAAACGGATAACCTGATCGCGGCCAGGACACGAGACCGAATTGTATAATCTAACTAATTGCGTGTGTGATTGATAAGGAGATTCATACCTTACACAACATGAGAATTTCACATACTACTCAAACTGGAGTTCGAACTCGTTTACAGCGTAGCCACTGTCCGGCATATTAGTCACAACACTACGGTGATCTTTAAAGACAGACTGGATTTTTAAAATATTTCTATATAAATCCTGTCTAAAACAATAAATTAGTATGAAGGCATAAGAATTATCCAAACAACTGAGAAGTGAGTTCTTCTGGCCAAGTAGCTAACGTGCTGGGCGGCAATAGCGACGTAAGCGTGTTCGAACTCCAGTCACACTTATACATTCATTTTCGAAATTACATCCTTGACAAAGATACGAAACCCACTTAAACACCCTGCAATAAGTTTACTGGTAATACTATTGTTCCACTAAATGTAAAATACAGCTTGGCTGACTATATGGGACGAGGCTAAAATCCCATGGTGCAGTCACAAAGTGATGTACCGGAAGAGGGTGACCTGTGAACTGCATGACAGTTATTTCCGCTCGACGATGATCAGACATGTCACTCCAGGAGGAGATTGCATGGTCGAAGAGACGTGTTCATATCTCCACGTGGGAGTTTGATGGTAATATAAGGTCGACGATTTTGAACGGAAGACAGTGAAATTCCGCTGCTCACGCATCTTTGCCCGTCGTTACCCCGAGTGTGTTTTCTCGGCCATCGCCTAACTTACACCGAAGTGTCTTGGCCTCATAGACGAACGATTCGAATCCCTCTCCTGATTGCTCCTACTTCACACAAGCGTCCGTCGAGAATATATATATATATATATATATATATATATATATATATATATTGCGTGTTGTCGTTTGTTTGACCAGAGCGAAACGTAACATAAAAAGATAGTTTTGACATTAAAAAAACCCAAAACAACGAAGGTTGATACAACATTAAACAAAGAAACCAAACCAACCAGAATCGGCCGACATTTATTTCCACCTCTTCGCATATATTAGGGGGAATCAAATGTTTTGCAATATTTTCCTAATCTGCGTCACAATAGGGCACTTCCGATGCTTTTGCTGAGGTCATCTAGGTAACCAATCACATTAGACTGTGAGATGTCGAGCTCGTCTGGTAATCTGAATTTTACATGTCGGATTTTACTCAATAGTTTGAAGCATTTTTTTTTTTAAATTCAGGTTTTTAGACCAAAATGACCTTGCCTTAATGTCGAGGTTCTTGCAACTAGAGTGAAAAGACTTAAAATCTTTAGTTAACGTACAGTGATAAACTTATCCTTCACTTTTCACACAACAATTTTTTGTTAGTTTCACGGCTTTATGGTACTGTTCAAACGCATAAAATATAACTTCCAGATGTATATTACGTTGTTCGTTCATTTGCAAGTCTCTCGATTCATATATGAAAAAAAAGCGATGCATTAAACGTCAGCACATCAACTACTACTATACTACCGACCACAGGTTATATCTTCCGTGGTTTGACATGTTTCAGCCAAGTGATAAAAGCGTCGCAAAAAAGACGTTTCCATTGTTTTGTAAAACTATTAAATCACCGAGTAATTAGCAGATTGTGATCATTAAACCTCTGCACTGATTTTCACAGAAGTACGTTTGCAGGTTTTCTAATCAAAATGTACCTCAATAACCTAAATAAAGGAATAATGAACTCAATAAACCAATGACCTAAATAAATTTCATTAGTGCTTTAGTTTAGCTTATTTACTTTAATGGCATATTAACCCTTGATGTTTATTTAATATCACATCCAGTTTATACATATACATGAATCATAAGCGAATATTGTTGGGGTGACTTTAGTTTTTAGTGAGTTAGAGCTATTCTTTTTTTTACACTTTGTTTAATGGTATAATGTAAAAAACAAAAGAAATATTTAGTAGAATAATTCAAAATGAGGTTCGTTGAACCGACACTCGATCGCGGATGGGTAGCAAGATTTACGTAAATTTCTCATAATACACGCAGCCATTTTTCAAATCATATTTCACTGTTACACCTCTGAGTCAACATCTAAGCTGAGCCTAGTTAATAACTGATAGGGCCTCGGTGATATACACTTTTATATTCAGTGATTTCAGTTTCTGTGCAAAAAAAAAAAAACCAACAACAAAAAAAAAAAAAAACCGTTCAGAGAAAGGCCCTGAAATGGTGCACATTCTCTCCCGATGACCCTAATACAATTTTTCGATGAGAAAAGGATTGAGGTTAAAACTTTCATTCAACAAAGAATCCTATTATGTAGAGTTTCTCTGTGGAATGTCAATAGCAAGAGAAACATCTGACTGTCCACTCACTTTGAGGTGAGTTTCAATTACTCATAAAGTAATTCCCTTCTACTGATATGTAACATCAGTAATTATTTTTATGATTATTCCAATTTGATGTAATATAAATCATTTATTTGCAGAGAGTTAAATGTCTTCAAGCATTGCTATTCGATATCAATAATAATATTTTCATGCATTCCTTTCTAAAAGGAATAACATTCACACAACAATACGGTATCAGATAGTAATACTATTCCCCGAAAACGAGTGAACGGTTCTATTTAACAATAGATGGGACATTTCAGGTACTACCTCTCATATTTTATGGAACTGGGAGTAATTAAAGTGAAATAGTACTCCACATGCTCCAAACCTCCAGGACTGAAGTTTTATCATCATATTCTCTTTTAGTGCCATACCCAGGACACTCATGAAAGCAGGGGGGGTCTTACTTGTATAGATATGTACTGTCGGCGAATTCTACAGCCTCAATCGGCTCGGGGAAATTCATTAGTGGGGAGTCTTGTAGGGGTCTGTCTTCAGTCTGGAGTTTTGGTCTAGATACGGTGAATCACAGAGACTGGCTAATAGGCGCCTGGTGGGGCATCGGCCGTCAGTGGTTCCTGGCCTGGAAACGGAAGAGACAAAGTGGTTAGGCCCTGAAGATAACACTGCGTGGTATGGTAAAGAGAAAAGAAGAAGTTATGGGTCAATATGGTCGTCTGTTTTCGTCTTCCTCCGTCCTCCTATCTTTCTCACACATACGCCAGCTACAACCCCCTTCGATAAATAAAGAGTGAGAGTAATATTCTTAGATAGAAGAGTGTTATGTTTCTTTCATTATCGTCCACAATTCTTCCTTGTGATGATATATAAAATTCACTCTTTGAATAAAAACAAAATATCATGTCATATTCCTCGTTTTGTGTGAAACCTTTATGATGATATATAAAATTCACTCTTTATGATGATATACAAAATTCACTCTTTTAATAAAAACAAAATATGTCATATTCATCGTTTTGTTTGAAACCTTTATGAGAAAAACCTTTAAAGTATTCATGATTATGTCATTTAAACTGATAACTTTATATATAACTAATTTTCACAAAAAAAGACTTTACCGTAAATCAGTGGTAGTTATTATAAAGAGTTAATGTTTTTGAAAGAATGTATTTGCCACAGCAATCCATCACAAGAAAGATCTAACTTAAAGTAATTTTTTCTGCAGAGATAATTAGGTTTGAATTTAAAGTTTTCTTTCTTCTAGATAGGTTGCTCTGTCAAAGTTAAAGAACCAAAGAGCTCAACTATCTACCCATAGCCGGTGGATCGACGCCTTTTCCAAAGACATTAGCAGTATACAATAGATATATCTTAAAGTAACCGTAATGACACTTAACCTAAAAGAGCTTTCCCTCAAAGTGAACTCGATCAAAGTTTTAATGCAACAAATGTACAAATATTTTACATGCAACATTTTTACAACAGTTGATGCTAATTATATAAATAATAAGTACAAATAGCTGCAGACGAGGCTTAAAATGCGATGACTGTATCTCCTTCTGAGGGATAACCCCGTCCTGAAAAAAATGGAACCCTCAGTAAACTTCCTTCGATAGTGGGGATCCACTTCTAAAGATCTGGGGAATACTCTTTCATTGTCATAACTTCCAGATATCCTTTGAGCGAGCAGTTTTGGGTCCTATCTATGTGTTAAGTAGATATGTTTGAAAATAATGTATATTCCATAGGGATATCTGATTGCATATAACTGTGTAAATTATTTGCATTAAAACTAATTACTCGAATCTATAATTATTGATAAGAATTATTACTGGTTATTTGAAACCATGTATTCATATCCTAACTAATGACTGTCATTAAATAAAGATTTATTAGTTTTAGATTGGACTACTGGAAGCCATACAAATGAGTGAAAATTAATTGTATTAAATAGGATTGTTGTTAGGTTCCTACTATGAGCAAAACAGATACTTTTAAAAATAATGTATATTCTATTGGGATATCTGACTGCATATAACTGTATAAATTATTTTATAAGATGGGAATACTTGATATCATTTAATTATGTATAAAACATACTTAAGTAACACTTACATTAGAAATGTAAGTTGTCTTAATTTCTGAGACGAAACTTGATGATTTTTATCATTTAGGGTTTCCAGACTATTATCTTCATCTTATTGTTAATTCTACAACATTTCGGCCGATATAAAATAAAAATGTTTTGCTTGCTTTCACTAACTTTTAGATCGTTAAGGTACTTTTTTTTATCATTAAGCATTTTCGGACTATTGTCTCCATCTTTATTGTTATTTCCACTACGTTTCGACTGATATGTCTTCCGGCCTTCTTCAGGTGTTTGTCAAACCCGGGAGCCTGCGTGGAACTTCGAACTACGTCCTTTATAGAAGCCACAGGAGTCGCCTGTTCTGATTCCGTGAGCCATAACCGGGTACAAAGGTTTAGTATTCCTGTATTGTTACACGCCTGCAGTCAGTGACGGTTATAGGCGTTGTTTTCTTAAGCTTCTTAGAAGACAATCATCTGGAGGTTGCAGGTTCAATCCTGACTGCGGGCGAGTAACTATACAAGAATACTTAACACGTGTATCCAGTTATGGCTAACGGAATCAGAACTGGCGAATCCCATGGATTCAATAAAGGACGTAGTTCGAAGTTCCGTGTAGATTCCCGAGTTGGGACAAGCACCAAAAGAAGGCCAAAGAACATATCGGCCGAAATGTTGTGGAAATAAGAATAAAGATGAAGGCAATAGTCTGAAAAATCTTAACGATTAAAAATATAATTATAATTGTAGAATTGACGTCATTGCCTAATTTATTGCTATTAATAACCTCAGACAATTAACATGTAAATAAAATTAATCACTTGATAACAAAAGTTCCCTTCAATAATCTAGAGGGACTAATGTGTTGGACTGGGATTTCATCGTGAGTTCGAAGTCCAGTCACGCTATTACTTTCACTTTTGAATCAATACATTTGGTGTTATATTTTGACCTTCGACCCGGCCCAAAAATACTATTCCAAGGTAATACACCGGAAGGAAGTGACACATTCCAACAGCCAGTAATCGAAAGAGATCGCGTGGGCGGATTAAGACTTATGATATGGGACAAGGCGAAGGTCCCATTGTGCCATTACAGTCATGCACCGGAAGAGAGTAACATCTGAACTACATGACTGTTATTTCCGCTTGATGACGATTAAACATTCGATTTCAAAGATCCAGTAGGCGATCGTGTGGGCGTTGAGTTATTATTCAAGTCAGTTGAGTTTGTGTCCCAGAGCAGTTGCCAGCAAACTCCCAGAAGGTTAGAGACGAGATGTGGTAGGGAAGGTCACACCCGACCGAGCGGGACCTCGGAAACCCCCGATGCAGTTTCCAGCAGAATTCCAGACAGCTAGAGACCAGACGTGGTAGGGAAGACCACACCCGATCGAGGGGGCCCTCGGAAAAGCCCCGATGGAGTGGACCCCAAGACCTCTGGTTGAGCATCTAAGAGAACAAGAAAGACACAACGTGACGGTCATAACAGTGGGGTTAAAATATGAAGTTTATGTTCGGTCTCCAGCACCCTCTCACATGCAAACCTTCAACAACCCTTTCGAACCCTTGCAATAAAGTGAGAGGTAAATATATTTGAAAAGAAGTCTTCCTGCGTCTTTATCCTGCGTCGTTTCTTCCTGTGTCTTCCTCTTGCGTCTTTCTGCGTGCGTCTTTATTATTGAGTCGTTATGATACGGCACATGGCTATACAACATTGGGAAAAGTATGAACCCCTCTTATCTGCACAGCTAGGGGTTAAATAGTACCCTTAATATTCTGCGAGGTCGAATCTGGCATTAAATAACCCACTCAATTTGATCATTATTTAAACAAAGAAATCTGATCCAAAACCTTTCGTGATGGTAATATAATTTTCAATGCAGTCTATGTTAAATGTCAGTTTACCAAAGTGGAAAAGTTTATATTTACAAGTGTACAGTCATTAAATATTTTAACAAGACCATTTTTATTCGAAAACCAAGAAGAATGTGGATTTTTTGGGGGACATGTGTTGGAACAGTTCATTGAGTAAATGTTTAAAAAGAACTATTGTAAATATACGTAAATAATAGACGAAATATGTACTTTAACTGACATCGCCTTTTTTCGCCCCCTCGGATTTACACTTTTCTTTGTACATGCCACTCACACATCTGAAGGCGATTGAAGCTGCTTGTTGCCGTGTTTATAACACATTGGCTTATTTTGACCTGAATAACTCATTTGGGAAAAAACGTTTTAGGAAAGACTGCAATTCATCGCCTGTCTACATTAAACGAATGCCGAAAACAAAGAGTTATTTTCTCACGGTTCTTAACGCCTCTAGGAAACAAGGTCTTGAGAGCAATGGAAAAATTCTCTCATATAATTCATACTATTAAAAAAGCAACGTTATGTAAAAGATAAATATTTTGAAAAAAAAACCATTTCTTTATAGGTATTGTAATCGATTGTATTTTTTTTATAGGTAATTTAAATAGGAAGGCTCATGAACTTGTTTGCTTGTGTCTAAACAGTGGTCTGTGAATGATGTTCCTTTTAGAAACGATTGATTGATCGATTGTTTTTAACGGCTTGTCAACCCATCATGGATCTGTCAAGACATTAAAGAAGCAAATAAATTGTAAGTTTATATTTACAATTTTGGGCACTTGTTTCTTAAGACGTTGCATACTGTTATAAGATATCAAGAGTTTTTATCGAATACAAACGATTTCAAGTATTCATATCTAAAACTAATAAGTTTTTCTAGACATTAACATAGTAATTATAATTGTTATTTGAGCACACACCTTCATATAAATTTATATATACTTATCTTATTGATTGGGTGTCCAATATCATGATAGTTAACGAACTGCTTTGGAATATCGCAATGAGTGGCTTAGAATTTCAATCACGCTATTTCAATTTAATTCCTTTGGGAAAGGTATAAACCCATTTATTCCACAGTTGAATAGGACCACTATTGTTGTATTATGCGTATAGCTTTAGCATTAGATAATCCATAAAGATTGATACATCAGAAAGTAAGGAAATCATACAAAAACTTACCTAATATTCATAATCTTTAAACATATTGACCTAAATGGCACCCAAAGAATTACTAGCGATCTGGGTCTGAACGAATATGGGAATAATGGTAATGAAGGTGCACTCTAGAATGTCCGGATCTTCAGAATTTAATGCAAATGAATGTGTACTCTAGAAGCTTCGGATTTCCAGAACTTAATACTAATGAAGGTGTACTTTAAAAACACCAGATTTCCAGAAATTAATGCTAATGAATGTGTACTCTAGAAACTTCGGATTTCCAGAATTAATGCTAATGAATGTTTACCCGAGAAGCTCCAGATCTTCTGAACTTAATGATGATGAAGGTGTACTCTAGAAACAAAGGATCTTCAGAACTTGATGCTAATGGTAGTGTATTCTAGAAATCTTCAAAACCTAATGGTAATGAAAGTGTACTCTAGATGTACCGGATCTTCAGAACATAATAGTAACGAAAGTGTATTCTAGAAGCTTCGGATCTTCGGAACTTAATGGAAATGAAAGTGTATACTAGAGGCTTCGGATATTCAGAACTTAATGGTATTGAAAGTGTATTTTAGAAGCACCGGATATTCTGAACATAAGTCTTACCATCTGATGTATTATACAACATTCCTGGGAACCAATGGAGCTTGAGCCTTTGCAGGCGTTAGAATCTGCCTAACAGGCTGATATTTTGTAACCAGTTAAGCATTTTAGTATTTTAAAGTTATTTCTGTTATTGGTAGATGGCTGAATATTACTAACAATGTTCACACAAAACTTACACTTAAAATATAATTGAATTTCAAGTTTAATTAGGAACTGCTTTCTCCTCTCAACACAAAATAAGTGCATTGTTTTAACGAAATTATTGCTTTTGATGAGTTAATTTTATAAAATATATTAAGGGTGCAGTCGATATAGCTCGCAAAATCTAAACTTTCATTTGTCTAATGAAAATGAAATTAGACAAGTGGCAATAGTAGTTCCACCTGGCAATGTTTTTTGTTTGTTTGCGGTTTATGGCATATCAACGTTTTTAGGTTATTTAATGACAAATATTTTTTAAACACATAAACGGTTCTATTTGAAACAATTCATTTTAGTATAAGCTTAACAGTTTAAATGTCAAAAGCATTTCTTTTTCAAGCTATTCAGTTTACCATAAGCACACAGTTTAAATCTCAAACGGTTCTATTTCAAGCAATTCAGTTTGGCATAAATAAACAGTTTAGTTTGATTTGACCTTTAGATACGACCCAATCAGGTGCTACCACACCCGGCCAGATTGGACCTGAGAGCGATGGCAATGGCGAGGTACCACGCATTCACCAAAGCTCCAGCATTACTGAAACTTCACAATCAGATTGTTTAGTCTCATATCCAAGAAACTAGTTGAGGAGTTTTGCATCTCTGCAGAGGTGCAGTCGGTGTATTCTATAGCCCCAGTTGACTGGGAAGCCTGACAATGTAATATCATTTTTTTTTTAATATTCGCTCAGTTAGGATCATGGCTTGGACAGTGCAAACTGTGTGTTTGTTGAGACGATTTTTTTTCGACTGGTAAATCTGTTATAGCTATAAAGGGAGATTTATATGCTTATTTAATGTAACTTTGGAATAATTCTGCTTGGAAAATCGATTCTGTTATGAGTTGAATATTCAATCTGGAACAAAATCATTCCGACATAACATGAAATTAACATAAAAAGACTATTGTGTAACAATTACAAACATTTTGGATATTTTTAATGGCATATCAACGTTCGTGGGTTATTTAGTACCAAAACCATCATTGTAAAAATAGTGCAGTGGTTCTATATAACTAATAGCTGGGGAAATAAAACAGTTCTTAATTTTCCCACGAATATTAGTCTGAAAGTGGATATAATAGTGTGATTTGAGTTCGAACTCGCTAACTCTTTTGTTGTATTCCAGCACATTAGCCACTTGACACGGATATTCTGCTAATTAAACATTTTCCAGTCTTTCACAAATCTTTAAACAACAAACATGCGGTAACTAACGGTCTCTTTCATGCTTGTAAAATATCGAATCTGATGAAAAAAAGGGGTAGGCATTAGCTAGGTGGAGCTACCCTAAACAATTGTTTAGTTCACTCGCACCAAACTGGCGACAGTTTAAAATGGGGGTAGTATTTCTTTCCCACCCTGAATGATAAAAAACAAACTTACGATTTCATAATTTCCTTACCTTAACTCGTTTCCTGTAGTCAAACAATTATATGGCGGCTCAAAGAAAGTACAATATACTAAGTTTGTCTTTGCTTTTATACTAGTCTGTTAATTTGTCACTAAGTACATTCATACGTTTTTTTACCTACACAGTTATATTTTTCTGCTTCTCTGATAACTTTCTTAGATCTTTTTTTATGCGTGCCTGTGTCTGTCTGTGAAATGTGTATCTCTCAGTGAAATTTGCGCATAAAAATATATGCATGTGTGAACAACCATTTAAAAAAAATCCCAGGCGTTAAAAGAAGTGAAAGAAAATGTACAAATTAAAGAAATAGAAATAGAGTGAGAAGAGAGCGAGAGCTATAGAGAGAACAAGTATGAGAGAAATGTATACGTATTTGTGGATATGGTTTTGTATAAAAAAGAAATATATATATATATATATATATATATATATATATATATCTATATATATATATATATATATAAAGGTTGATTGAAAAGTTCATTGACTGACCAAGGTACTATGATAGTATATGAACTGGTATTCCTTCTTGACGTCCACGCAACTTTTATTTCAGTGTTCCAGGGGTCGGAACCCATTGGTCATAAATCCTCAACAGCAGATAATACATCTAATATGAACTTTTATGCCTAACAATATTTTTGCCCACACTTGAGCATATATATATATATATATATGTGTGTGTGTGTGTGTGTGTGTAAGTGAATTATAACATTTTTAAGACGAAGAATTAAAGATGAATATCACGACGGATTTTAAAGTGATACATTTCTAAACTGCAACGTTTAATCTTTAATATGAATAATTGAAGTTCTACAGGAAGTCAACTTTACATGTATGTATAATCAAGCCATTTTTAGCCATACGCATTGATTTATAAATAATGCAAAGAGTATGCCACATATTGTTTTAAAATTTAAGTTACGACAGATTCTTTGAATAGGAAAAAATAAAATTATAAAACCGCGTTAAAAGCAGGTGAATACGAAAATCTAAAATGTGTTTTTAATGGAAACAATATAAGTAATTAATCTCACAGAAGAAGGATCAGATGTAGTTAAAAAAAATAATTGTTCATTCTTTTATGTGTTACAACATATATATATATATATATATATATATATATACAACTTTTTTTGTTAATCCAAATAGAGTAAATAAACAGCATTTATTGTTTAGGGATATTGGTGATCAAAACAATAATTAAAAAAGAACGCCAGTGGTGCCCAATTATAGTGAACAGATATTTCCCAAACTAATCAGGAATGTATATATATTCTTACTTTAATCACAAAATCAGATTTAATTTTTGATGAAACAAAACCAACAGGCGGAAGGGTTGGTAAATATGGAAATATTCCGTCATATTTGCGCTCGATCGAATATTACCCCCTCTTCAAAAAAGACTACAAGTTGGTTTTTCTGCAATTTTTTTCTTTCAAGGTGGAAGAAATAAAATTTATTGAATTTGTAGATCGGTATTTTATCAAGTTATTTACAAACATATATGAGGCACCTTTTTCGATCTTGTAGGAAATCACTTCAATCCATTATTTTTCAATAGTGAAAACAATAGTCGTTGTAACTAATATGACATAACTCTTATTCCTCGTTTCATTAGTGAGTTAATTATCTATTTTTACTACGTGACTGTCAAAATGGTCTTATTTTTTCTATGGCTACATCCTCAATTCTACTCGTGTATATTTTTCATTACTGGTACTATTTACCCAACCCCTCCGCTCGGGCAGGATATGACACAAGGTCAATTTTTAAGCGGAGTTTAACAGGTTTTAATTCAGAGTTTTCCTTCTCCTAGACTAGTTGCCTCACCATGGCTGAAGAACCTAGTCTGTCCTACTATTTACCCATAGCTGGAGGGAGAATATTTTGGATTCATACCTTTCCCAAGGGTATTAGTGCTATGTGAAATGCAATCAGTCTCGTCCAGGATTTGAACTCGAGTCGCCGTGTTCATTTCCTACGACGATAACGACTACACCACGGGCACCTCCATTACTGGTGGATATTAGTTTCCACCTATCCATGTCTTCTATCTCAGAAATCTCATGTACAGGATCCACGATTAAAAATAAGATACCATTAAAACTCTTTTTCATAAGAAGATAATTTTCTTTTCAACCCAAACATAAAAGACTTTTCTTATTTCTAGTCGAACATAAATCAATGAAAACGAATATTAAGCATAATCTATTGATAAACTCTGATGTCGTGAAACTCACCAAATAGATATTTAAACAGTTTATCTTTATTATAGTATTTCAATGGTATACAGTTAAGTAATAATTAATACATGATCATATATATTTTTTTGGTTAATATAACCCCAAAATTTACAGTTTATATAAACTTCTTGGACTTATACTAATTTATGGTATATACTCAAGATGTTCGTTATCAAAGGAGATAATAATGATCTTATAGTCATGATAAGTACCCCAAGACACTCGATGCACATACTCATTATAACCTGAAAGATTATTGGCCACGTAGCCGATTCCCTTTTCTCAATTTCCTGAGTGCATATGGCAGTCACATAGCTTTAATTGTTTCTTAAAATTTGGTTGAGTTTCGCGAAAGAAGATTTACCTGCCAACGTGCGGATATTATCTACGAAGAATCTATTCAGTGAGTGACAGTCTGAGCTTCGGGAACTGACAACAGACATTCTTTGTAGAATTTCCCGAGATTGTACAAGATAGCTGTGACGTTAATTCAATTGTCTATATTAGTTTTTGGTGATGTAGTCGCTGTACTTTTTAAAGATGTGTAAATGTTATTTTTCTGTTCTAGATACATACTTATATATACATATATAAATATGCGTGTGTGTGTGTGTGCGTATGTGTGTGTGTGTGTGTGATTGTCTTTTCCTTCTTTTCATTCTTCTACTCAATCAAACAATATATTCGATTTTAAAGGCTTCTCGGAACTGTTCCAAGGGCGCAAACTATGATTGCTATCACTGCCATCGTATTTCACAGGTCTTTGAGCCCTCTGGCAAGATCCTGGTTAGTACCTATGTCTTAACTTACTTTTATATTCACTCTCTGGTGTGATATGACGTCATAATCTATTTGATTAGGTTTCTGTTAATTATTACTCGGCCTGATCCTTTGGTCAAAATTTGGGAATCCGTTTGTATTTCAAAATCCCAGTGATTTTTATGTCTTATTTTCTGGGACGGGTTTGTGTTTGTGCATATAGCATTTGATAGTATGATCAATAACCAATTGATCACCAATCTCACACAGTTTTGTCTATTCTTGCATTTCTTTTGTGCCTGTTTGCTGCATTTACTTATTAAGTGAATAACATACACTTGATAATCTGATCACCATCAATATTTGCATAGAGGTAATTCACTACTGCCTTATTTTTCTCATGGCTTTGAAATTGATCAAGTTTCTTTTTTTGGTTGCCTTTGAGTAAACAAAATATCAAAGACAAACCAGCATAGCACAAGACAACTTTGGTCTAGTTTAAGCACTGAACTGGCACACGTGCCGCACTCAAAATATATCGAATGAGAGTAAATCCAACTGGCTCACATTGCACTAAGAGAGCCGATGACCAGCAAAATTGCTGCAGGGTTCCAACTTTGGCTCATGCCCGACATCCTCCTCCCTAAACACTCACTCTAAAATGATCTTATGTGAAGTCCTGTCTGGTGTGAACCAGAGGAATATCCAAGTTTCTCTTTTCATATATCCTCCTCTTCGCCAAGTCCAGCTCCATCGTGTGCAATTAATCTCTCACTAGAATTTTTGCAAATTATTATTTACTCCTTCGAGAGTTTTTTACACGAACTTTGGCTAATGACTTTTTATTGGAGTTTGAGTGACAGCAAGTCATCTCAAATCTCCAGGACTCTTCTCAGTATTCTAACCGATCCTTAGTAATGATGTAGTCTAAATTGTCACTACCTGTCCTCTGGTTTCTAAACTTCCGGTTCCTTTACAAATATTTTTGGGATGTTTTGATTGACAAGTTATCATCTGTTGGCGCAACTGAATCATTCAGAAGGTGTCTATGTATTGTCAGTTAATCTTATTTCTTAGTTTGGATCGAAAAGTCTCACGCAATGTTCGCTTCTTTGGTTTCTGTTAGTGCTTCTTGCTAGTATTCAAGTTATTTTTCTGATTTCAGTATTGCATAGTATTTGCATATATTTCCAATGAGTCTAATGTCCTATTCTATCGCGCATTTCTTTTATCGTTGAACACAAATTGGTCAATTGTCTCAGTTTTTTTGTTCAAACGATCTACCGATAATTTCTAGTTGGTCGAGTCTAGTCTTCTGATGCACTTATGAGTCACTCCATGTCCGCCTTCAGTCCAATATTTTCAGTCATCTATTACCTTTTACTATATCTATAATGGAATTTCTAATTCTTTGTGCGTATTGACAATGCCGGGTTTGTGGCCTCAAGCATTTTAAAAATTGATTTAGTACTTTACGCTATCTGCTTCCGCAATTGCTTTATCTTTTATAGCAATTTTTTTTGGTATGAAATGGTGATATTTAGCATATTTCTTTCTTTCTTTACTTATTGAAAATATTTTTATCATGCTTCTTGTGCCTGTTTACTCGCTAGCCTCCAATTAGCTGTTGTGTCTAAGTATTTCTGGAATCTTTATGTATTTTTGCAAGTTAGTCCCTAGTTATATTAACACTGGTGTTTCCTGGTCTCCATTCGTCCTCTTAATTCCAGTCGTTGTAACAATCCTTTGGTTTACCCGGCTGGCTTAGGCAATATAATGAACAGGCTGCTTCTGTGCCGAAGGGTAACCCCTCAACGAGTGTCCAGGATAAGACATTAAAAAATCTGATGGTGTGGTTCCAGTAATACTGGAGATTTGGGGAATACGAAATACCCCTTCATTGCCATCGCTCTCTGGTCCACTCTGGTCCGGAGTGCTAGTGCCTGATAAGGTTCTACCAATGGGTAAAAAATAACTAAATTCTGCACTTATACTAAACTGAACTGTTTGAAATAGAAGACGGTGGACTATTGCTAAACTGAAATGCTTGAAATAGGACTGTTTTTCACACTGGAAGTGTATATTTATCCTCAACTGAATTGTTTGAAATAGATTTTTTGACATTTGACTGAACTGTTTTAATTCGGCATTAAATGACCCGAAAATGGTGATAACCCGTAAAACAAAGGGACCAACCAACCGTTTGGTAACTGTATTGACCGTGCTAATTACATATGCTATCACTGTCACTCTCATCTCCCTTATTTTTTTCAGTTCTCTAGCAGGGTCTAGGTACTTATCTTACTTTTCACTTTCTTTCAGTTTTACCCTGTGGTCTGCCAGAACGGCAACGTTCACTATTCTTTTGGATCACATTTCTTTTAATATCACTAGGTCTGGTCGTCTGGATGAGATTAGATGACCCATTTATATATCAAAATTCTAATCATTATTATTATTAAATAGGAATACGTGTTAGCAAAAATTCTAATTTCAGTGTCGGAAAGGCCACCAATAATTGATATGCCATAAATCAAATTAACCAGTAAACATAACACAAAGGAAAAGTTATTTTTCCTTTTCTGTAACTAGGAGTAAAACTCACAAGTGATAGAATACGAAAACATTATTAAAAAGATTAAACTCTCAAGTGATGAACGTTTAAAATGACGAGTTCCAAATGACCGCCATTGTGCTTGTCTCATGTATAAATCATCTTATTAATTGGTATTATCTATTTTTAGACACCCTGTACATCAAACACTCGTTGACACTTGATAGTAGGACAGACTGGGTCCTTCAGCCTTGGTGAGGCAATAAGTCTAGGAGAAGGAAAACTCTGAATTCAAACCTGGTAAACTCCGCTGAAAAATTGACCTTGTGTCATATCCTACCCGAGCGGAGGAGGTGTTGGTAAATATGGTTGACATTTGATAAGCAATCTTGTAACCAAGCTAGACAGGATGATCACGATTAGTGCATTCGCGTCTTACTGTAGGCTCCATATCCCTTGCTTCTAAGAAACTTATTAGATGAGTCTATACTTTTGTATATTTATTTGCGTAAAAAAAGTTTTGTCGCAGGAAAATCTCCCCAGGCAATATGTGCCTAAGTCATTAAAAATAGGTAATCTTTGGATTCATTTATGATGGCGAGGAAACCTTGTTAATAGCGAATACCAATAAAGAGTGGAATATTTTTTGCAATATCTCACTTTAGAGGCTAACTTTCTCTTAAAACACCTGTATTGAACTTAACTTGTATATATCCTGTCATTGTGGAGAAAAATAACAAACACAGGTACAATTTATCTGTTTAGTAAAAAATGATAATCTTAAAAAGTTACTTTTACTTATTTGATCATATTTAATTCCATGGAAAATATCAACTTGGAATATACTTGAAATCTACAGAGGCTTATTGTTGAAATAATCTTATTTTAGTTATTCAGAAGCAAACAGGTAATTTATATTCAAAACAGTTCCAAACAACACATTTTTTTAAATTTGCAAACGTGACAGCTAAAAACAAATATATATTTTTAGGGAAGTTATGTGAGGCATAATTACTGACAAAAACATGGACTTTATATTTTAAATCAGAACCCTGTAACAACTAAAGTCGGAGAATAGTTATCAAAGAGTAGAATCTACTTGTAAACATAGCGATATTTCTTACGTTATCGAAGGAGACATTTGGAGACGGACTTTAACTTTCAAAGAGAATGAGACATCCAAGGTATTTTTGAGAAATTAAAAACATTGACAGCCTATCGTTAGCGATTAGTGTTTGCGTTCAAGGAAAAAAAAATAGAATTGGGATATATGTCTTGAAATAAAACAATCCACAAAAAACAGTTTTAATCATCATTATATTACAATTTTTGCATGGCAGACTTTTTTGAGAATTATGTTTTTTTACCTTGTAATGTTTAAATGAATGGAAATGAATTCGTCAATATTGTTTTCCATAATCAAAGATTTTCATCATTCATACCCTTATTTCTCTTTCATCTCCGTTTGCTTGGTGTCCGCTTACAAAATACCCAGATATTTGAAGTTTTCCTTTTCTTTAAATGCTTTGATTTTATCCTTATAGAGCAGTTCTATTTCTTCAGTTGATGATTATTTCACTTTTTATTATAAGCATGATTCGATTTTCGAAAGCAAATTTCAGATCTGTATCAATTTTATTATGAGCATGGCTCAATTTTCAAAAGCAAATTTCAGATCTGTATCAATTTTATTATAAACATAGCTCAATTTTCAAAAGCATATTTCAGATCTGTATCAATTTCATTATAAACATAGCTCAATTTTCAAAAGCATATTTCAGATCTGTATCAATTTTATTATAAACATAGCTCAATTTTCAAAAGCATATTTCAGATCTGTATCAATTTTATTATAAACATAGCTTAATTTTCAAAAGCATATTTCAGATCTGTATCAATGTTATTATAAAAATTGCTCAATTTTTGAAAGCAAATTTCAGATCTGTATCAATTTTATTATGAGCATGGCTCAATTTTCCAAAGCAAATTTCAGATCTGTATCAATTTTATTGTAAATATGGCTCAATTTTCCAAAGCAAATTTCAGATTTGTATCAATGTTATTATAAACATGGCTCAATTTTCAAAAGCAAATTTCGGATCTGTATCAAGTTTATTGTAAACATGGCTCAATTTTCAAAAGCATATTTCAGATCTCTATCAATTTTATTATAAGCATGGCTCAATTTTCAAAAGCAAATTTCAGATCTCTATTTTCCTGGAGAATTTGAATAGGTTATATTATGGATCCTAATATTTTTTATCATAGATAAAAATCTTGCAATCATTAATGAATATAAGGTGTTTATTATCATGCTACTCTTTGTGAGTTTTTCACACCTCCGTTTATTATTAGTCTTTCACTGAAGTCTGAGTGACGGTAAGTCTTCGCAAGTCTCCAGTACTCTTCTCAGGTTTCTGGCTGATATAAACAATGCTTTAGTTTTATTCTTGATTCTGTCTCTAATTTCTGATTCCTCCAGTCTTTCTTACAAGCTTTTTAAAACTGTTCTAAGTACATCAATTACTATTGGTATGACCATCACCCTCATGTTTGGAGGTGCCCGTGGTGTAGTCGTTATTGCCGTAGGAAATGAACACGGCGATACGAGTTCAAATTCTGTACGATACTGATTGCATTTCACATAGCACTAATACCCTTGGGAAAGGTATGAATCCAATTATTCTCCCTCCAGCTATGGGAAAATAGTAGGGCAGACTAGGTTCTTCAGCCTTGGTGAGGCAACTAGTCTGGGAGAAGGAAAACTCTGAATTCAAACCTGTTAAACTCCGCTTAAAAATTGACCTTGTGTCATATCCTGCCTGAGAGGAGGGATTGGTAAATAGTATCACCCTCATGTTTCACAGAATTTTACTTCTCTTTTCAAGTCTTAGATTTGGTCTATTTTTTTCGCTTTTTTTTTTTACTTAGAAGACAAGTTTTGTTTGTTAATTATCCCTAGACCTGGTTACTTGCTGGGATTAAGGGATTTATTTAAATCTCAAAATCCCAGAGGATTACCTGTCTCATTTTCAATGATGGATTTTAGTTGATGCATATAATATTTGGCTGCATGGTAAATTCTTTCATTTCTTACATAATTCTCAGTGGACCACCTTTCCCACTCAGTGTTGCTTAGTCTTGTATTCCTTTGGTGCTAATTTGCTGCATTCACTTATATGATTAACCGTTTCATCTTTTTCTACACATAATCTATTTTTGATATTCTGTTGCGTATTATCGACTTTCTCTTAATTGGTTCTTATGGCGTTGTTTTGTGATGCTATTAGAAGAGATTCTGTTTATCTCTTGAGATTTCCCTATCTAAAACAAGTCTAAGCCTTCTCGTGTTGTAATCTCGACAGTTTTTCGCTTGAAAAATCCTTATAGTTGTTTTTATTCCCATTTATCTTTCTTAGTTTTTTTTTTCTGTCTATACTTCTGTTACCAATGCTGTCATGAGCTGCTTTCATTAATCTTTCTTTGCTCTTTTTTAATATTGTCCCCTAGTTTTAGTGTTGATGCATCTACCCTATACACAATGCAAATGAGTATTTACATTTCCTTGGTTTACTCCAAAATTATTTTCTTTTGCATCAGGATTATTGCTTTATACACTCTCGACCAAATCATTGGTAAAAAAATTATTTCTTTATTTTTGGAAAGTTTGTTTTGTTTGTTTTACTTCGCCAAATAATAGTACCTTTTCAGAATTCCTTTTTTCGGTAATGTCTTTTTATTTATTGCTTCTAGTTTTGCTGTCAGTCGTGTATGTAGGTGTCTTTCCGTTCAATCCTTACACAATTATTCTTTCTTAAAAGTTTCGGTTTGGTTTGGTTTCTTTATTTAATGGCATATCAACCTTTGTAGGTTATTTAATGCCAAAGCTATTCTCCTAGACGAAATGAAGTGGTACTATTTAACCCATAGCTGGGAGGATAAGGGGATTCATACCTTTCCAAAGGGTATTTGCCCGAAACTGAAGGTAATAACTCGACAGGAGTGCGATCAGGCTTACTACGACTTTACAGTCCATCGCTTTAACCATTACACCACGAGGACACCCCCTTAAAAGTATCACCAGTTGTCTCAGTTTTAGTTTGTCTTTCATGCCTTTTTTCCCATTCATGTTTTGTATTTCTGTTCAGATACTTTTAAAGGGATTCCAATCTTATAACAGACTAGTTTTGCTTCTTATTCAGTGTGAGATATTATGTGTTGTGGTATGTTTCAATCATTTTTAAAAAAATCTATCTATTAATTGTTAAGTTACTCATTCCGATTTTTTTTTTCGTCAGCGTTAGCTGATGGTCTTGAGTCTGAGTGACAGCAAAACTGCTCAGGTATTTAGGTCTCTTTTCAGTATTCAGGCCGATCTTAACAGTGATGTAGTCTGAATGGCCCCGGTTCGTCCTCCTATTTCGAAATTTCGACATTGCCCAGTCAGCTGGGGCTGTAGGATACATTGACTGCACCTCTGCAAAGGGGTAAGACCTCCCCTAACGAGTGTCCTAGATATGACACTAAACAATCTGATGGTGAGGTTCCAGCAGTGCCGGAGCTTTGGGGAATTCAGAGTACCCCTTCTTTACCATCGCTCCCAGGTCCACTCTAGCCCGGAGTGGTAGCACCTGATAGGGCCCTATCTATGGTTTAAATAGAACTAACGGTATACTTATGCTTAACTGAATTGTTTGAGTAAACTGAATGTCGTTTATTAGTCGTTTAAAACGCCCATAGAGTTGTTTTCCTTCCCATTTTTGTTTTCTAGTTTTTGTCATTCTCTTATCTATCGTGTTG
The DNA here is from genome assembly GCA_963585895.1 of Sepioteuthis lessoniana. Lineage (NCBI taxonomy): Eukaryota > Metazoa > Mollusca > Cephalopoda > Myopsida > Loliginidae > Sepioteuthis > Sepioteuthis lessoniana. Next base: position 45,210,143 of record OY757924.1, on the reverse strand, counting down.
TCAGGATTGTTTCTGATGGCCGTAATCAATCTTCTTTCGTGTTTTTCTATGTAGTCTTGGAGTCGTTGTATGGATGTGTCAACTCTGTCTTCGATGCTGGCAAGTCCTCTTCCTCCCTCTTTTCTTGGTACATATAGTTTGTCCATGTCGTCTCTGTGATGTAATGCCTTGTGCATGGTCATTAGTTTTCTAATTCTTTGGTCCGTTTGTCTAAGTTCATCTCTGGTCCACTTGAGAAAGGGTCCCGAGTATCTAACGAGGAGTACAGCCCAAGTATTTATTCCGTTGATAAGGTTTCTGCAAGAGAACTTTGTCTCGAGTTGTTTTCTAGTTCTCTTGAGATATTCTTTTTGAATTTTGTTTTTCATTTCCACTTGTTTGATGGTGTCAGCCTCCATGATTCCTAAGTATTTTTAGGTCTCGTTTTTTGCGAGCGTTCTGATCTTGTCTTCATTTGGTAGTTCTATTCCGTCAGTAAGATGTCGTTTACCACTTTTCATCACGAGCAGAGCGAATTTTGCAATGCTAAATTTCATCTCTGTGTCTTAACTGTATATCCTAACTGTGTGTATAAGGGTTTCCAGTTCTTTTTCAATATTTTGCAAATAGTTTGATGTCATCCATGTACATTAGGTGGTTTATCTTTTCTTGCGATCTACTAAGTTTGTATCCGGTCGTGCATTTTCTGAGTTTGTGATTTAGTGGCATCATGGCAATTATGAATAGTAGGGGTGATAGTGTATCTCCTTGGAAAATCCCTCTTTTGATCTTTGTTTCAGTCAAGCTTTTTCCTCCTGCTGATAATTCAACTCTCCAGTTTTTCATGCTTTTTTTCGATGAAGTTTATGATTTCGTGTGATATTTTGTATATATTATTATTATTATTATTATTATTATTATTATTATTATTATTATTATTATTATCTCGGAATGCTTTTTGAAAAATAACAAACTTCAGCATTAGATAAGCCAGCTAGAGATGACATACTGTAATATGAAGTAATCAGACAACTAACAAACGTAATAATGTGATTTTTTTTTCCTTTTCAACAAGGTATTAAATAAGAAAGTGGTGATACAATGCTAACACATTCCTATAAATGATACCCTAAAATAAATAACAATATTGAATCTTCAATACAGCCGCCACCCGTTGATAAGATGATAGACAACCATATTTATGTATACTTCGGCTTACAAGTTTTAAGATTTTGAGGGATAGGTTTTTGGTGGAAATCAAACAACCCACAAAATAGTTTTAAGTATTATTAAACCATTGTATTCGCTTATTCAAATTTTTCCAGAATGATGCCTTTTCCCAAAATATTCATATGAAAAAGAATTTCGAAATTTCGTTGATCGTATTGGGTATTATAATCATTATTATTTCACTCCTTTAAAAAATTTTCACACAAGGGGTAACTGATGGTTTTTTACTAGAGTGTGAGTGACAGAAAATGTCCTCAATTCTCCAGGACTCTTCTTAGTATTCTGGTCGATCTTAAAAATGCTGTAGTTTGGATAGTCTCCACTCGTCCTTTTATTCACACCCCCTATACTAATCCTTTACTGAGCGTGCCAATTACAATCGGTAATTGTCTTTTAATTGGAATCATTTTGAGATGAGGCTTCTTAATCTGAGAATTAAATTTTTATTTATTGCGAACATTTTGTCCTTATCTTGGTAGTTTTTTTGTGTTGTTTCTTCTTGACAACGTTTCGGCAAAATTTCACCTCTGGCCTTCTTCGGGTGATTAACCGCGACCTCGGATAGGAATGCTGAGTCTTGTAACCGTATCCGCAGTAATTACTGCCTTCCATAGTTGTTGTCTATCGCACGAGGTTTTTGACCAAGTAAACCTCCGGCCGGCTTGGGCAGGAATTGAAACCGCTATCTTCTGATAATGCTCACCTGGAAACGCAGGGACTCAACGCGTCTATCCGCTGCGCCGCGGGCCCCAAAGGGCGATCAAGGTGGGATTTTTTGGTCTTATAAATCCAATTATTTTTTCTCCTTTTCTGGTCTTCCATCGCCGGGTCCGTACCGAATTTGTAATTGTCTTTTAATTGGAATTATTTTGAGATGAGGCTTTTTAATCTGAGAATTATTTTTTTTTATTATTGCGGACTTTCTGTCCTCATCTTGGTAGTTTTCTTCTTGTTTCTTCTTGGTTTCTTGGTATCACCCTCACTTTCATATTCTATAGTTTTTCAGTTCTCTAGCAAGATATATTATAATTATAGAGTAATTATCTCTATTTTCCCTTTCTTTCAATTTTACCCGGTGGTCAGCCAAAATACAAAATGTAATATTGGACAGGTCAATTATTCGTTGATGATCACTAGGTCTGGTCGTCAGGCTGAGATTAGATCATATGTTCATATCTCAAAATCCCAAATAATTAAGTGCGTCTCCTTTTCTAGGACTGATTCTGGATTGTGCATATGCCATTTGTTCATATGGTCAAATTCAAACTTCAAGCATAATTACTTGTGAATCACCTTCCCCACCCGCATGAGTCTGGCCTTTACTCTCTTTGCGCTAATTTACTGCTTTTCGTTATTATGTGCGAAATCGTTTATTTTCTGTCACTGTATAATCTATATCTGCTATTTAGTTGCGTTTTGCCTATTCTTGCTTTGCCATAATCCTTATACTGTTGTTTTGTGCGGCTGTCAGAAGAGATTCTCTTTCTCTCTTAAGGTTCCCCTTTCTTAACGATCTCCAAGTTTTCTCGTGTGAGATATTGCTTGTTTGCAGCTTGAAATGTCCAGGCAGTTGGTTTTCTTTCTGTTTTTGTTTTCTGGTTATTTTTGTTATGCTGATGCTTGCAATGTTTGTATTGTTTCACTTCGCAGTAATCAGTCTTCCTCTGAGCTTTTTTCCGTAGTGTTCGAGCCGTTGTATTGATGCATCGACGCTATCCTTAATTATGGCGAGACCTTTCCTCCTTCTTTTCCTGACACATATAGTATGACGACATCATCGCTGGGAAGTAAGGCTCTATTATTAATGATACTACCTTCATTATTTGAGATAATTAACAAGTTTCTGTTTGTCAAGTCCAAGGGACTTTGGAATACACCAAGGGTTTCCATAAAATAAGGAATTGTTGGTTTATACCATGTAACTTTCATAGCTTTTGATCTGACAGGGAAATGAAGGTTGACTGGGTGTTTGAATCTCACTTAAATGCGACTGGTTATACTTAATAACATGGTACCAGCTGAGGGAGATTTTTGATAAAACCTATTTGTTATTTGTAATACTTATCTTCCATAAATGTTCTATGTGGGCATATTGCACTATAGATTGAGAGATAAAAGAGAGTAAAACTAGAGATTGACTGTTTAGCTTAAAGATCAATTGATAAAATTCTGAATAATATGCAACCATATTCCCTGGAGCTACTTTGAATATTCACTAAGCTAAGTAAAAATTCAGGATAGAAGTTTGTAGGAAATTACGTAGTGAATATGGGTTATAATATTGGATTTTAAAAATAACACTTTGGAAGACACTGTTTTTTTTTTCTTGGACTCTAGGGTTTTATTATCTAAAATAATTACACATTTCATGTAGATATCCAATTCAATTAAATTAACAGAAAAAAAAAACAGTTGCATCACTTCAGGCAAAAATCATGGAATTAGCAACATTTTTAATGCTGGGGAGTACTGTTTCTTTTTTTTTTTCTTTACACGCGTAGTCCGTTGATATCATCTCTAGGATTTAAAGCATTGTTCATTGTCATTAAATTATTAATCCTCTTGTCCAATTCTCGGAGTTCATTCTCTATCCGTTTTAAGAATTGTCGTATGTATCTTAGAAAAGACGACAACCCAAGTTTTTGTTCTTTGGTTGAAATTTTGGCAGTAAAGCTTGGGTTTGAGAAATTTTCACTAACGTGTGTTATGTTCAGTAGGATTTTTTTTGTTTTTTATTTAGGAAAATTTATTTACCGGAAACTTCCGCCACGACTAGGTGGTGGCACAAGGTCACATTTTAATGGTGGGTTTAATTGGTTTGAATTAAGTGTTTTCTTTTTAGACCAGTTACAATACCAAGGAAAAGGAACTCAGTTTGACAAGTATTTACACTTAGTTGGCTTCATACGTGTTGCAAAGATTTTAGCTCGTTATGAAAAACAAAAGACCCGTTCAAGATTTGAACTTAGATCGCTGTACACATTTTCTTCAACAATAACTGTTACAGCACGATCTGCAAATACATTAATAACTGTTAAGATGCTGAACACTTTTCTTCAATTGCTTAACTTCCTGGTTTTATAAACAATTCCTTAAACGAACCATATTAAGTTATCTAAATTACTATTATTCTATAATATTTTACCCGCATTGCTGGGAAAATTCCATGAAGTGGATTAATTTAATATAATTTGTTTAAGCAATATGTTTTGAAGCAAAATGTTTAGTCATAAGAGAAAAATGTTTTGCATTTTACCTGTTCTTAGTTTATTTACTGCTAAATACAAAACCAAAGGAACACCATCGAAGTGCGTTAATTCCGCACATTTTTCCAGCAGCTGTAAGACACTGTAAACAGTGTCAAAGGCATTCAAATTCTTTGGTTCAAATTCTGCTACATAATTCACTTTTGTCTGCAGAAAATTTCGTACAAAAACGAATGTGCAAAGCATTGCTTTTTATAATTTTTATTAGGATTATCACCGTGGTCCATTCAGATATTCTTCACGACTTCAAAACAAGTTGTGAATAAGTTCTGGGCGTATCACAAATATTGATATTTTCCTCTGGTTGAAGAATCTGATTGTTGATTCATTAGTCGATTAACATATTAAATGTACCGAGTTCAGAGTTGTGCAGTCATTGGCATAACAGTTTATTTTCCTAATAAGTTAATATATGGGCAAGGGATTAAAAAAGGGGTATATGACATATAACTAAATGTAATCATTGATAGGATTTACATCCTAGGTTCTAAGTAAGAGTGGGTATCCGTATTTACGCAATCTTTCTGTACGGGCATGATGCAACAGAATGCCAATTTTGAAGAAGTTTAACTGGTTTCAATTCTAATTTTTCTTTCTCCTCGACTGGTTGCCAAACCAAGATTAAACCAAAATGCCATTCAAGGTGATGCACCGGAAGGAAGTGACACATTCTAATAGCAGTTATGAGAGGAAATCGTGTGGGCGGAAATTGGCTGATGAAATGGGACGAGGTAAAACATCCCATGGAACACTCATAGACTGATGCACCGGAAGAGAGTGACTTCTGAACTGCATGACAGTTATTTCCGCTTGATGACGACCAAACATGCGATTTCAAAGATCGAGTGGGCGATCGAGTGGGCGTTAAACTATTATATAGCTCAGTCAAGACAGAAATCAAGACAGTTGAGTTTGAGTTCCAGTAGGAGACGAGGGGTGGTAGGGAAAGCCATCCCAGGCCGAAGGGGCTGGGGGCCCTGATGAATTGGGGTCCAGAGAAGATGCTGATAAGATGTAGAAAAGAAAGCCAGCACCCAGCAGAGTGGACCCCCTGGGTTCCGGTTTAGCATCAGGAGAACGAGAAAGACACAACGTTGACGGCCATAAGAGTGGTGGTCAGAATATTGCAGTTTCTGTTCGGTCACCAGATCTCTCTCACACGCAAACCTCGAGTAACCCTTTCCGAACTTTACAAATAAAGTGAGAGGTAAATATTTTGTTAAAGAAGTCTTCCTGCCTGCGTCTTTATTATTGTGTCGTTATGATGCTGTAGATGTCAATATAACAGTCTATCTTACTTTTTAATCCACAGCTGGCAGGAAAAGAGTTGGAGACATGCTTTTTTTCACGAGTATTAGGATTTTGTAAAATGTAATCAGTCTCGTCCAGGATTAGAATTCGGTTTTCCTTCTTCATTTCCGACGACGATAACCATTACCTTACGAGTAAAAGTATGTTATCGAAAGCAATTTGATGACTTTCGTTGTGTAGTCACTGACGGCTGCAATGTCAGCGATGACTAATATTGATGGGGCAAAATACAATTATCCTCTTTTGGAACACTGCTGATTTATTCTCTCCTTTCCGAATCTGAGCCTGTGGAAGTGAACAGAAATTGACAAAACATGCGTTGAAGATTCTTCGTACAAGCAGGAACCGACTATTTCAGTAATTTTTAAAAGTTGTACTGACTCGCTATACATGATGCCACTCGTGTAGCGAAAAATGTTCCAAGAATTGAATATGACACAACTCTAGCAATTAGATAAATTATATTTCTTAAAATTGAGGATAAAGTAGTTTGAAAAAGAAACGTTACAAAATCTTTTCTCGTAAGACAAAAATAATATTAGTTAGATAATATCATTGTTGAGCCTATTTTTCCACAAAATATAGCACTTTTCGGGATGGAAATTCCCATATTTGTCTCCTCGCTCATCAGCCTCTAAAAGAGGAGAATCAAGAAATCCGTTGCTTTATACTTTGGTTTATAAAATTCCAAACAGCTGAAACTGCTTTGCGTTTGAGACATCCACCTATCAGTCATCACTGCTACTAAGATTGCCGACTGAGCCAGTTTATCTTGGCAACTCCAGGTTTACGCCTATTCGTTAGTCTCAGCGGGTAAATTTAATATTTTGTTACACTTTCCCTGCCGATGAGATGCACAATTTTGATGAGTTTCTTCCGTTGTTCTATGAATCATCTATTTGTACTCCGTTATCAATCGCTTACATTGTTTCTTTTCATCTAAAGTATCGATATGAACAGGATATGACAATAACAATATATAAGCGAAGCAAATCTGGTTTGAATTCGGAGTTTTCCTTCTAGATTAGTTGCATTATCAAAGGTAAATAATTAAGTCTATACAACCATTTACCTATAATTGTAAGAATAAATGGACCCATTCTTTCTCATAGGAATATTTGTGAAGAGAGACACAAACAGCCCCGTCTGGTGTTTGAACTTGAGTCATCAATTCCATATTCTCAGACAATACCATAACACACTGTTGATAGACTTGATCAGGAATCTTAAAGATAATAGAAAATGTTGTGTTGGTCAATTAAACCAGGGTGGGATTAAGTAGGAAACCAGAAAAAAAGCTTGATAATTTGATATTGTTTTGACACCCAAAAACATCGATTTAAGAACGAGATACCCTGTGGATGCGATTAAAAACCTTTTAGGGGTGTCGAGTAAAAATACACATTCATTCTCTCTAAACCTTTTCGGAAGTTATATATCAAACAATTCAGTTTAGTGTACGTAGACTTTCAATATCAAAAACAGTTCCATTTCAAACAATTCAGTTTAGCATAAGCACGCAATTTAAATGTAAGTACACAGTTTATTTTTCAAAAACATTTTTATTTCACGCAATTCAATTTCGTAAAGCGGTTTTAATTCAAACAATCTAGTTTAGCATAAGAATGCAATTAGATCAATTTAACCCATAGATAGGGCCCTGTCAGGTGCTAACATTCCGAGCCAGAGTGGACCAGGGAACAATGGCAATGAAGGGGTGCTCCACATTCCCCAAAGCTCCAGTATCACTGGAGCCTCACCATCAGATCGTTTACTGTCATATTCAGGACAGTCATTCAGGGTGTCTTACCCCTCTGTAGAGGTGCAGCCGGTGTATTCTATAGTCCCAGTCGACGGGGCAAATGTACAATGAACGCGATTCTCTGTTCTATACGTATAGAATAACTCTAAACACGTTGACATGCCATTCACTCAATTCATTCAGGCAATCGATAAATCAATCAATTCATTGCAAACATTATTTGAACGAAAGATAGTTAAATACTGATTGGTTTAACCTTAAGTATTTCTTTGCACCAAATTACCTTAACCGAATGAAGTACGTCTGAAATAGATCTTAAAAGCCTCGAGCTCGACAGTGCTATTTGCAGAAATCATTGATCGTCCCACTGATGATCGTAACTAAACATCATTGGAATCTACTAATTCACAGCCACAAAATGTCACTATTCCTCACAGAATAAGCCATATCAAAATATCTGTGTTAGTATATTGAGCATGAACCTAAGCCAGTGACCAGTAAAAGAAATTTACCACCATAGCCATTCTACAAACACGCTTTTCGCACCAAAGAGTGAAAGCGAACCTGAAAATGATGGGGTTTCATCTTAGGTTGAATACGTAATAATTTGTTCTACAGAATCAGGTAACGACCGTCATTATGATCGCGGCGTGTTTTTTGCCTCCTCTCTACAATTTATTTCTTTATGTCTTCTTTATATTGTTCTTGTTTTGATTTGAGCAATTTTCCACCCCACACTTGGTTGTGGATGAATAGATGCAATTAGTTGCAACTTGGCTCTTTCTTTAAATCAATTTGCACTATGAATACGACTAGAGCTAAGTTTCACACACGGTAAGGCTTGCAGTCCCCCACTTATCAGCATGAAGCTGAGAAGAGAGTTCATTTTCTTTTCTCCAAGCAGAAATCAAAACTTTTCTCAGACTCATGCGGATGGAGTTCTAACATTGATAATTGAGACAGAGATATTTTGGCAGTCGACCAAAAGATGACGCCGTTGTAAATGAAAGAAATTCGATGTAACTTGCTAATAATCTGATTCATGTTTCACCCGTTCATATAAAAGCCAAAAATCGTAGCTCTCAGATGGATTAATATGGTACTCTGAATCACTTTTGCTTGCTCTTAAGTTATGAAAAAATAGCAAAGCCAAAAAAAAAAAAAAAGAATTTCTTCAGCCGGATTCTCCTTTTTTACTTTTACCAATGAAAAGGAGGTGCCCGTGGTGTAGTCGTTATAGTCGTAGAAAATGGACACGGCGACACGAGTTCAAATCCTGGACGAGACTGATTGGATTTCACATAGCACTAATACCCTTGGGGAAGGTATGAATCCAATTATTCTCCCTACAGCTATGGGTAAATTGTAGGATAGACTAGGTTCTTCAGCCTTGGTTAGGCAACTAGTCTAGGAGAAGGAAAACTCTGAATTCAAACCTGTTAAACTCTGCTTAAAATTGACCTTGTGTCATATCCTGCACGAGCGGAGGGGTTGGTAAATAGTACCAATGAAAAGATGATGATGCATGATTAAATGTCATTTTTTGTATTAGCAGAGAAAATGTTCTTAAATAATTTAGTACCCGCAATGGCTTGAATATTGTTGTTAACTCATTTCAAGGTTTGGTTAGCACTGTCCAAAAACACATTGTTCTAAGTTTAATTTTATTTTGTTTATATAAAGAGAGGTTTAGCTGTCTATGGAAATTACACTATGAATAAGATCAGTTGTTGGATGGGATTAAGACATACGCTGACTTTACCTCAGCAAAAGGGGAAGACCCTCCAGGGAGTATACTGGATATTACTCTAAATCATCAGATGGTGAGACTCCCGTCCTGGAACTTTTAGGAATGTGAATTACTTCTTCATTAACATTACTCTCAGGTTAATTCTGTCCTGAATTGTTGGTACCAGTTAGGATATCATGTGTGGCTCAAATATAAATGTTTGGTCAATTATTTTTTATTATCATTGTTAGATATTTTAAAATAAACAGTTGTGTGCTATAGTATTAATGTTATATGAGAATAAAATAAAAGTAAAGTTGGTGACCTTAGTAGAGAGTGACCTGAAGGCTCCCTTTTCAATAGCTACAACACCGAAGTGTAGGGAAGGGTGCTACTCCATTCTCTGGATTGCTACACTTTACCCTGGATGCTTACCTTATAATGCTGAGGGTTAAGAAAGGCGGAATCAAGTACCATTTTTGAGTTTTTGTTATGAATCGACCTGGGATTGAACTCTGGTCTTCCTGACCATTGGCGAACACTTACCTAAGTCGAATAGCAACACTTGAAGCCGTGTGCAAGCAAATAGTTGTCATAAAATATAATTATTAATGTTAGATACTTCAAATCATATGCCTAGTTGGTTGTGGCTGAGAAATCCATCGAGTGAACTCTTCAGAGTTGTAATATTCTCTCAACAAGTGTTTTAGTTATCACATTGAACAATCTGATGATGAGGATCCATTAATGCAGGAATTTTGGAGAATGTGGAGTACCCCATCATTGCCATCGTTCCCAGTTCCACTCTGTCCCCGAGTGATAGCACCTGATAATATCCTTACTAAAGGCCAAATAGAAATGTTTCACATGTAGACTGTGCACAAAACATGACTTATACTAAACTGAATTGTGAGAAATAGGACTGTTTGATCATTTGACCATGTGTAAACAAATGACAGATGTTTAATTGAATTTTTAGTGATTGATAGCAATACTTCCAACCCCTTACCTGTGTACAAATGAACGGTGGTAAACAAAAAAAAAACAGTGCTAAATAGCAATAATTATAACTACTTCTCTGTGGTAAACAAATGATTTACAATAAATAGAATTATTCGTGTTAGAAATTCGAGAAACCATTTAATTTAAGTACAAAATAATAACAGCACATTTTTTAGATATATTATCAAAAAATGTGTTTACAAATCATGTATTTATTTATAAAGAGGGTTTGGCATTAAATCACCTACGATGGATATGCCCTAAACACCAACAAAAACAACCAACCAAACCAAACCAAACTTTCTTGAAATCATTTAACTTTGTGCAAATTAATAGTGTCTAACGATTCGTTTAAAATTGTTATATTCCAACCATTCGTTTATATATATATATATATATATATATATATATATATGTGTGTGTGTGTGTGTGTGTGTGTGTGTGTGTGGGTGTATGTGTGTGTGAGAGAGAGATTTGGAATTTATTATCCCAGAAAAGTTGATATGCCATAAACTCCAACCAACCTATAAATACGACTGGAGCTATGTTTCCCAACAAAGAGAAACATTCGGGGCTCTTTCTCGGCTAAACAAGTAAAGAGTTTAGAAAAATTGACGATAAAACATGAAATTTCCGCGTGATTAGTTTGATACAAATTGTTTTACAACAATATAATCTAGACAAATTTGAAAACCGAATATTTCTTTGTGATATTATTATGTATTTTAATTTACAGTAAAATTGTAATTGTTAAGCTCATAAAAATTATATGAGTACAGTTTAAAACAAAGTTGTTCAAAACTTTAGAATGACGAGATTCAATGGACAACAGTTGCTGGAATAATATGTGTTTGTTTAATGTTTTCAGAAATTTAGAAAAAATTTACGGCAATATTAAAATTGCTACCAAAATTATTTGCTTGTTTTTTGTTTATTCGCTAGTTTGTTTGGGTTTTATGGCATATTAACCTTTGTAGGTTATTTAATGCCAAATTCATTTTTATACTAAAAACAAAGTTATATTTCAAGCAATTCAGCTTATCCTAAGTAATTAGATAACCGTCAAACATGTTTATATTTCAAGCTATTCAATTTTGTCAAACAGTTCTAATCCAAACAATTCCGTTTAGTCTAAGTATTGTTTTAGTTTAAACACAATTAAATGACAAACAAGTTATCTTTCAAGATATTCATTTTAGCATAATTATGCAGTTTAGTTCTATTTGACCCACTGATAGGACCCTATCAGGTGTCACCGTTCCGGGCCAGAGTGTTCTTGGGAGAGATAGCAATGGATGGATACTCTGCATTCCCCAAAGCTCTAGCATTACTGGCACCTCACCATCAGATTATTTAGTGTCATTTTCAGGGCACTCGTTGGTGGGGTCTTACTCCTCTGCAGTGAAGCAGTTGGTGTATTCTACAGCCCCAGCAGAGGGGAGCACAGGGCACTCGTTGGGTGGTCTTACCTCAACTGCAGAGATTCAGTCGGTGTATTCTACAGCCCCAGCCGACTGAGAATACCATCGTAATTAGTTCCAACGGAAATAAGATAATGCAGATAAATAATAGTTGTAGTTTACACGGGGACAAATGGAACGGTTAATTACATAAGCAAATAGAGAAAACTGGTACAAAATGAATACAAGAATAGCGTCCACTATGTGGAAAATGTGGTCAATAGAACAACAGAAAAAATTAATCATGTTGACCATTTTTTAAGCTTAAATGATCAAGCGAAATACTATATACCATGCAGAAGACTATACCTAATATGAATAAACGAGAAGAAAAAAGCTTGTAGTATTAATCATCTCGGAAGTCATGGAAACCTGGAAAATAGATTTAACAGCACGAGTAAAGAATGTGACATCGAGAGATATATTCCAAGTTGATACCCTGTTGCCATTACTATTTGTAATAGAAATGATGCCACTCAATTACCTACTTAAGAAGTGAACAGTGAAGTTCAACTTTACAACATTTAGAGAAAAGATAAATCAACTTATGTACATAGAGGACATCAATCGGTTCGAAAAAAAGTTTAAAAGATTTGAGGGCTATGATACAAACAAAAAGAATATCCAGCAAAGATATAAGAATCAAAATTGACCAATTTGACAGACTCACTGTGAAAATTGAAAAATGACAAATACCGGAAAGAATGTCAAGAAAGAATAAGAACACTAGGAGAAAAGGAAAAGACACACATACTTTGGAATACTCTAAGCAGATACCATCAAATAAAAAGAGATGTGAGAAAAAATGAAGAACAGAGTATCTTAAACATTAGAGAACGCTTCTCGAAACCAAAGTCTGCAGAAATAATCTAATCAAAAGTTGTAAGATCATCGGTATTATTCTTAAAAAGACAAAGAAATATCCCAGACAAATATACCAGAGGACAAGAAAGTTGATGACGACGCACTATGCCTTACATCCAAAATATGACAGACACACTTTATGCCTCAAGAAATAAAAAAAGGAAATGGGCTTACCAGCACAGAAGATAATGTGGATTCATCAATAAATGAATCGAGGAATACTTTAAAAAGAGGAAAGAAGGACTAAAACAGCGGCAGATAACATTACAAAATAACAAATAAAGATAAAGTGAACATTATTCTGGAAACAGAAATAGGAAAAAAAGCGAAATGTACAGAAGAAGCGAATGTACAGAAGAAGTAGACGTGGCTTTGGAAGGAAATTTCCAAAGAAAACTGATTGACATTTTAAATTTGCAAAAAACAACGCCGTAAATTCCGATTATCTAAAAGCGAAATTCAGAAATGCTCAACAGAATATCAACTGTAGATAATGCAGAGAAAGATATGAAATCATTAATCATTGCAAATGCAGAAAAATGACGCTGTAAGAGTTCAATGTTTTACACAACTGTGCTGGAAAAGTGATCGATCAGAAATCGTTCAAGTGATTGAATTTTGACCGCTGCCAGATAGTATATGCACAAACCAGAATCTGTTCGAGATAATGAAACTCAGAAAATGTAATGGGATTTTGAGATACAAACAGATTACTAAATCCCAACCAGAAGACTAGACCTGCTGATAAACAATTCTTTTAAATAGGAAAGAAAAAGCAGTCATTTGGTAGATTGTACTATTTCACTGAATTCAAATAAAAGGCGAAAGGATAGAAAAGTACTTTGCCATGGCAAGGTAACTAAAAACGGCTGTGAAACCTGTGGGTAACAGTGATACAAATTGTAGTTGGTACACTTGGAACGGTCTCCATTGTCTTAGAAAGGAGAATAGAAGAGTAGGTTATCAGAGAAAGAATCGAGACTACAGCATTGTTTAGATCAACATAGAAGAATCCTGAATGCTTAAGGAGACTTGGTGTCACTCAGGGGCACCTCGGGTGGTGTAATGGTTAGCATGTTAGACTAGCAAACCTACACGAGTGAGTTCGATTCTCATTAGATGCCCCATTCATGCGGCCTTGTGCTACATCTAAGCAAAAAGCTTAGTAAATTAAAAAGGAGATTTGGTGTCACTCAGAGTGACACAAAACAACACTAAGAAAAGAAAATCATTTTTGATTACTGAAAAAATAGACAAGAAGCATTAATAAAACGCAAGGAATATTTAAAAAAATACATTAGAAAGAAAGACACAATTTGCATTAAAAAAATACAACCAAAATATAACAATCTTATTTCCTGGAGAAATAATCTTTCAATATAGTTTCCTCTCTTCTTGCATTCTTTTTATCTTCAACCTTATCACTGTCATGAATTTAATTCATTTTCCGCTTGTAGGCATCGTTTTTATAATACCAGCGCATAACGTTGCCATATTATGCTCGTATACTTCTATGTCGTCAAATAGAGCGGAAAATTACAAAATTTATTGGAAGTTGACCTACTTGTATATGAGCCAAATTTTGAACAAAGTAATATTCCTCATAAAAGGTATTTAACTTTTAATTATATTAAAACTGCATGCGTTTTAATTAGAATCATCGCCGACGAAGAAGAAAATAAAAAGAAAAAGACAAAAAAAAACCTGTCAAGTTACTAATTCCCAGCTGGCATTAGAAGCACCGGAAGAGATAGCCACGTGATAAAACGTGTAATAAAATATTTCTGAGTCATTAGAGATTCATTGCCGAAAATATCCGCTAAATCAATCAAGAATAAATTCAATTTACAATTAATCCTGATGAATGAAAATAGCTGCTTTCTTACTTTGTCTCTTTTAGTAATACAACACTGAATACAATGAGACGTAAGAGGCTGCTTTGTTCACGAATTCATTCAAATAAAAGTACCTCTTCTGTAAATGATACTTGTAACATAATGGCAGGATCTTAAATTATACTGTCCATCTTGAAGTAAATGGGTATAATTACTTAAAAAAAAAACTACTATGAATTTACCCACCCTTATCAAGGATCTAAAACAAGGCCAAATTTTAAGGTGAATAAAATTAGTTTTAATTAAGAGCTCTCCTTCTCCAGATTGGTTGTTGTAGCCAATCTGCCAAGCAATCTACTCCTAACTTCCAAGGGAATGGGATAAATTAATATCTTTCCCAAGGAATTAGCGCAAAGTGAACACACACTGCCTCATCAGGGATTTGAGCTCAGCTCGCCAATTCCGTTTCCTGTACACAAAACAGTTACGCTAAGCCCGCATCACAATTAAAAATGTTTATAGTTACTGAATAAAGCAAAAGGAAAATATCCACTAACCTTTTGTTCTTAGCCTTTAGAACCTGATTTACCGGTATTTGTGCTACAAATTTGAAATGATGTAGTGTATCAAAATTACATTTGTATATTGTATTAATGTATTCAAAGATTGTGAAACGCGTTGATTCATTGATTGTAAAGTCATAACTGCCCATCAAAGGTTATTTTATACACTAAGGTTTATACACGTTCATATATATATATATATATATATATATATATATATATATATATATATATATATATATTTGGGTTTGGTTTCTTTGGTTTCTTTGTTTAATGGCATATCAACCTTTGTAGGTTATTTAATGCCAAAGCCATTCTCCTAGAAGAACAGTAGTGTTACTATTTAACCCATAGCTGGGAGGATAAGGGGGTTCATACTTTTCCCAAGGGTATTTGCCCGAAAGTGAATGTAATAGCGCGACTGGAGTACAAACTCGCGTACTATGATTCCGCAGTCCATCACTTCTAACCATTACACCACGAGGACACCACCCTATATATTTGGGTTGTTCTCGTTTATTTTATATTAGCGCAGTCCTATCGAATGCAATTTACTGCTAAACAAATCTATTTGACCCACAGATGTGAGGTTTAGAGATACTATAAACCCTGTTCAGAGTGCATATGGTTACGAAAGAATACTCGAAATTTCACAGAGCTCTGAATTTGGAGTCTCATCATAAGATGTAGTTTAATAACATACCAAGGAAAAACGTTGTTTTTTAGCGAGAGGTCTTACCCCTCTGCAATAGATGCAGTAAGCATATTAAAGCCCTATCCACATGGTAGGATGGGATTCATCATTATATATATTTTTTTTTCTTTAAGAAAAAAACAAAACTTTTTAACATTAGGATTATAGATTTATTTCCATCTTGTTATATGTTTTTGATATAAATCAAAAACACGAAAAAAAATTAACAGGACTTATTCGGATATTATGGATGAAATGATTCAGAATAGACTCCGTAAAGAAGGGTGGGAGGGGATAGAAGAAGGGTGAAGAGATATTTCTTCATTTATTCCACTTCCGTTTTTTTTTTATTTTATTGCCGGTTGGTATTATAGTAAATTAATTTTTTAAATCTTTTTTAAATTCTAATTAATTTTCGACTTAAAACTCCAGATTTAAGACTAATTTAGATAACATAACTTTATTTGATAACTTTACGTAATATATATATATATATATATATATATATATATATATATATATATATATATATTAAAGAGTCTCTAAAATTTTCTTTTATGCATAATGTAAAAGTTACTTCCATATATTTTTTGTGTTAAAATAAAAACTCTGTAATTCCATATTGATGAAAGTCAAACTACTGTTTACTTTTATGAAATATTATTTATCGCAAAATTTCAAATAAATGAAATATGATATTAAGCAGTTTATGTTCCCGATGCAACATCTTCGATTTTTTTTCCGTATTATACACATTTTTGATAAAAACATTAAAAATTTTTAGGAGTTCGGGATCGTTCTATTCTACTATTACGATGGTAACCAATACAATCTTTCGTGTTTTACTTCGAGAGGAGATAGCACCCCTAAGTAACCCATATTTAAGTGTTTCCATCGGTAAATTATTCAGCATAGTACCTTAACGTTGTCTAAATTTCTGAGACGAAGCTTGTTGATTTTTATTGTTAAGTGTTTTCGGACAGCAAAAAACCGTTACGCTGTGTCCACCAGGATACATAGCGTAACGGTTATAGATGTTGGCTCCCTAAGCTTCTATGGAGACAATCATCTGGAGGTTGCAGGTTCAATCCTGACTGCAGGCGAGTAAGAATACAGGAATACTTACCACTTGTACCCAGTTATGGCTAACTGAATAAGAACTGGCCACCCCTCTGGATTCAATAAAGGACGTGGTGCGAAGTTCCGTGAAAGTTCCCGAGTTCGACAAACACCTGAAGAAGACCGGGGGACATATCGGTCGAAACGTTGAGGAAATAAGAATAAAGATGGAGACAATAGTCTGAAAACGCTTAATGATGAAAAAAGTACCTTAATGATCTAAAAGTTAGTGAAAGCAAGCAAAACATTTTCATTTATTTCAGTCAAAATCATATGCGAAGGATTCTCAAAAACCTAAGGTTTAATGAACATTCCTAGTGTTAAATAAAAATTGTTGGCTCTACAATACAATTAAGGATGATAGTTAATTATATTAGTTCATTATTCTATTTGTAGTGGTAAACTGTAAGTAGATAAAAAAAAAAAACTTCCAATAGGAAGTGTTAGTCACAAAGGTCATTAGCGTACACGGGTCATACGGAATGGCCGGATATTGGGTTGACATGTTTTGGAAATCATCTTGCACGCCATTTTGGAGATTTATTTTGGAATTTTTTAGATTTATTGGCCTAATGAGTCGGGTATTCGCCAGTGGTCCAGGAGACAGGGTCGAATCATACCAAAGACTCAAAAATGGTACTTGGTAGCACTTTGCTTAACACTCAGCATTATGAATTATGGATAAAGAGTAAAGTGGAGCTATCCAGGGAAAGAAGTAGCACTCTCCCCTACACCTCGGTGTAGTAGCTATGAAAAGGGAGTCTTCGGGTCACCATTGACTAAAGTTGCTAACATTTCTTTTTTTATTTTATTTTGGAATCTTTGTTGTAGGCTAGTTATTAAAAAGTAAACATTCTGTCACCTAACTAAAGAAGATGATGTAAAACTAAAAGTTGATGGAGTATTCTTGTCATCAAAAATAGAGAATGATAAAACCAGGGAGACTTGAGGAAGTTAGTTCAGTTAATCGGGCTCAGAGTTTAGAGTCGGGGACAGTCAGTTGAGTTTAGAGATTTGAGTGCCCCGAGGCAAGGTTAGTCGGTTAAAGAAATGGAAGTCGGTGTTTTGATTGTTCGTCGACCACCCATGAATCTGATAACGTTTCTTTGACACAAGTAATTCTTTTCTCCAGTCTTTCTCTCCTGTTTCCATGGCTGAATTCTACGAAATGATAGGGTGAGAAAATAATTTTTTCGTATTTGAAACAACTTGATTCGTCTTGTATTTTGCGTAATGTAATACTTTCTATTCATTCGAGATTGTGCTGTGTCGGTGAGGTAATGTTACAACCCCTCTAAGCGTGGAAAATTTAAAGAAAAGAGAATAAAGCACAAAATAAATATAAAATTTTACCGTTATGTTTATGATAGACAAAAAGAAAAAAAAAGTTCCTGTGGCAATTGAATCTAACATACTGAACCGTTACATTGTAGTAAGTGTAATCAAACACCACTCATGTAATTACGTTCTCTTTTTGACTAATACACTTGAGGAAGACAAGAACTTCCTAACCCCATCAATAAGGGTGGCTTTGGAGTAACTCATCAATGTTGATATGCCATTAAGCAAAGAAATCAGTGGAAGAAAGTGGAAAAAAGTGGAAGAAAGCTTTATATGAGGACCGTTTTTATCCATTATACAAACCAGAACGCTTGAAAACTGTTTTCATAGAATAAAACGATGGGTAACATACATTTCAGGAATTTAATCTTTAGTGAATATTATTCGTTATGGTCACTGTAGTTTAAAAAAAATCAGAAGAATAAAACTCTCAGTTGTTTGCCCAAACCACAATTTTTCAATTAAAAAGAACAATACACTGTATTTACAATAGAAAATATATCAGCTTTTAATCATAATGACTGCATTTCACAGCGACATTTTTATAGAATTTCAATCAAATTTAGATGCTGCGCAGTAATTACATCATTTCCTTCAATTAAATCATAAGACACGCACATAAAGTTGTCGTGATACACTAAATTCTAGTTTGTCACACAAGGATACGTATTTAGCGAAACAATATACTTCGTAATAAAATGAATCAGTGACTCAAGTTCAAATCCAAGGAAAGGCATGAACCCATTCCTTCTCTTCCCTATCTAATAGTAAATAGTTGAGTAGACTTTGTTCTTTACCGTAGTTTCGTTAAATGGTCGGGGAAAGAAAAAGTAAACAATAACAATTAGCAACAAACCTGCTGTATTCTATTTAAAATGACTTCATGTGTTATGGTGAACATTCAATCAAAATATTAGGCAAATTGGCTTCTTTAGTCTCAGTTAGGCAACCAATGTAGGAGAAAGAAGACTGCTTAAAAATTGTCCCAAGGGGTTGTGCAAATACATACTTTATGTTACCCAGGCCAGCTCGATTACTTTGAGTGACACCGATGATGCCTTTGATTCGTGGGCTGCATTCTGCATTAACGGCCGACAACTTCGAACATAACTTTATTTCTGGACACGCCTTCTGAATGATCGCGTCGGCTGTGTCCTTCATTATCATATCAAGGCGTACTTATATATATATAAATATATATATATATATATATATAGAAAAGCTTTGCATTAAAAGGTGAATATATGTATTTACCTTTTAATACAAAGCACTTCTAGCGAATTGAGCTCTCCGCTATCCGATAGTGCAAAATGTAAACAAGCAAACGTTAATATATATGCGTTAAATTCCTGAACTGACGTTAGGTCACAGAGGGCTGGGCCGCATATTATCAGTGTAACGTAAATTTATGCGGGTTTCGATCTTAGCTTGTGTCTAGCCACACTGAAGATTTATGATACAACGAAAAAGTCTGTCTGTGGATGACTAATATATATATATATATATATATATATATATATATATATATATATATATATATAATGGTTAATAAAATTGAAAAATACTAACAGTGTTCAATATATATATATATATATATATATATATATAAGAGGAAGAAATTGTAAAAGCCGAAAGATAAAGATGTGTGGATTAAGAGTTCATTTGAAACTCTTATTCCTGAGGTTTTATCCTGAAAATATGAAAGAACAGACTACATGTAATATATATATATATATATATATATATATATATATATATATATATATATATATATATATATATATATATATAAAGATTGATAGATGAATATCTATTGATGCTCTAATATATTTATGACAACCATATAAGATAATATTAATACAAACTCTATTAAAGCTATTGGAGACAAAGAAAAGTTCATTGATCCTAGCTCTTTAGTTAATCTGACATAGCGGCACATTACGTAATGGACAGGTTTACTTTCCGGTGTTTCTGGAAGATATGGTATTGCTGATCGAAGTTTCCCCTCATAAAGCGGCTGCCTAAATGATGAAACGCGTGTGCTTTTGATGATGTACAACTGCAGCAACAAGACAAGGCTAAAGTCAGCTATTGAGAAGTCTGAAGTCTGCCACTGCAAATATCTGAGAACTATCTGAAGACACCGATAATATAACTGCCTAATCTCTAAGAAACCTCTGTACAAGATGTGCAACAATGTTTCACGGTCAACATGAGTGTGCGCAACAACAATGTTTTATGTTGAGTCATGTAACATGGATACCCGAAAAAACACCAGCAAATATATCCAAGGTTCATATAAAGACTGAGCAGTGAGGGGGTACCACGGCTCATACTAGCTTGATCAGCTGCGGTTGTGAAGGTGCCCGTGGTGTAGTCGTTATCGTCGTAGAAAATGGACACGGCGACACGAGTTCAAATCCTGGACGAGACTGATTGCATTTCACATAGCACTAATACCCTTGGGGAAGGTATGAATCCAATTATTCTCCCACCAGCTATGGGTAAGTAGTAGGACAGACTAGGTTCTACAGCCTTGGTGAGGCAACTAGTCTAGGAGAAGGAAAACTCTGAATTCAAACCTGTTAAACTCCGCTTAAAAATTGACCTTGTGTCACATCCTGCCCGAGCGGAGGGGTTGGTAAATAGTATCAGCTGCGGTCGGACCTCATAAATGCATTACTTAGAGCCCAAATATCTAGCAAGGGACTGAGACTACTGAGGACCCTTGAAATGTATATAAGCCGGTATACAGCTAAAAGAATGTTTCAACGACTAAAGTGGAAGAATGCTGAAAACGAATAGTATACCTACCTACGAATATTTATGTAAGTGTATTCATTATTAATTTGTTTTAATTTAAGCTACCTGATCGATAAGATAAAACGCAGTTTTTACCAAGCAGCGGTCTTAGCGATACTGCTATATGGATGCAACGCATGGGCACTAACTAAACATATGGAGAAAAAGCTTGATCTCAATTACACAAGAATGCTGCGAGTTGAATTGAACAAGTCATAGAGGAACACCCTACAAACAGAAGCTGTACGGCCACCTACCATCCATCATGAAAACTACCCAAATTAGACAAACCAGACATCAAGTCAAGTCAAGTTGTCGACTGAAGTCGAAGGCGACCAGAAGGCTCCTTTTTCAATAGCTACAACACCATAGTGTAGGGGAGGGCGCTACTCCTTTCCCAGGATTGTTCCCCTTGACTCTTGATACGTACCTTACATTGCTGAGTGTTAAGCAAGGAGGTATCAAGTACCATTTTTAAAATCTTTGGGATTGAACCCAGGTCTCCCAGACCTTAGCGAACACTCTACCCAGTAGACCATGTGGACACCCTCACATTGACGAGCAAAAGTAGAACGACCAGCTAGAACCTATATACAACAATTCTGTGCCGCTACAGGATATAACCTGGAAGTACTCACGGGAGCGATGGACAATAGAGGTGGGTGGTGAGAGAGAGTCATGGAGATCCATGCTAACGACGCGCTTGATGATGATGATGATTTATAATTACTTACAGAAAATGATTAATAAACCCTACATCGATACACCTGACCCAACCTTAATATGAGACTGTTTTTCATAAATGTATTCAAAACTTCATATTTCCACCTCTTTTCCAAGTTACGACTTGTCGTCGTCGCCTAAGGCTAATAAGAACATCTTGATTGGAACAGAATATACAATAATGGCCACCGGCAATATTTCCTTGTTAATTTGTCTTTCCACACTAATTAATCGAAGTTTCTTCTTCATTCTTTCTTTACTTATTTTACAACGAATATACTTACAAACTTACGAAATATATTGACACTTAAATAATGCGGATATTTTTTCTTTCAATTTTAAGTTTCAATAATTCTTTTTAACTGAATTCAGAAATGGACATTTCAGTGAGATAGATATATGTGAAGTGTTTTTTTGGAAGTGTTTCCAGTGAAACACGAGAGAGCAGTCATCGTAGCGTCTTTCTTTTTTTTTAGGGACGTCGATATGACTGGAAGCAGAAATTATCGATTGAGATTCTGAGACTTAAAGTAGTCTAATGGTGTATAGAAGAGAAATATCCTTAAGGATTCCAGACTCAAAATAGATCTTTTTATTAACTCAGAGAGTGAAATCAAATAAAGTGCAATGACAATATTTACATTTATTGTTTTTAAATGAATGCATAAATAAGTTTTCTTATACAATCTTGCGTTTCTACAAAGTTTTTAACATACTTATGAGTATCCAAAATTACATGATCACACGTAATTATTTAATACGTGATTATTGGTTCTAGATTTGATGCACATGAAATGTAATTCTCATTTGAAATGATAATATTAACACACACACACACTCTCTCACACACACACACACACACACACACACACACACACACACACACACACACACACATATATATATATATATATATATATATAGTTAGTCGTTAAAAAGTTTTAAGACTCATTTCTCTCACCTTTGTATAGCTTTTACCTACATAGAAATTAATACAGAATTATGAATTAATTTTTCTAGTTTTTTAAGTGGTATTGAGTTTAGAAAAAATCAGATGTGGCAAACTTTTCTTAGAAGAGGGCTTAGAATAATTCGAACGACCCACGGTTATTTATTCAATCTTAAAGATTATGTGGAAAATTGAACCAATATTCCCTGAAAGTTTGCATGCAATTTTATATATATATATATATATATATATATATATATATATATATATATATATATATATATATATATGGGGGGCGTGCTTCTTTGTGTAAATGTATTTATATATATGATTGTATGTTACTTTGCGTGCGTTTAAAAGTCTCTACGTATGGAGGTCACTCTTTCTCTCTCTCTCTCTCTCTCTCTCTCTCTATATATATATATATATATATATATATATATATATATATATATATATATATATTCGTGTGAGGGGTGTTTTAGAAAAATAAAAGAAAAAAACATTGACGACGAATTTAACAATGACACTTCGTCTTCACTTAAGAAAGATTTCCTCAGAATGACGATTTTTTTTTCTAATGTTCAGCACAGGAGGAAATAGATAAATAAAAATAGAAATAGAAATGAAAATAAAATCCTCATTCTGAGGTAGTCTTTCTAAAGTGAAGACGAAATATCATTCTTAAAACCGTTGCTAGTATTTTGGTTTATTCATCTTTCTACTTATTTTACTAATTTTGTCAGTTTTATCAATTACCATTTCTTCGGAAAAACGAACTACTCTGCTGGGTAGCTGTCTATCTTAGCCAATGATGAGGTCCTACTGTTTTTCCTCCTGTCTTTTTTTAAGTATTTATTTCTGGCCCGGTATAGACGATTGTCAAAAGAGATGTTAATGACTCTCCAGGTATCTTAGTCCTTGGGCCTCAGTTTTGGTTTGCTTGTTTTACGAGGCCCTTCTCTAAGTTGAGGTTACAGGAATTGTTTTCAAGTGGCCAGCCTATGTAAGGTTGCGTTGGGCGAGTACATGGTGCATGCTTGGGAGTTTAGATCTCCTGGATCAATTTATTTGGGATATAGTACAACCAATTTAGATTAATTATTCTGCTTGAGACACATAATATAGATGTGAAATCTTTGGACTTTGTATGATGTCCAGGTTTTTGCACTGTAAATGAAGGCTGGGAAAACTATGGTACAGTACACAACACTTAGTTTTTTGTAGACGTCTTTGCTGAGCCGGAATCGCTTCCTTGGTCTGCCAAACGAATTGGAAGCATTTGACGTTCGTGTACTTAGTTCCGCATTTAGTCTGTTATTGTTAGTGACTGCGGAGCCAAGATATTTTAATTTGTTTACTAGCAATTTTATTTCTATTTTCGAAAAATACATTTAAAAAAAAGTTGGCACAAGGCCTGAAATGTTTTGAGGGGAAGGGAAAAGGGACCAAAACTGTATTATTCTATGATTTTTTAATAGGTAGCCCTAGCTAGTTCCAATCATCTTCATTCGCTCTTTACAATAAATCCATTCTTTTGTCACCAAACGCACAAACAGCCACCATAATGCCTCATTCACTCCATGCAAAAAATACCTACATAAAAACCCTATGAGGTGAGATGGTATATATACAATGTGAACAAACAGTGTGATGGGGGAATGGAGGAAAAAAAACTCCAGGAAAACATAAAATAAACCCCGTTTAGTTTCTCTCCCATCTCTATAATGTGGAGAGCCGACTGTTTTCCGGTCTCAAGGATAGACCGAAAACAAGCCGGGCTCTGCCTATGGGAGAGGGGGCCTATCCTCATCGGCATAAAAGAAAAGCATGAAGGGGAGGGTGCGGCTGGGATATAGGACAATATGGAATACAATAATGTGTGATCCTCAAAAAAGACAAACTGGCAAGTGATTAGGGAGGAAAAAAGAACAGGGTATGGGGATCATGTTAATCTAACAGCTAACTGAAAAGGAAGATGACACCACTTACACAACTAACTAGGGGTTCAGGAAGACTGGAAAAAACGTAAGATCCTACTTACCCGGGTTGGGGTCCCGAGGGACACGGTCCGCCATCGCCATGCGCAGGAAGAGGAGGGATGAATGACTCCAACGTTGCCCCCTTTCGTACGACCAAGCTCGCTGCATGCACACACCTTTTGTCGAATATTATGAGGTCAAAGCATTTCTATTGCATCTAATCTTGACCCTAAGCTGATGCCTAAATGACAAGATCAGATCCCGACGAGAAAAATGTGTTTACTTGCGATATTACCTAGCTCTGTATATGTGTGCCTTGGCGAATTCCATGAAATCTCTGAGGAGATTGGTTCATAACCACAATATTCCTGAGGCTAATTTTCAAACCCAAATGCCTCAGAAGATTTTGGGAAACAGTTGTATATTTCATGTGAATTTTGGTAATTTTGTTATATGAAGGCCGTGCCTTCAGCACACATGAGAACGCGCACCCGGTCATATCTGGTCTTTTTTGCAGACTTAAAATGACTTGCATTGAAGAGGTTTCCCCTGGTTTTCTCTATATGCATACTCCTTATGTTGAATCAGTAAAAGCATCAGACAAGACCATAGAAAGAAAATTACGTTCCCTATCTCAAATAGTTTCAAGATTTCAGCTCTTAAGCTAACTGATGCCTTCCTACTTGTATGCAAGGCAGATATCAGCCTGTCAAAGATGCCAGGTTAACATATTTTCCGAAGGATGCTCCATAGTGCTTCCATATAGATTGTGTCGAAAGCTTTTGTGACGTCGACAAATAGGTAACAGGTGACATTCTGTTTAATATGTTTTCCTGTACTTGTCACAAGGAGATCATACCTAGGGTTCCTCCGTTTACGTGAAACCGAAATTGTTTTTAAGGTAGGAAATCGAGATTTTGTAGAGCAATATGAAGACGAATTCTTGTATGAAGAGAAGCAAGGTCATGCAGGGGTCACTGCAATCTCGTCTGTCACTCTTCTTGGAGATTGAGAAAAGTTGGACATCCTTCCAGGATGCAGACATTTCAATGTTTTCGTAAGCATCTTTTATGATATCGTAGAGTACATCGAAGAGACTCCTACCTCCTTTCCAAATAACTTCTAGATGCCGTAGTTCTGCTCTAGTAGATAAGCATCGAAATAACATTTCATCTTGTTCTGAGCATTTACACATTCAGTTCTACGTAGTTCTATGTTGCCAAGGGCTGATAGTTGTTCTGGGTGGTTTACTCTTAGCCCTAACACAACTCTCATACTTTGGTAAAAAGCCTCAGGGACAGTATAGTCTGGGAATGCCTATATTTCAGTGAGGAATAGGTACTTGAAACCATATAATATTTTATAATTCAATATCTTTTAATAGTCATTCTGGAAACCCTATTACGACGTTCAAATTATTCATATTGAGTATTATTACCTGAAGCCATACTTGTTTACTTGAAACTCTATAATTCCATGGAAAAAAGATCACCGCGGCAGTAAATAATCCAGTAAAGGTGGACGAGTCATAAAACAAATAATAAAAACGACCAATATTCCCTCTTTAATTAAAGTCAAAATGTTGATATTCATTGTAATTCACTCACATTCTGTCTCTGTATGTATATATTAGAATTATCATGACTAGAAAATCCGGCAAACACCTACATGAGACACTCAACAGCTGTTTCGACCATATTGGGTCTCATCAGCAGTGCACACCGTAATCAACACCACTGTAGATCGAACCAACAGCCACAGTAGGCAGAAGCCAAAACTCGACCACTGGGCCACCGGTTCATGTCACATATAAGTGCTGCCGAATTCACTAGTCATGGTACTATTTACCATCCCCTCCGCTCGGGCAGGATATGACACAAGGTCGATTTTTAAGCGGAGTTTAACAGGTTTGAATTCAGAGTTTTCCTTCTCCTAGACTAGTTGCCTCACCAAGGCAGAAGAACCTAGTCCGTCCTACTATTTACCCATAGCTGGAGGGAGAATAAGGGGGTTCATACCTTTCCCAAGGGTATTTGCCCGAAAATGAACGTAATAGCGCCACTGGAGTACGAACTCGCGTACTACGATTCCGCAGTTCATCGCTTTAACCATTACACCACGAGGACACCCCAAAATTCACTAGTCATGGTGACAATGCGCGACCACTTGAACTAATCTGTCTTGAAAATACGTATTCCCTACAGAAGACACGGCCACCTCCGAGGCTACATATTCCCAAGCCGGTGTTTTTCTAGTCATGATAATTCTAATAAAGCATTAATTCCTCCATTTAAATAAATATAAATGAAACATTATATATATATATATATATAATTGTTACGCGCCGTTGTACAGGTGTAGGAAAAAAACGTCATATATAACAGGTATAGTAAAAAAATTATTTCTGACATAGATATTTCCTCTTAATTATTTTATCTCTTCATTTCTTGATTTTTGACCATTTACTTAGTAGAGAATTTTCTCGCTTTGTTCCTTCCGTTTTTAACGGCATGTTAGTTTTCGTGGTATACATGATGCCAAACGCATCCTTGGGGACGAACAAAAGTGGTACTTGTTAACCAATGGCAGGGAGAAACAAAAGTATTTAATACCTTTCACAAACTTGAAATTAAGATAATAGCAACTTGAGTTTGATCTCGTTTACTATAATGAAGCAGTCCAACTCGTAAGCTACGACCTATCGGAGACGTCCTCAGAGTTGACACAAAACTTTGGGAAAGTCTTCAATGGGTAGTAGCTAACGTGTTCAGTTACTTCATCGTTACTTAATTAACAAATACAAATGAAAAGTCATTAAGTATGTTGTGGTAATTCTTTTTGACAGGTTTTCTGATAAAAGTCATACAAAAAACGTTGTAAAATGTATAATGTTTTCTTCAATACTCACTGTTCTTTTTTGCTTGAGGAGTTATCCATTTAGCAAGCATCATCAGTATATTAATTTTTCCGATTTTAATTTGATATCAAAAGAATAAAACGCAAAGGAGATAATTTTAGTGGTATATTTAAGTTTTTGAGTGGTATGAGAGATTTAAGAAAGGCAGAGAGTCTGTGAGGGATGATGAGTGGTGTGGGAGGAGTAAGGATATCAATAGACCAGAGTTGATTCGCCAAAGGGTTAGGGTTAGGGGTTTTATGTTGAGGTTTTAAGGGAGTTCAGGAAGAGATTCCGTCGGATGAGCCCAGCACTCTTCAAATCGGGTCAGTGGCATTTCCACCAGGACAGTACACAAGTCCACAACTCCAGCCTTGTCAGACTATTTGACAAAGATGGGCATCAAGACAGTTCCTCACCCTCCCTATAGTCCAGATCTTGCTCCCTGTGACTTTTGGTTATTCCCAAAGGTCAGAGGCTGTCGATATGAGACAATCGAGGAGATGAAAGAGGCTGTGACGAAGGTCATTGACACGCTCACACAAGAGGATTTCCACGAGGCCTTCCAGGAGGTGTTGGAACGGTACAACAAGTGCATTGTACCCGAAGGAGATTCCTTCGAAGGGGACAAGAGTTTCATGTGTGTACTATCAATAAAAGTGCCCACACGAAAAAAGTCTGGAAACTTATTTAATGATCCTCGTACTTCCACAAGAAATCAGAAAAGACATCTATTGAATGATTTTATTCAATTAAATATCAATTGGTTTAAAATTAACTCGTGTTCAATTCATCGAGGGGTAGTTCTGGTAGCGTTATCCCTAAGATGATGGGCTGTGATATCTTAGAAAATGAGTTCGGACTCAAGTCAAACTATTACGTTCACTTTTGGACTAATACCCTTGACAAAGGTATCCACCCGCTTACCCTGTCATCTTTAAGTTAATTCGTATCGGTAGAGTTCTGTTGCAAAGTTGGCTTTAGCAGTAAATAGCCGTCTAAGATCGATATGCCATAAAAAAGCGTAGAATTAAAAAAACAAACAAAAAAAAACAACAAATTAATCGAAGACTTAAGGAAGCTTGTTATTTGTATAAATATTTTTATAAACGTTACTGAAATTAAAGAAAAAAAGATGTTTGATGACGTAGTTGAAACTTATATATATTCGAGAAAATTTGATTTAAAAAAATAAATATTGAATTTGGATCGTTGATTCGAAAAAGGAATTAAAAAATCTGAATCTATGACTGTTAAGATTTCAACAAATATACACACACACACACATATATATATATATATATATATGTGTGTGTGTGTGTGTGGAGGTGGGGAGAAGTATAATTTAAATATAAGGAAACTTACTTTGAAATTAGAAATTTGATATTAGAAATCTAGAAATAGATGGAGAACGAAGATCGATATTTGATGCTAGTGGAAAACTCACAACCACGATATCTTAAATGACTGACTCACAAAGGTTTCACAGTGTCGTTCAAAAATTAATCTTTTAGCAATCGTCTTGGAATATTATCCAATATTCAAAACTGACCCCCATATAAAAAGCTTTCTATTTTGAATCGAGGAAAAAGGAATAAATTACTGTTGTCTCTTTTTTTTTAAATTTAATTTTTAACGTCTTTCTGAGAGTGTTTCTTTGCTGATGCAATTTTCCTTGGTGCCCAATTTGAGTCATTTTAAAAAGAACAAAATGGTCACATATATCTTTTTCCCGCCAAATGTCAAGCCGAAAGTAACTGGACTCATAGGAGTTTATCAATTTCTGTAAATTAATGAGAACGTAAGCTAAACCGTGTAGAGGTAATAGGAAACGAATTTAATGCTACCGCTTAGTGTAATATAAAGATGATTATAACTGTAATATAATGGCCGAGGGATATGATTTTATTCCTTTGGGTTCAGTTAGGCTGAAAACCTTTCGGCTCAGTGCAAGGGTTACTTAGGTGCAACATTAATGCGGGTGTTCACACACACGCACGCGAAGCGGACGTGTCACTCAGAGATGTCACAATAGCCCGAGTTGGGAAACGGGGCTAGCAAGTGCGAATGATGTCACGCACTGGAAGCGCGCGGAGGATTTTGGGAGATTTCGAAAAAGTCAGTTAGGGAGTTGAGACTAGACATCGGACGAAAAGGGTTAACTTTTGCTTGCTCGTGGAGGCCTTAGGCAGGTGTCACACGAGATGGGGGGGGCAGATGAAAAGGCCAGAATAGAAAGATTGTGCCTCTCTCTCCTTATGTCGAAAAACTTTTAAACTCAAAGGTAATAAAATTTTCGTACCTGAACTGAGAAGTCGTAGGTGTTTTCCATGTTTCGAGATTCCTATGTTCTATGTTATATCTTTATGGACATTCGATGTACATTTCATGATATGATATACCATATATGATATACTATATTTTTACGAAGAAGCTAGTGCAATAAATAGGATTTCAAGAACTGACATCTTCCGCTCCGTACTTGAGTTGTTGGGGTAAGTACGTCTAAAAATTGTCCTTCAAAAGGAGCCTTATTAAACTACAAACACTGCATTGCTTTCAGAAATGTGATTTGTTTATCTTATTGAGTCTAAATGAAACACTGTATTTGGTGAGGACGAAGTATCGGAGTCTTCAACTCAAGGACTCAGAAGAGCCATATCGTCCTTACGATGAAGTTCAATGGAACAAAACTGAGATGAATTATGTCATAATTTCCGCCAGTTATAATGCTAATCTTTCATAAAGCTGACCGAATGCGATTATTTTTCATCAGAATTAATACACTCACAATAGTAAGTGAGATATATGACTTTATAAGTATTAGAAGGGGACGAATTTTCTCCTTCAAATTTTCTTCAATCTCTTTTTTCTTTTTGATTAACACTTTATCGTATTTCCTGAGTAAATTACAAAATATTGTACTTTGAATATTTTCAAAACGGAACAACCAAAAGCAAAAGCAAAATTCAAAAATGTATGTTATTTAAAGAAAAAGCAAAAATAATTTATATTTATTATTTGTTTGTTTTGGTTTTATGGCATATCAATCTTTGTAGTTTTTGTAATGCTAAATCCATGTTTAAACATATAAACAGTTATATTTTAAACAATACAATTTGGCATGATTACACAGTTTAATTGTCAAAAACATTTCTGTTTCAAGCTATTCAGCTTAGTCAAACAATATTAATTCAAACAGTTTAGCATTGGGATAGTTTTGATTTCACACAGTTAAATGTTAAAACAGTTATATTTCAGACAATTCAATCGAGTGTAAGTACAGTTGCAATGTCAAAAACAGTTCTATTTCAATCAATCCATTTTAACATAGAAAACAGTTCCATCTCAAGCAATTCAGTTAAACATAAGTATCTAGTTTAAATGTCAAAATAGTACTATTTCAAACAATTCACTCAAGCTTAAGTACACAATTTAGTTTTATTTGACCCATATAAAGGAGCCTATCAGGTGCTATCATTAATAGACGCAGTGGACCTGGAAGCGATACCAATCAAGGGGGAATCTGTATTCTCCAAAGCTCTAGCATTACTAGAACCACACCATCAAATTGTTTAGTGTCATATCAAGAACACTCGTAGCGGGGGTCTTAACCCTCTACAATAAAGCAGCCCAAACCGACAGGGCAAAATTTATATTTAACAATCTGGACTCAAATATTTTATATGATTTTGTATTTGTGTGTGTTGTATATCATCTCAGGTATACCATCCCAATGATAATATGTTGGCAAATCTATTTTCTTGCGTTATGGAAAAAAACTAACGATCTCATTTTCTGTTGTGCGTATCAGTTGTCTGTCGTCTCAAGTACACTTTCAAAACCAATCACAGTTATCAAATCTACCCTTTCTCAGTTTTACAAAAAAGATGCGTTATGTTTTCTAGTGAATTAGTTTTCTATAAACACAGTCTCCCCTCTATTATACATGTTCTTTGAGACAAGCCGATTTATAATAGTCAAAGTAACTTATTGGGAGTTATTTTTCATATATAAAAAATTGAATGAGTTCTACTTTTAAAATTCTGATTTTGAACTAAAATATAACCGTGCATTCTACTTTTCTCTGGACTGGAACTTGGCCCAAGTTGAGGGACAGATTACAAATTATGGGAAAATATTAGCTTCAAAAATTGTTCTGCTGTGTACCATTGAAAATTAGTTTGCTGGCCTCGTGTTAAGCTCTGGTGTGAATTAAGTACATCTGCTTGGTACACAAGCACCAGTATACCCATTCAAAGGAAAGCATAGTAGGAATAAAAATATATAACTTCCATTTTTGTAAACAGCAAATAAGTATTATAAATCTGTAATAAACAGAAAAATACAAAAACAATTGTATTGAAATAATTGTTTTGTGTAGAGCTTCAACTACATCGCGACGTTTTCGCCGGAGCATTGCTTATTTCCCGTGGCATTTCGCACTCAACGATTTAGTCAAACGTAATCTACTCGCAGTTCATTTTTCCTTGCAACTAGCGAAGGAAGGACTGGATTGAGGGACAACAAGAAACCGAATGGTATATCGTTTGTTTTTTTTTGTTTTTTTGCTTGCTTTTTTCCGATGTGAAAAATCTCTTCTATTCGAAGCTGCTTGCAGCGATACCTTCACCCTTTTATAAAAAGTTCCAGGTAAAATATACAATGTTCTGGAACTTAAAACAGCCTCCATAATTCGCCAGGTTGATTCAATGACCTTTCAACTCCGAGTGGTTGAACTGCTATTTCAAAAGCTTTTAGCCATTCTTTGGGGAAATCAAACGCAAATACCATCTGCCGATATTGTGAGTCAGATGCAATTGTCCCATAGTTTTCTTTAAATTCA
Source organism: Sepioteuthis lessoniana (assembly GCA_963585895.1). NCBI lineage: Eukaryota > Metazoa > Mollusca > Cephalopoda > Myopsida > Loliginidae > Sepioteuthis > Sepioteuthis lessoniana. Next base: position 45,177,790 of record OY757924.1, on the reverse strand, counting down.
ATAATTGTTTTTTTAATTAAATAAAGTAAATTTATTTGCATTTTATATTGTACCTCACTGTGTCAAACTCTAAAGAAACTAATGTCCATGGTATAAATGTGTCTGTTCAACGAAGAATATATGAGTATATACTATGTTCGTTCAAGAACATCTCAGATTTTAGAAATGTCACACAATTTTTACCTTTGTATGGAGATTACCTACATTCAAATTTTTAAAGATTCTGATTAGTTTTTCTACTTTTATGAAAAGTCTTAGAGTGTTAACAAAAACAAAAACAAACATTATTATGGCTTTTCTTTTTTGGTGAGTTTTTCCACTTTTTGAACGACCCTCACATTTTCGTAAAGATGAGTAATATAAATATCCAAACTTTATTCTTTTGATTGCTAACAGGACGACAGTGAAAAGCAAATGGTGTGATAGATAGATAGATAGATAATTTACACGGAGCTTTAAGAATGTTTTGTCCAACTGTATTCACTTTTTGTTTTGTTTTCTCTCTTATTTCTGGTAATCGGCTCCATCTTGGTTCTAAAATGAAGAACTGTTTAAATGTGATTGGCTCAATGATCGATTGAGATGTCTTGTTAATAATTTTCGTGCATAACAGTAGCTTTGATATAAACTCTAAAATATCAGCTCCTAGTCATTCATCTTTATATTGGGAGCAGGAATTAGGCAGTTTACCTCCAAAATCGAAATTTGTAACCGACCTTTTAATTTGTAAGTTTGGAAGATGTATTTCCCACAGAAAACGTCAAGTAGCAGCTCATTGTATTAGAGAAACATCAATCCAAATTGATATATTATGTGACCAAAGAAAAATCCAATGATTTTTATAAGTTAGGATTAAGGAACCAAATTAAAACCTTTTTTGTGGTCAAAGTAACAAATTAGGCTTCTAATATTATGCAATCAAGGAACCAAATTATGACCCTAAATCATGTGATCAAGCAACAAAAGTATTATTCCAACATTATCTGGTCAGAGAACCAAATTATGATCTCTACGTTATATGAGCAAGAAACTAAACATAGCAGCTCATTGTTTTGTTGTTATTTAATAAGCTTTAGTTGATATACTAATGCCATAACTTGCTTAGAGTACCTGCCGTTACAAATGATCAACCGGCTCATTGTAGATCATCGTCAGGGATCTGCTAAGAACGATACTTTAAGCGTGAAGTCTAGTCTATTGGTTTTATGGGGGACATTCATTATGGACGATAATTTTTCGTTTTCTGTGAGTGTTAATGGATTTGATGACATATAAAGCACCTATATTTACATTCGATATTTCGGTATTATGAGTGACTAATGTTAGTTGTTGATGTCTCTGAAAGCATTAGCCTAACAGATGACACGTATAAAAAGTTTAGAGCTATTTTAAGTGAAATAAGCGGATCTTATGTGCAGTAAAATATGATGCATCGTAAGTGACAGCGAAAGACTAGTATGCAAGCATGTACATCAGACAAATTTTTTAGGGTTGATGAAGAAAAATATTCTAAATCGATTAGGACACCTAATTAATTCTGGCGGGAGTTAGTGTTAGACTCAAGTGTGGGTCTGCAGTTATCTGATATCAATTAAAAAGCACCAGCAACAATTGCTATTAATGCTCAAGGGAAACAAATTATATTACTAAGGTAAATAAAAGTCCTGGAATATTTGGGTAAAATAAATCAAAATTTGTGTGATCTGGATACCATTTTGAGCCCGTGAACGTGACCAACCTCACTGGACCGTGAGATACCGATATTTCTTAATACTCTTCGTGTGCTACACAAAGGATTTATTACACTGACTCAGAATACACGGGTTTTGTTCTACCTGTTCTTATGTAGCCGTCAAGGTTCTTGCGAGCCGAGCAAAATTTCTTAAACCATCTTCTTAAAGTTCTGGGATCAATTGTGCTTTCACCTTTCGCACAACAAGAGTTTATGCAGCCCTGTCGCCATTTGGGGTAGGCTATAAAATACACGGACAGCATCTCTGCAGAGAGATAAGCTCCCACCCAATCATGTTTTCTCGATATGAAATTGAATAATCTGATGGTGCAGCTCCAATCATGCTGCATATTTGGGGAATACGAAGAACCTCTTCATTGACATTAGCCCCATTTACGTTCTGGCCCGGAGATGTAACACCTAATAGAGTTCTATCTTGGTCAAACTGAACTATTTTTACATCTAAACTGTATGCAAACAAATGGCTTCACCTGAACTGAATTATTTGAAATGGAACCGTTTGATCATTTTACACTGTAAAAAATTGACTGATGTTTAATTGAATTATTTGCAATACGTGGAACCATTTAAAGTTGTTGACTTATGCCTAATTGAATTGTCAGAAATAGAATTCTCTCATCTTTTAACAGTGTGTAAACAAATGACCGGTGTTTAATTGAATTGTTAGTGATGCATAGTTATGGTAAATTTGGCGACCATAGTTGAGGGTGACGTCGAGGTTCCTTTTTCCATTGCCATTCCCCTGACGTGTAGGAGAGGGCGCTACTCTAATCCCTGGTTTGCTCAACTTTACCCTTGATCTGTACCTTATAGTGCTGAGTGTTAAGCAAGGCGGCGTCAAATACCATTCTTAGTGCCTTTGGTATGACTCAACCTGGGGTTGAACCCTGGCCTCACAAACGATTGGTGAATATTCTGCCCATTAGTCCAATTGCCTGGAACATCGCTATACTTAGAACTATTTAACTTTGTTGACTTATGTTTACAATTCATATGTATCTAATATATATGTATAAACCAGATTTGGCATAATAATATCCTAAGGACTGATATCCCATAAAACCAAACCAAGAGTTTATGTTTGCTACCGGGTAGTTATCGTCCAGTATGCACTCGTAAGGCTTGAGTTCACAGATTAAACAAGTTTCTACGTCTTTTTCGAGTGGATTTCAAATAAGACATGGACTTAAACAATGCACAATGCCAGTGTATTCGCTAAAACAATACTATCAGTCACTGCGGATACCTTCAACTGCTTGACTTACATCGGTACTTTGATATACGCGCCATTTTGCAGAATAAGGCAAAACTTTTGATTCACCCAAGGAATTGGTCCCGATAAATTATCAGAAAATGCGGCTCGATCGATAGATCAAACCTGATCGAAAAGGTTTGCTTACTGGTGTCATTTAATTTTACTTCGAAAGAAAATAATCAGCTTTGTGTAGTTTTTCATTATCAATTGGAGAGTAGATTTTTAAAGGATATCCGCTATTATATCTTTTCCTGTTGAAACACCGCAAGAAATAAAATAGTTTAAATGGATAGGAAGACCTGCAGCGCATAAAATCTTTTTCAAGAGATATTGATTCTTTTTATACTGTTTATAAACCCAGATTGGCTGACAGCCATATTATATCTCTGCAATTGATTCGATTTTTTTTCTTTTTTAATTACGTTTTTTTATTTATTTTATTTATTCTTTTGTTATTTAATTTGAATATTCAGATTTTACAGAAACACTTGACGAAATATTTACTTGTTTACGTTGATTTTTTTATGCGTACGCTGACGTAGGCCTTATTATGATTTGGTTAAACTTGTGTGTATATCAATGTTTGGAGGCAGATGGAGATTTTATATTACAAAGATGTCGAAAATCAAATGAAAATACTTCAAGCCCAATGTTAAGAAATGGAAGTTTAAAAAAAAGAAGCATTTTCCTCATTCGATAGTGATAAAAATGTAGTTGATTTTTAAATTCTGTTTCCTCACTTTGGTCAGTATTCATTTAAAAAACCCACCATGACCAGAAATTATATATAAAAAAGGATTTAGAAAGTAGAGTTCACATTAGAAGGAAAACACCCTGTCGGTAGGGTATAGAATCTGCTGACTTCATCTTTTGTTTGACAAAAAAAAGGGATTACCTGGGTATGACACTAAATTGCATTTGATAACAAGGCACATACATGAAAGAGCTCTATTGAACCAAAATCTATGTCATCAGGAAAAATAAATTTTGATATATTTTATCATATTTACCAGCCCTTCCACTCGGGCAGGATATGATAGAAGGTCAATTTTTAAGCGGGGTTTAACAGGTTTGAATTCAGGGTATTCCTTCTCCTAGACTAGTTGCCTAACCAAGGCCGAAGAAACCAGTCTGTCCTGCTATTTACCCATCCATGATTTGAACTCGTGTCACCGTATCCATTTCCTACTATGATAACCATTACACCGCGGGCACCTCCAGTTTTGATATATTTTATATGCACCAAAAAAAAAAGAATGTAGGGACCAGAAAACAAACGAAAACTCTTTATGCATAACTACAACTTATGTAATCTAGATAATTAAACCTACTTGTTAGTACCGTTTAATTTGAATTATGGTATGCGTGTTATCACATTTTGATAATAGAAACTAATATCCCTTTGGGCATCAAACTGCTTTGATTCACTTTTTTTTGTGCATTGGCAAGTTTTTCATGCATAAAATGAAATCGCCAGCACCATACTTGATTTTTTGTAATAGACAGCACTACTCCTCCCAATTCCTAGAACAGTTATATCGTTATCAGATACAGTTTAGTGTCATACCCATGTCATTCATGTTTGATGAGTATTACTCTTCTGTAAGGGATTTAGTCTACATATACTTTGCCCTGTCGACAGATCGTAATATCAATCCTTGACCGGTGAGTTTAACGATAAAATATAGGGAGGCGCTAACATCATTCAGTCCATAACACTAACTTCTTGCTTAACTTTTTGATTTTGATGTTATATAATTAATACATTAAGAAATTGTGGATTGAGTAAAGTGATCGGCGTAAAATTTCCTGATGAACATATAAAGAAACCTGGATGGTAAAAAACAACATAAGTATAACAACTAAGGTGAGGACTAATTAATAATTATGTCACTTATTATATCTTAGAAATTTAGACAAATCTTACAAATTTATGCAAGTAAATGATTTTATCCAGACATACTCTTGGGGGAGATCCTGTGTCATAATGGCCAAAGAGTGTTGGACTTTCTCCTCGAAATAAGGTACTTCGCAATCCAATTGTGCAATTGCGTTCTTTTTCGGAATAATACCCTAAAGAAAGCTATGAATCCCCATATCCCATCACACGCTATAGGCTAAATAGTATCAATGCTGTTCTGCTAGAAGGATGACTTTGGCATTAAATAGCCACCAAAGGTTGACATTTCATTTGCAAACAAACCAAACTAAATATAGCCTGGTAGGAAACAAGTTCGAACTCCAGTCTGGCAATTACGTTAAATTTCGGATAAATACTCATGGAAAGCAATAAACTCCCATATCTTAAAAGCTATGATATAAATACTATCATTATTGTCCTTCTACAAGTGTAGTTTGGTATTAAATAGCTTGCGAAGGTTGATATTCCACTATCAAACAAACGAAACGAAATATATTCTGTTAGAAAATAAATTCGAACACTAATCTCGAAATTACTTTCAATTTCGGATTAAAACACACGGAAACATATGGACTCCCTTATCTACAAGGTTTTTTTAATTAAATAATACCAGTCCTGTCTTTCTACAAAGTTTAACTGGTATTTAATAACACCAGAATATCGATATGTAATTAAACAAAAACAACGAACCAGACAAAATATATAAAAAAAAGATTTCGGTCGGTGATTTACGTTGAAATTTAAAATGTAAGCGAAAACTTTCAATAGAAATACGCTGAAAATATTCTAATTAATTGAATAATGATGCTATGAAAATATTCCCCTACCCCGGTTTACCTAGTTTCGGCCAATGTTAAATTCGCCTTTTCTTCACTTTTCTAGATGAAATTCCAATTCAATGAACATCAGTATGTCCTACGTTACGTCACTCTGGAACATCATCGATATCATAATAAAAAAAGTGATTGGTTTGCTTTGGTTTCTTTGCATATCAACTCTTTTTAGGTTACTTAATGCCAAAGCCATTCTCCTAGAAGAACAGTAGTGGTACTATTTTAACCATAGCTGGGAGGATAAGGGGGTTCATACCTTTCCCAAGGGTATTTGCCCGAAAGTGAACGTAATAGCGCGACTGGAGTACGAACTCGCGTACTACGATTCCACAGTCCATCGCTTTAACCATTACACCACGAGGACATCCTCAAAAATATGAATAAAAAAATGCATGCACACTCACAAGATAAGATAAAATAATGTTTTCCTCATGACGCTTATTTGCCAGAGTAAATTTGGATTATCAATAGAGAGGAAATAGAAAATTGTGTTGACTATAAAAGTCAACTTTTAAAAAATGATGGAATTATATATGAATAATCAACGTCACCATAAGACAAAAAATTTCATCATATGAATTTTTTTATGAGAATTCAGTATTTTACTACTTTCATAATCCTTGTATAAATATATGTTACTATAAGCAAGTTTTTTAAAGAATTATATTCCAATTCTTCTATCGTAATCTAGGGGTGTGTATATAGTGATCTTTGAGAAAAAATATCTTTATAAGCAATTAATCTGCATGCAACAAAATCTGCCAAAAAACGTGCCGATGTGTCTCCTTAAATATTGAGTTGTATAAGTAAGAGATAATGGAAATCGATTTTCATTCTGAAGAGCGACGATTGATGACCCAAGTGTCATGCACAGAACTAACAATTTGACAGAATTGAGGGGACGCCATTTTGAAACGAATCATAACAAACCAAATATCAGTCATATTGATAAGTATGGGTTTTGAAACAGATTCTTTGAGGATGATGGAAAAACTAGTCATACTGAGATATCGACAATACTTCAAAGAATATTTCTAGCCCAATTTTTCTTTTAAAGAATGTATAAGAGACAAAAACAAAAAAAGCCAAACCAAAAACCCAAAAACCAAAAACAAGTTTTTTTTATTTCCTGATTTCTTTTATACAAGATACCGAAATAATTTAAAAAATGAAATATCGGATGATATGCAGTATTAACATCTTATCGATAGTCTTTCGACTGCGGCTGTAGAATATGCCAAGTACACCTTGAGGGATAAGACGCCCCCAGAACTATTTGATGGTGCACATCCACTCCTGGAACTTTGTGGTATGCGGAGTTCCCCTTCATTACCATTAATCTCAGGTTCACTCTTACCCATAGCGATAGTGCCTGTTAAAGTTCCAGTCAATGGGTCAAAGAGAATTGTTTAATTATTGACTATAGTAGAAATCATTTGATTATATGTAAATAAAGTTTGCGACCGGAGCCAAGGGCGACTAGATGGCTCCCTTTTCAATAGCTACTACATCAAGGTGTAGAGGAGGGCGCTACTCTTTTCCCTAAATTACTCCACTTTACCTTTGATGTGTACCTTATACTGCTGAGTGTTAAGCAAGGAGGTATCAATTACCATTTTTAAAGTCTTTGGTATGACGTGACCTGGGACTGAACTCTGGTCTTCTGGACTATTGGTGAACACTCGACCAAAATATAATTAATACTAAGTCGAATTATAAGTATTCGATACAAGTGCTTGGAAAAGTTGAATTGTGGAAATGAGAACTATTAGTGACAAAAATACTTGAAAAGATTTAACTGCGAACAAAATAGAAATATTAGTGTTAGATAGCAATATCTGAACCCATTTAGCCCTGTGTTTACTATAAATAGCAATGCTTGAAACCATATGACTGTGTGCAAACAATAAGTTCTAATAATTTAAACTATTTGACTGTATCCAAACAAATGAGCTCTGGATCATTCGAAAAATAATGTTACTAACAAAGTATTCACTTAAAATTAATATTATAAGCGTTAAAAATTGATATGTCATTAAAGCAAATAATGTAACCGAGTCGAACGTGTACTAGTCCAATCAAAGGATCAACTAGAATTATACAATCATTTTCTATTTTTGAAAGCATTTTTATTTAAGCAAACAAATAATTTTACTAAATTGAAGTATTAGTATTAGATAGCAAACAAGGAACGGTTTAACTGTGTGTAAAAAGTGAATGATATTGAATTATTAGTGTTATATGGCAATACTTGGAATCATTTAGTGTTCTACGTAATGATGCAGGTTTGGAGTTTGGGGAATTTGGTGTGCGCTTCCATTATCATTACTCTCAACTTTACTCTGGCTGAGAATGATAGTACCTGTTAGGGTCCCATCTATTCGTCAAATAAACTGTTAAATTTTTTACTCGGAATTATTATTATTGGTTTTTTGATGTCATACAGACATGTGCAAGTTATTCATATAAGATAGGAATACTTGAAAAAAAGAATTACTTCTGTTTCATAGAAATACTTGAGAACATTTGACTGTTTGCAGGAAAATGAAGTTTGGCTCTTTAAGAAATGAAGCCACCAGGGAAATTGTCACGTAAAAATCATATATATATATATATATATATATATATATATATATATATATATAAACATAATTCTGCATTAAGTAACTATCAAGGGTTGATATATGATAAAACTAAAAGAATAACTTTACCCGTACCAAAACCTAGTAATCAAGAGAGAGAGAGAGATCTCTACTTAACAACCCCAGTACTCTGTGCCACGTAAAAAGTGAGTTCAAACTCCAACCATTATATTACGATCACTTTAGATCAAATGCCCTCCAAGCAATGAGTAAGATATTATCACTATTGTCCTTCTACAAGGAAAATTTTGGCGTTAAGTAACCTGTGAATTTTGATACTCTCTTACAAATAAACAAAACAAATTAAACCAAACTGAAGGAGGTTCGATATTTTACCTTATAAAAGAGGAAGAATGTACTGGTCAAAATACTATGAAAACTAAGTGATGAGGTATGGGTCTTTCGTGTGGTTGTATATAAAGTTAGATATATGTTTGTGCATATATATGTTTAGTTGCGAGTAGACCGTGTGTATACACACTGGTGTACACATATGAGTAGGTGAAGGTAGACATATGTATGTGAATATGATAAGGAAGTAGTTTACACATCATTCACCTGGTCGCCCGGTAAGTAAACGTACTTTGAACGAAGCGACCTCACGACCTTGTATGAGTGTGAGGGAAGAAATAACGAAGCAGTAAATGACCAAGGGCTTCCTGTTTCTCAGGTGAGGTCAAACGATCGAGAAAATACGGCAAGATCCAACTAGAGCGAAAACAATAAAAGACGGTCGGATTCCCAGTGAAAGAGGTCTGCTGGCGCCAGTACTGCTGAAAAGATCCCTCTAGAGACTGAAAGTTACGCGGGGGATTGCATCACGTCAAGTCCGAAAACTTATCATTGGCAAATTAGATTTCAAACGGCACATACGAGAGCAGCCGAACAAGAAATGATATGGAAGCTACTCACACAATAATCAGTGAGCATATCTTATTCTTCAAATAATGCTTGTTCGTCTTTTCATTTTCAATTGCACTTTGTCCTTGTGACACCGCTGTCTCCTGATGTGTGTACTGTGTTTTGAATGTACAAAAAAGTTTAGGTCTGACATCGTGGTAAATGCAAAAGTTCATCAAGATATTCATAGCGAAAATGAGAAGAACACGTGGCAGGAGAGACGAAACGTCACAGACATTTGATTGTTCTAATCATTATTTGAAAAGTATTTTAAGTTAATTAGTGGTCTTCTTTCCATTAAATTATGTATCATAAAAAGGAAGATTAAATTTGCAATAAGCAAAAAAAAAGGAATCAACAATTTCAATTCTTGATCAGGAAAGCTCATTAGCTGTAACAGTTTGAATCCGGAAAAATAGCATCGTTCAATCAAATTGTATGAGAATCAATTTCCTAATCCGCATCTTTAAATTGATAAGGAAATGAATGTGCTTTAAACAGGCAAATGCGTTATATTTTACTATGATATTAAATACATTTCTTTATTTTTTTGTGTGGGGATGTCCTCATGGTGTAATGGTTAAACGATGGACTTTGGAATCGTAGTATGCGAGTTCAAATTCCAGTCGCGCTATTACGTCCACTTTCAGGCAAATACCCTTTGGAAAGGTATGAACCTCCTTATCCTCCCAGCTATGGGTTAAATAGTACCACTACTGTTCTTCTTGGAGAATGGTTTTGGCATTAAATTACATACAAAGGTTGATATGCCATTAAAACCAAAAAACCTTTAGTTTTCGGTTTGAATTGAATTCTCCTTTACTCTGTCTACAATACTGTTCAAATTGAACAGAGAATACATATTAAATTATGAAATAGGAAAAGTGTAATCTAGTTTCAAAACTGATTGCTCCCTGTTGGTTGCCTAACCAATGAGCCTCTATGAGAGGCACACTTAGTGTAATAATAAAATCGATGCTCCTAGTTCAAATTCTAGACGAGTGTTTGTATTTTACTTTGCGGTAATGCCCTTGCGAAAGTCATGAGTCTATCTTTTATTCCCCCGATAGATATGAGTAAATAGTTGAGAAGATTTGATTCTTTGGCTTTGCTTAGGCAATCAGGTTAGGAGGAGGAAAACTCAAAACAACATTATTCCGCTTAAAAATTGACCTTGAGCCACAACCTCTTCGTGGCAGAGTGTTTGAGTTGCATAAGCTTAAAAAAATAGATGTTTGCCTTAAATGCGAATATATATATATATATATATATATATATATATATATATATATACACACTCACGTATATAGATGTATGTGTGTGCGTGTGTGTTTGTGTGTGTATGTACACAGTTGTCTCGGTGTAACTGTATATGTATATATTTGCGTGAAAGCATATCCAATGGCTTATAGATTTAGGCAAATATTGGCAAATCGATAATAATCAATGTACACCCCATTCACGAGAGTATTATCCTCCATAATGGTGTTCCCTAATGCGTGCGGACACGCATACACGCACACATACATCGATTATATATATATATATATATATAAAGAGAGAGAGAGAGACCAAAAGAGAGAGAGAGAGAGAGAGAGAAAGAGAGAGAGAGAGAACTTCAGTTTTTAAATTTTGACCAGTGCAATTTAAAAAGTTTTTCCATTGTCATAAGAGAACATATTAAAGTCATAACAATTAAGGGCATACCCACGATTTCCTACGAGCATTTCCACACACACACACACACACACACACACACACACACACACACACATATACACATAAACGCACACGTATATATATATATATATATATATAACTTGATATATCAGACTGCACCTGAAACCTTTTCTTCATAAAAGCATTTTTCTCAAAGAAAATAGGAAAAAGTTGGATTGCCATACAACATTTGTCGTCTTAAGAAATATAATCAGTAAGCTGAATTCAAATCTTTGACAGGGTTGACACTGTTTCTGTTTTCAAATATACTATTGAGAAAGACAAGAAACATTGTTTCTTCAGCCACTATAAGTATAGTAGTATGGCAGGCAGAGAAATTTAAGTTTGGTAACCGTTCAAGGAGAAAGAACGACTGAATTCAAATCAGTTATACATCTTATCTTTTTGCCGCAACTGGCTTTAATTGTGGGAGCACCACTCAGGTGACATGTCTTGGGGAGGAATAGTTTTTTTTTATATTTCCACCACTCTTCAAGGCTGCAAATGGTTTAAATTTAAATTTTTCCTTCTACTACGGCGGTTGCTATATAAAAGTTTTTATAAATACTGCCCTACTATTCGTCTATAACTTCAGGGGAAAATAGTTGGATCCCTACCTTTCTAAAGATAAAATGCACGTAGCCTGATACAAAATTTGAACTCAAGTTGCTCAATCAACCCCCAACGACGATAACCACACCTACCTTCAGCGCAGACGGGTCTCTATAAACTCTGTAAGTCGACAAGAGGAAAACTCTAAATTCACACCTGATAAATTATCCTTAACAAAAATTTTCAAATTAGCAAACTTGTTACTGTTAATGAAATTCATATTATTTCATTAATATTGCGTTATTCAAAATAATATTTACCTCTATATAGGTTTAAAAAAAATACCATTAATTTAAACAACTTATTCTATTTTGTTCAATGTATATTTTATGAACCTACAATGTTCAGCTATTAATGTAAAAATGTTTTGAGTCTTATCTGATTTTAGTGTATTTACTGCTAAATAAAGAACCAATGAAATGCTCATTTTTGTTCTTTATCTTTTCCTCAACATTTGGTTATTTCATAATATTTTTCTCAACATAGTTTTGAAAAATATATCGCTGGTTTAAATAAGTCAGTCTAGATATTTTAAGGTATATCTTATAAAACCAGAATGTTCACCTATCAAATTAAAAATATTTTGCGTTTGATATGTTCATGTAAAACTAAGGCGAACCTACTTCAATTGAAATGATTTCATAATTTTTGCCAGCTGAAAAATCAAACTTGTTTTGCCTACAATCTGCGAAGGAGGAGTTAGGTCGATCGGAATCTATTTTCAAACATTTGTCTAAATAAGTACTTCATCTTATTCATTGAGTTTGGCCAGCGTAACATTGAGATCGATTCACACTGGGTACCTTAAATGTCTGTCCATCTACTCCAATCTTAGTAAATGCCAACATGAGTCAAAATAAAGCAATGGGATGGAAATTTTATATGTCGATTCCCAGGTCTTATTTTGAAATTGGTTCGTCAGGAATGGTCATATTTAATATATAATATGCGAAAGACGCTCTGAAATTATTACCTTCTATTAGTTTTCATATAAACTTCAACAAATACAGGGAACCCAACAACACGTAGAAACATCGAATAAAACCAGCCCATTCACCTAGTGAGTTTAGTGTTCGCCAATGACCAGGGGGACCAGTGTTTAATCCCAGGTCGAGTCATACCAAAGACTAAAAAATGGTACTTGATTCAACGTTGCTTAACACTCAGCATTATAAGGTACGGATCGAAGGTTAAATAGAGTACTGCCCTTTACTTCACCTCGGTTTTGTAGCTAATGAAAAGGAAGCCCTGAGGTCACCCTCGACTATGGTCGCCGACTTTACTTATATTTTCAACATTAAATCCTCCATATTTTGGGTAGCAGTCAACATGAGCTCTCATGTTGTATTAATAAAATCTGTACGAGTGGTGCTGAACGATATTTTCCCCGCAGTGATGACGGTTTCGTTTTCAGGAAACTCATGTGTCCTCTCGATTCACGTCAATGAGCTGATCGACTCATTCTTCATTTGTTGACTTGATAGACTGACAACTGAATTACGCATCACCTAACCATGCTCAGAAACATTGTTTAACTTCTCTTTAATATCGTCAGCTTCTTCACGTGGCCGGCGATCTGTTAACACAATCATCTTGTCTTCTTGGATGGTGGTCACATCTCATCATGCTGTCTTTTGTCGTGACACCAGTTTGTTTAAATTTCTTTTTGGTATAATGAACAATAAGATATATTATAAATGAGAACACTCTTCACGAACTGTTTACCCATTATACGTGTAGAATGGACAACTGCGGTTTCACGGTTAACTAATTAACGTTTAATTCTAAATTCTAGTTACATGACTTCTCCATTTTGAGGTAGCTAACTCCACTAATTAACGCAAACCTTGCAATTGACCATAAACTCACTATCGCACTGATTTGACCCCCAGGGCCTCTGCTTAGGGAACAATAATTTTAGATCTTTTAAATCTATATACGCTGCATTTCAGTAATAGATACTGCCAGGCTATCATTTACCATCTGTAAACGTTAAGAAATCATCGATAAATATCAATGAATTCAGTTTGTTTTTGCATTGAGGAGTTCATTGTTTCACCTCTGTAACGTGCAGAATTCATATTCTTATTAAGTTGTTGTTAATGATAAGCCAAAGGTTAATGATTACACTTGGCAACAATTTTTTACTTTTTGAATCTTGTCTAGATTTCTACAACTGATTTAGGGTATTTTTGCACTGCTGAATAAGGAAATGGCATCCGTTTCTCTCCATCGGGTCAGGTTTTTTTGCGAGGTTGATTTGAAAAAAATCAGATCTTTTGACAAAATAGATTACACTTTTGTGACATTATCAGCTGATTTTTGTCAACATATATCATCCTAAATATGTTTTTAAGAGAAAAAAGGTTTTGTCAACAGCATATACTGATTACCTGATAGAAACATCAATTACTGTAAACTGAATGGTGGGCATTGATGAAGGTAAGTACACATAAATTGCATGTTGCTTCACCATTGTTCAAACTTCAAGGCTTGAACTTCCGTTTCTTCGAACTCCTGGAATGCTCAGCAGCGGGGAAGTCTCTCTTGAGATTCCAACAGTAGTCAGCAATCATGACTGCGTCCCAGCGACCCTGATACCTGATAATGCTGGGAACGGTCCCTACTATCCCACATGCATAGAAAACATGGTTTTATGACTTCAAACTTCAAGCTAAAAAACGCAGACAACAAATTTGTTATTGGTAAGAAAGTAAACTTCTACTTCATACCACTTACATCTTTCTTTAATTCAATGGACTAAGGTATTAAAATTGGATGCATTGTTTTTAGTGTGACCTTCCAATTAGTATGCTGTGTAAGTCATTGTTGCTCGCTGAAATATTTTGACAAAGATACGAGATACAGTAATTACTGCTCAAATAATTATGTTGCTGAAAATTTGCTCTATCCTACGTTCTTATTAGGTGTCTGTCCATGTTATAATTTCCAAGGAAATTAATTCAAGACATTATGTCCAGAGTGCACTGTATACATTATGTTTTCTCACCGTTTTATTAAACGAAAAGAAATAAATTGGAGGAAATACTTAAATGTTAATTGAAAGAGGTTGATACCAACCATTTCCTAAAGAGTTGAGAAGCCTGTGTAAAATATTCTTATTAAACTCGGCAAACGTGTAATCTCTATTTGATATTTGCAAATTTATATGTTGTATTTCTGAATTTTACATTCTTAATTTTATATTTTTGATTTTTCATATTTTTAATTTACTTATATATTTCTCTTGGAGTCAGTTACTCTAACCAGTAGTTAATTTAAATAGGACTGATTGACTTTAACTAGAGACTTTTTTAATGCTATATATTTTAAGTTATGAAGTTCATGTCATACAAACACACACACACACACACACACACACACACACATATATATATATATATATATATATATATAACAACATTAACACAACTGACAAAGGCATAGACAGCTATCGATAGGCTATCGGTCATATGAATGTCAGACTTGACCAAGTAGAATAAAACGTAGTGGTCGTGTCGATACTGCTACATGGATACGCCACATGGACGCTAATTAAACGTATAGAGAAAAAGCATGATTGCGATTGCACAAGAATGCTGCGAGCTGTATTGAACAGGTCCTGGAGGCAACATCCGTCAAAAAAGCAGCTGTACGGCAACTTGCCACCCTTCACGAAAACTATCCAAGTTAGACGGACCAGATATACGTGACACTGCTGTAGAAGTAGGGCAAAGCTCATAAGCGATCTGTTCATGTGGACTCCTGTACATGGACGAGCAAAGGTAGGACGACCAGCAAAGGACCTATAAACCGATCAGTGCCGGTACAGGATGTGGCCTGGAAGTCCTCTTGGGAGCAATGGACGATAGAGAAGGGTGGTGAGAAAGGTTCCGGAAGATCCCTGCTAGTAGCGTGACATGACATATATATATATGTATATATATATATATATGCGCAGCTTGTTTATACGTTCTTATCTTAACTCAGAATGAAGAGCCATAGCAAAATATTGTTATAGTGACATCACTCTTCAAACTTTCCGAAAACACGAAAAACTTATTCAGAACTCTTTCTTATTTTCTGTGCTCCTACAAAGATGACAGGTGTGTGACAAATCTCAGATCTGGATGAGACTTAAT
Source organism: Sepioteuthis lessoniana (assembly GCA_963585895.1). NCBI lineage: Eukaryota > Metazoa > Mollusca > Cephalopoda > Myopsida > Loliginidae > Sepioteuthis > Sepioteuthis lessoniana. The sequence goes on along the minus strand of OY757924.1, from coordinate 45,162,013 downwards.
AATTTTGATCGACCCACGTATATATATATATATATATATATATATATATATATATATATATATTCGATTGAACATAATAGACAATTTTTGTCTACATATTTTTTTGTTAATCCTTTCTGAAGGATTAACATAAAATTTGTAGACAAAAAATAACTATATGTTCAACCAAATATGTATCAATGAAGAAATGCTGCAGATAGATAGATAGATAGATAGATAGATGTTTGTATGTGTATGTGTATATATGTCGTTGGTCAGAAGTCTTTCATTTAAGCGTGTTTGATTAAATAATGAAGACACATTTTGTCTATATAATTTTATTAAGTTCCTTTCAAGTTTCCTGATAAGTTTCTTAGTTTACATAATTTTGTTAAGTTATAAAGAATGAAAACTCTTTAAATAAACACTCTATATACATGCAAGCAACCCTTGATGATGGCCTATGAATTGTCCGAAAGCAACAAGTTTGTTAAATTCATCTGCCAATTCCAACCTTAAAGCAAGACACTTATCAGGAAACTTTAAGGGGATCCTAATTAAATCATAAAAATAATGTGTCTTTTTTAGTTAAACAAACATGCTCATATATATATATATATATATATTGTTTGGTATCACCAACCTTTTCAGCATAATGTGCTGTTCCATCTGGCATATATGGCAGTACCGGAGATCAGTCTGGGAATAAGCTTACGAGTCAGACCAGAAGAGCCGTTCCTATTGTTGACGTATATCATTACTCTATCACTAATCCTATGTTCTTATTACTAACTGTCTCTCTCTTGTAAATACTCTTCTCTGTAAATATAACTATTTTCCTCACATATCGTGTTTTGTCTTATTATTACTACTACTTATGTTCACTAACCATAACACAACACACACACACACATATATATATATATATACATGAATAGAATCAATTAAATTCCAAATCGATAATAAAAAGTAATTATTACCAACAAAAATAATTCATATATACCAAATCTTAAATGGCAAATTGTCAATGTTTTTACAATGTAAAAATTCCCGAAGGAAAAAAGGGAAACTTCTTTGAAATAACCTTAAAAAGGTTTCCATAAGAAAAGATTATCATCCATTGGATTCCCGAAATACTGAAAATAACTGAGAGTGATTAAATCATAATGTACAAGATGTTTACTGAACAGTGAATAAAGAATAATATGAGCTTTTTTCAGTTTTTCACAAATGCTCCGTTAATTACAACATTCTGAACTCAAAAATGTCAAACAACGATGATGATATAGAAATTCATCCATTTTCTACCTGGAAACGTATCTGAGAAATATATTTGAAATTCCCTGATTTTCTATTCACTTTTTAATTTGAGGGCTTAAAAAAACATAAAGTAAGAAATGCTGAGCAACATAAAACCTGTTGATCAATAAGGATGATGCTGTCCAAAATTGTTTGAATATTGCCATCATGTTTGACAACACAACTAATTTTGTGTTATATATTATTATCAACCCCATTGTAATTATCCGACAAATCCACGTAGAAAGTTTTGGTCTTTCTTCTCTTCCCAAGAATATTAACAATTATTTCAATCATGAACTCTTTGATGCTTGAATAATGGCTCGAATTGTTTCAGATACAGTTGAAGATGAAAAGCGTAATTAGTTACCAATAGGCGCAAAAATAGATAAAACAATATTTGTGATGGCACCGTCGGCGGCTCACCTCGCCTCGCCAACTGAATGACGTCAAACCCACGCTGTGATTTTGAGGAAATATATTCAGCCGCAGGTTTTGACATAAACTATGAAAGTCATGGGTCAGCCTAACAAAGAAAAGAAATGAAAAGAAAATATTTGAAACAAATCACATCTCAGAATACACACATATAGTCGTCTTTATTTCCTCTTCTTGTAGTGCTGATAGAGAGTGAAAACTGACTGATATATATATATATATATATATAGAGAGAGAGAGAGAGAGAGAGAGAAAGAGAGAGAGAGAGCATATATGAAATGTTGCTCTACAATTTATTGCGGACATAGAAACAACGACCCTTTCATCCTCATTGAAAAATCCTCTTTCTATAGTGAATTTTATTTCTTCTTCTTGATTGTTGAACGATGGCGAGTGTCATATAACAACATGATAACCCTGTCTTTTGATCTCTGATAGCAATCGTACCGAAGACCTCATTAAATTAGAGACTTTATAAAAACGAATCTTCCATTTCAATCCAGAAATCCATCCTATTCTATTATCTATGAAAATTTACCGACTTGTTTAACTATCGTTGTTATACTCACTACACTGATATATAGACACTTATGTAATACGTATGTTATATAGTCATCTATATAACATACGTGGTGTAGTCGTTATCGTCGTAGGAATTGGACACGGCGACACGATTTCAAATCCTGGACGAGACTGATTGCATTTCACATAGCACTAATACCCTTGGGAAAGGTATGAATCCAATTATTCTCCCTCCAGCTATGGGTAAATAGTAGGACAGACTAGGTTCTTCAGCCTTGGTTAGGCAACTAGTCTAGGAGAAGGAAAACTCTGAATTCAAACCTGTTAAACTCCGCTTAAAAACTGACCTTGTGTCATATCCTGCCCGAGCGGAGGGGTTGGGTAAATAGTATGTTATATAGTCATCTACAGCATCATGCAGAAATATACATATATATGCTGGATACATACCGATGCAATAATAATTAAGACGCCCGATGATAAAGTCGCAGGAATAAACGACGCACACAGAAAGACGCGGGAAGACTTCTTTATAAAATATTTTACCTCTCACTTTATTTGTAAGGTTTCGAAATAGGTTACTCGAAGTTTGCGTGTGAGAGGGAGCTGGAGACCGAACATAACTGAAATATTTGGACCCCGAAGTTAGGGCCGTCCGCGTTGTGTCTTTCTCGTTCTCCATGGTTGCTCAACCGAGCACTGGCTTTCCTTACTACATCTCGTCTCACTCCTCAACTCTACTGGCCTGTCACCACTGGCTCGTTGAAGCCAACTGACCGGAACTCAACTGTCCTCTGTTCAATTCGTCGGCCTTATATTACCTTCAAACTCCCACGCGGTGATATGGACACGCCTCCGCAACTCCTTCCGATATCTAGCGACCGGGATGTGTCACTTCCGCTTTCTTTGGATTGGCCTGTGTGATTGTCATCGAGCGGAAATAACTGTCATCCAGTTCAGAGGTCACTCTCTTCCGGTGCGTCAGTCTGTGAGAATATAATGGGATTTTTTTTTACCTCGTCCCATTTCATCAGCCTATTTCCGCCCACGGGATTTCCTCTCATAACTGCCATCACTTCCTTCCGGTGCATTACCTTGAATTGCATTTTTGGCCGGGTCAACAGGTCAAAACATAACACGTAGATATGCGATATCTATGGCCCAGAAACACAAAAATATATGCTCGCACCCAAATGCATATGCATACGTATACACTACGCTTATAGGCATACATACTCATATAATGCACCAAAATCTGTGCAGTCAGAGAGAGAAGAGCTCAGGGTGTTATAATTGAATTTTAAACCAGAATCCAGAGTAATGAAAAGAAACTTAAAACCTTATGCAATATCCTAGCATGGTTATGATGGGTTCATTTAGATTATATTAACGTTTTATTCAAATAATGGTATGCTTACTGAACATTTTTAATGATTGGAACTAATGTCAAAAAATGCGTCAAAGTACTTCAACTAACGTTTTTGTGCCTCATGAAGGAGTTGATGGAAGATTGAAATCCCCAGCACCCTTTTTGATATGTGTTCCTGTGTCATCCTAGAAAAAAAAAGAACTACATTTGATGGATATAAGCAGATCAAAAGAAAACAAAGTCTAAAATTTGATGCCCTATCAACGGTGTCTCGAATACACTGACTGTATCCCCTGCAGAGTAGTAAGATACATCTCATCCAAAAACAGGGTGTGCTTATGCATGATACTGAGCTGTAACTGTTGGTTGGACTCCATTTTTCGTTGATTGACAGAGTGTCAAGTGCCCCTTCAGTGTCATTATTCCCATGTCCACTCTGAGTCAGAGTATTTGTATTATTGATAAAAAAAAAAGATCTGTTTAAAAATGATTCGAATCATATAGAAACATTTCATGCTTTATAACGGCAAATTATTTATGTTGAATATTGTTACTTGAAGCTGTAGTTGTTAAAATATTATTATTAGTTACTTTAGACTGTTTTAACCGTTTGCAAAGAAATGATAATCATAAAATAGAAACAAAATAGTTGAAAATAGATTAGCATCAGTATTACATAGAAATACTTAAAATTTAGCAACAATATGCAAATTATTTGTATTACATGGGAATACTTAAACGTTTGCAACAATGTGTAAATTATTTGTATTACATGAGGATACTTAAACGTTTGCAACAGTGTGTAAATTATTTGTATTAGATAGGATTACTTAAAAGACTGCAACAATGTGTAACTTATTTGTATTAAAAAGGAATACTTAAAACTTTGCAATAATATGTAAATTATTTGTATTACTGAGGAATACTTAAAAGTTTACAACAATGTGCAAATTATTTGTATTACATAGGAATACTTGATATCATATATCGGTAGATTACTAACATAAAAATAGTTACATAAACCTATAATTCCACACTAGAGATTATTATTAGTATAATTATGGAAATCAAACCTGACCGATAAAATGAAACGCAGTTTCTTCCAGGCAGCAGTCGTGTCGATACTGCTGTATGGATGCCCCACTTAGACGCTAACAAAACGGCTGGAAAAGAAGCTAGACGGCAATTACTCAAGAATGTTGCGAGCAATATAGAATAAGTCCTGGCGGCAACACCCAACAAAGCACCAACTAACGGCCCCCTGCCTTCCATCACGAAAACTATACAAGTTAGACGAACCAGGCTCGCAGGACACTGCTGGAGAATCAGAGACGAGCTCATAAGTGATGTACTCCTATGGACACCCACATATGGCCGAGCAAAAGCAGGACGATCAACTCGAATATACATACAGCAGCTATATGAGGATACGGGATGTAGCCATGAAGAACTTCCAGAGGCGATGAACGACAGTTTAAAGTGGTGAGAGAGGGTCAAGGATATCCGTGCTAACGGCAGGATATGATGCTGAAGAATGATTATTATTATTATTTTACTCCTTTAGAGTTTTTCACATCAGTATTAGCTGATCGTTTTTCACTGGAGTTTGAGTGACAGCAAGTCTCCTCAAGTCTCCAGGACTCGTCTCAGTATTCTGGCCGTCCTCAGCAATGCTGTCGTTTGGATAGTCTCTAACCGTCCGCCAACTTTCAAATCCTCCAGGCCCTTTAAAAATCCTTTAGTTACTGTGCCTAACGCACCAATCACATTTGGCACAATCGTTACTTTCATGTTACACAGTTTTTTCAATTCTCTAGCAAGGTCGAGGTACTTATCCTTTTCACTTTCCTTCAGATTTATTCTGTGGTCCACCGGGACAGCAAAGTCAACAATTTTGCAGATTCTCTTTCTTTTGTTGATTATTATGAGGTCTGGTCTTCTGGCCGGGATTAGGTGATCCGTTTGTATGTTGAAGTCCCATAGAAGTTTATGCGAGTCATTTTCTAGGACAGGCGTCGGGTTGTGCATATACTATTTGTTTGTATGGTCGAATTGAAATTTCCTGCACATTTCCCAGTGGATTACCTTGCCGATCTAGTCGTGTCTCGCCTTGTACTCCTTCTGTGATAATTTGCTGCATTCGCTTATAATGCGATTGATCGTTTCGTCTCTGTCACCGCATAGCCTACATTTACTGTTTTGTTGCGTCTTATCTATTCTCTCTTTGATATGATTCGTTCTTATGGCGTTGTCATGTGCTGCTATTAGGAGGGATTCCGTTTCTCTCTTAAGGTTTCCTTTTCTTAGCCAGGTCCATGTTTTCTGGTGTGAGATGTTATTTATTAGACGTTTAAACTGACCATAGAGTTGTTTTTCCTCCCATTTTTGTTTCCTAGTTCTTGTCATTCTATCGTCTATCGTGTTGTCCGTATCGTTTCTGATGGTAATGATTAGTCCTCGTTCGTGTTTTTCCTTGTAGTCTTCGAGCCGTTGTATCGATGCGTCAACGGTGTCTTCGATGCTGGCAAGTCCTCTTCCTCCCTCTTTTCTAGAAACATATAGTCTGTCAACGTCGTCTCTGGGGTGAAATGCCTTATGCATGGTCATTAGTTTTCTTGTCCTTTGGTCCATTTGTTTAAGTTCCTCTCTGGTCCACTTGAAAAAGGGTTCCGAGTATCTGACTAGTGGCACAGCCCAATTATTTATTCCTTTTATGAGGTTTCTGCTGGAGAGTTTTGTCTTGAGTAGTTTTCGCGTTCTCCTGAGATATTCTTTTCGGGTCATGTCTTTCATTTGTACTTGTTTGATGGTGTCAGCCTCCAAGATGCCCAAGTATTTGTAGGTTTCATTTTCTTCCAGCGTCCTAATTCTGTCGTGATTTGGAAGTTCCATTCCGTTAGTAAGATGTCATTTTCCACTTTTCATAACGAGCATGGCACATTTTTCTATGCCAAATTCTATTCCTATGTCCTGACTGTATATTCTAACTGCGTGTATGAGAGTTTCCAGTTCTCTTTCATTTTTTGCAAATAATTTAATGTCATCCATGTACATTAGGTGGTTGATCTTCTCTTGCGATCTGCTAAGATTGAATCCGGCAGTGCATTTTCTGAGTATGTGGTTCAGTGGCATCATGGCTACTATGAATAGTAAGGGTGATAGTGCATCTCCTTGGAAGATTCCTCTTTGGATCTTTGTTCCTGCTATGCTTCTTCCTCCTGCTGTCAGTTCCACTCTCCAGGTCTTCATGGTCTGTTCGATGAAGTTTATGATTCATGTGATATTTTGTACATTTTGAGACAGTGTAATATCCAGCTTTGTGGGAGCATATATATGCCTTCTTGTAGTCAATCCAGGCCATAGCTAGATTTTTCCGTCTTGTCTTGCTCTCATTCAGGATGTGTCGATCTATGAAGAGTAATTCTGCTGTGCCTCTGGATCCTTTGCGGCATCCTTTCTGTTCGTCCGGGAACAATCCGCGGCTTGTTAACGAATAGTAGATTTTTCCCTTATTATTGCTGTTAATATTTTCCAAATCATTGGTAGGCAGGTTATGGGTCTGTAATTGTTTGCGGCAGTTCCTTTTCTAGGGTCCTTTTGGATTAATGTAGTCTTTCCTTTGGTCATCGATTCAGGTACGTGCGCGTCTTGTAAGCATCTGTTCATCTCTAGTGCTAGTCAGTCGTGAATGGAGGTGAATTTCTTGAGCTAGAAGCCATGTATTCCATCATGGCCTGGCACTTTCCCGTTTGATATTCTTTTTAGTGTTGTTTTGAGTAAGTCGACATGTATTTCGATTTTGAGGCCTTCTACAAGTCCGTCTAGCTCTCTTGTAATGTTGTTTATCCATTCAGCATTTTCGTAATGTTTCTTTAGTTCCCATATTTTAGCCCGAAATCGCTCGGTTTTTTTTTTTGCATCCGGTTGTTGGTATGTTATCGTGTCACTCCCACCCAATTATTGATAGAATTTCCTTTCGTTGTTTTGGAAAGTCCTATTTTGTCTGTAGTGTTTTACCCTTTGTCGTTATCTCTTTAATCTTCCTTCTTTGGCCAGTATTTTCTGGTTTATTTCCTCAAGTTATACTGTTATTTTTCCCCATGTGGCCTGTTCCTTCTCCCCCGCCCACTTATTTCAGCGCCTCTCTTCATCATTCGGGCTTGTTTTCGTAGTTTTTTTATTTGCTATTCCAGTTTAATTTCCCTTCCCGGTTTTTGCTGTTTCTTCGTGCTTTTTGAGGGGATCCCAATATTCTCACAAACTAATTTCGCTCCTGCATGTATTAATTCATTTAACTCGGTTATATTATTCGTTGGTATGTAAGGTAGTATGTGATTTATTTTATTCGTTTCTATTTTAAGTGTTTTCCATTCTATGTTTCTTAATGAAGGTAAAATAGTCTTTTCACAACTCATGAATCTCTTTACATTTTCTAGATTTACCTTTTGTTCTTGCGATAGTGTTTCTTTCTGGTTGTTTGATAGTGTATCGTTTGGGAGTGTAGTGTTTTCATTTGCCGAGGTTTACGGTTCTTTTTCGTTGGATTTTTTTTTGTTCGAAACCAATTGGTGTGTCTGGCACTGCGTAATAGTTTTGCTTCAGTGTTTTTTTGATGGATTTCTAGTAATTCTAGGTCAGAAAACCAACCCTTCTTCGTTATTGTCCTAACATGATCCGCTAATCTTTAGCTAGTTGTCTGAAATGTGGAACATTCTTGCTAGATCTCAAATATCCTTTTCCTGTAGCCTCTTTGTGAGGGGTTGCTCCTGAAATAGCATTCTAGCACAAGTTTATTCTCTTCCCTAGTCCATGTTCTACGTTTAGGTCTCTGTTCGTTGTGGTTTGTAACGTCGTCGTTTATGGTCTGAAAAAAGAACAGCCAACATTCGTAGGATGACGACCAGATCTCCCATGTTGGCTATCAGGAGAGCGCCTGCCGATCATGACACGCAGGCCTGTTGCATTGGTCCCACATTGTGTAATATTGTGATTTGACATTTTTATCATGGGTGGTATAATGTGGCTATACCTGGCCCAGGGGTTATTCATGATCTACGCACCTGACACAGATGTGACCACGAACACTCAGAGACTGTTCATAAGCAGCGGGTCACAATGAAAAAAAAAAAAAAGGGAAATAAAAATAAAATAAAATTAAAAACATAAATAAATAAATACAAAAAAATAAATAAATATAAAATAAAATAATATATAAAAATAAAATAAATCAAAAAAAAATTTAAAGAAATTTAAAAGATATTTTAAAAAAATGAAATAAAATTAAATTAAAAAAATGAAATAAAAATACATTAATTAAAAATAAAATAAAAACTATATAATGAAGTAAATAAAGGGAAGAGGAAAATTCTAGAAGAAAATCTGGATATAAGTTTTAACTTAAGTCCGTTGATATATTTTTTATTTTTGTCTACCAACTAGACTGGACTGCCTGAACGACTATCTCAAGGTTAATGGGAATATCTAATACTTGTACATTTAAATGCGGAGGAGATAATGTTCAATTGATATTTCTGATGTTTTTCCGGAAAATACGGGAATAGAAAACCTATCGATTGCAAAGGTTGTCAATATGGAGGGGAAAAGTGTAAATTCAAACAATTGTTAAGTTGACCCGTGATAGTTGCACCTGGTAAAACAATTTAGTCGATTAGAAATAAATCAAGATTCTTAGATTAAAATATAACAAAAATTCACCAGCAGATTTTTCAAGTCATAGAAAATCCAGTGTTATTTTAAAACAAAGAAAATTGCACTAACCTCTACCCAACGAGCCTTTCATCACAATTGTTTAGTTTTTCTATATATCCACATATGCATGAAGCTTTTATGTCTTTCCTAACATTTATAATGCCACCTGATTCTAGAATGTTCCATTCCAAATATTTCTTTAGCGTTTGGTTTGGCCGATTTTTTGTTTTCTTTTTGTTGTTGTTGTTTTTGTTGTTGTTGTTGTTGTTGTTGTTGTTCTTGTTCTTGTTCTTCTTCTTCTTCTTCTTCTTCTTCTTCTTATTATTATTATTATTATTATTCATTTAAAATCTTATTACTGTGTCAAAACTCATGATTAGATATAATTATTTATTTGAAATCATATAATTATTTAGACAAGATAAGTATACGTGGGACTATGTAAATGTGTGCAAATTATTTTTTATAAAAATATTACTTGATATTCATATAACAGTGTGCAAATTATTTATATTAGATAGGAATACTTGATATCATATAACTGAGAGAAAAAAAATCTAAAGAAACAACGATAGAAAAATGTAAATATAAATGTGTAATGAATGTGATTCCCAAACCACAACGCATAAAATAACCCTTGATCAGTTGAAATGTACAACTGATCAATCGATGTTTTCCAGCAAGATACTGTTGAGAAATGTATAACCCCTTTATCTGTAGACGAACAAGCATTATTATTTTCTTCTACAAAGATGGTTTTTGCATAAAATAACCTACGAGGGTTTATTTGCCATAAAACAAATTAACATTACCATCTCCCAAATAATATACTTTGCAAAATAGTTTTAGTTAAATAAAATAAAAACAAAAGAAAATTTTGCTGAGTGGAAAAATGCCGGTTAAGAAAAAGTGTGATTGGATTTGCAATAGATGATAAAGATTTAGTGTAGAAAGGTTTGTATTTTTTTTCTGAACTACCAATCAACTATCAGGATGACAATTTTACATTTGCAAAATCCGTTTCAAAACCACCCGATGAATATTTACAAAGCCCACTTTCGTTTTTTTCCCTATGGTGACGTAAATTGAAGACGCCAGAGACAAAGTATGAGCCAAGGAATTCATTGACCAGTTGACAGACATATTGACCCCCTCGGTTGATAAATGAGGTGCTGGTCACTTCACTTGCGACCTGCTATTGTTGTGGCTTTTCAATCTATTCATGCATTATGGCTAATTATTTTTGCGATGAGTTTGCCCGGAAGTTGGCCAGGATGTATCGAGACAGATTGTCTGTGGCCAGTGAGCCAAAACCAAAGGCAACATTTTTCAAGGCAATGTTCCAAGACCAATTGACAAACATACTGGACGCTACTTTGTCCGAAATTCAGATCGAGTTTTTCTAAGGCAGCCAATTATATTTGTGTACATCATTTTCTAGTTTTTCACAAGAAGCAAATAATTTCAAATGAAATAAATAATTCATTTTCTTGCAGGAAAGTAAACGAATTTATAAATAAGATTAGCGAGTAGTAATATTTATTTCCATCGTTAGAACTGAACCTCATATAACTATGCAGAGTAAATACAAATCACGATGATAGGTAGATGTTATTTACTATGTTTTTGGTTAGTTTGCTACAGAGACCTCAAGTTGCTTACATTACCTGCTGTTACCCAACCGCCTTGTATTTATATACTAAAGAGACTTATTGCACCAGAACTTGTTAGATATCACAAGAACCGGTGCTTACCGGTTGAATTGACACTAAATCACGTAAATAAATTGTTGTATATCAAAATCGAAAATAAACTGCAGTAACAAAGAATTTTAAAGCGACAAAATAACAGCTTCACCATTCTCCTAAATTACGGCTGTTAAATGGCATGGCGTGTATTCAAAAACAAATTTGAATCATTAAGTGTGTACATTGATTAACGTAGGTTCTGGAATTGTCTATAACTGAATTGTATTGAGGAGGTGCCTGTGGTGTAATGGTTATCGTCGTAGGAAATGAACACGGCGACACGAGTTCGAATCCTGGACGGGACTGTATGCATTTCACATAGCACTAATACCCTTGGGAAAGGTATGAATCCAATTATTCTCCCTCCAGATATGGGTAAATAGTAGAACAGACTATGTTCTTCAGTCTTGGTGAGGCAAATAGTCTAGAAGAAGGAAAACTCTGAATTCAAACCTGTTAAACTCCGCTTAAAAATTGACCTTGTGTCATATCCTGCCCAAATGGAGGGGTTGGTAAATATGGATAACTGAATTGTATTGCTGGGTGTACATATTTGCCAAACATCTTATTTACGGGCAGGATGCAACACAAATTTAACTTTAAGCAGGGTTCAGGAATTCAGAATTTACCATCTCTCAGACTGGTTGCCGAACAAGGCTGAAAATCAGTTTCAATTTTTTTTACTATTTTCACATAGCTCATTGAAAATTAAATGGATTCATGTCTTTCTCGATGTTATAAGCACGAAAAGAAAACCTAAATGGCTTCTTGCAGGATTTGAATTCCTGTCACCATATTCATTTCTGCAGACGATAACCATTTCACCATGCATATTGAGTGTAGTGGCAAGGAATTAACTGTGATCTTAAACATATCTCATAAATATTCAATTAAATGATAATTCGCCAACGATTCTGAGAAAATTAAGTTGCTGGAAGGTAACTGAGTGATTATGGTCCCAGGTTTTGTTTCACCCGCATGACAGGGGATCTGCATTATTTCGATGGAACGAACCAATACCTCGAGACTGTTGTATTGTCACCGATTACAGTTATTTTGCTGATTTTAATTGTCTAGTTGGTGAGGGAGAAGACTAAAACAATTCAAATGATGGAGCTTTTTTATTTCTTCGTTCTAAAGCTGTGGAAATACAGGGTGTCTCAAAACATGCACAACCCATAAAAATGATAATTCATTTTGCTTTAAGTCATTTTTCATTTGAGTTTTAAAAAGCAATCATATCACTTGAGAATTGTCAAACCAGATGACAAGGGCAGAAATCGATTGACTTTATCTTACAGTGCACCAGAAATACCAAGTTGTTGGGAACGTCTTTGGAACGACTTTATCAGACTCCTCTGACAGAATCTCTCATCGTATCCGCATTGTCAGGACATCTTGCAGACAACACGTATGGGATTTTCTGCCTTTTTGCTGAGGTTGTTTACTCACTCTATGGCTTAAAATTTGTGTACCCATCGATAAATTTGGCTTCTCTGAGGTAATTGTTAAGTTAAACTTCCTGTGAAATCTTACTTGCACACTATTGAATGATTTTTTTTTTCTCCGAATAATTAGTGACACAATTTTTTTCCTATCTTGTCCAAGGCATTGAGAGCAAGGATTAAGTTCTGTTATAGTATATTTTTTTCAAATCTGAAACAAAAAGGAATGCAGTATTATTAGTGGTTGAGTTAATAGCTGTCACATAGACACCCCATGCATGAAATCAGATAACGAACACAATGTACGGTTTAGATTCGCTTTTAATTCATTGTTTTGTAAGAACCAGGTCATTTTGTATCATCAGATAATTGTTTCTCTTTTATTCTGCATAACTCAAGTCCTCAACCACAAAAGAGGCCATATCAAAAACTCACATTTTTTTTAAACATCTCCGAACACCGAACCCGTCAGAATGAATCGAATAGCCCCTAAGACAACTTTGTATGATCGATAGAGTGATTTGATTTTGGCAACTTTCAGTTAATTGCTGTTTTCATGGATGGGTACCAGGTAAAGCATACCTTAGTACACATAGCCTACAGGACGAGCGTTGATTTTAATTTATCAACTCGTCCCTCTTTTTTCTTCATATCCTATCTGTTCGAACCCACTCGATTACAATGTTACAAACTGTAGTTAACGGAATTGTGTTTCCATAGTGTATCCGCAAGGAATTTACTGTGGTCTAAAACATGTTTCACGGATTCCTAATTGAATTTGAATCTGGGAAACGAGTTGGAGCCTATGAATTAGCTGGAAGTTTTGTGTTATCTGGCTATAACAAATCATCTCCGTAATGAAATATTGCGGGCTTCATCATCATCATCATCATTATTAATGCGTGCCTACAGCAAGGATTCCCGGGAACCTCTCTCTCGCCAGAGGTCTCGAATGCTCTTGTAAAGTTCTCTTGATGGCATCCATGTTTACACCGAGTTGATGAATGTATGCCCATGATAATCGGCGGCAATACTATCGAAAATCAATTGATCTCCATGCGAAAATAAAGTCAATGTTTTAACAAAAACAGACTCAGAAAGCTTTAATTTTTGTAACAGTAATATAGAATTTATTCACAAATAACCACTGCTTCTTTTAGATTTTTAGGAGACGGACGATGAGGTTAGAATTAAAAAGTATATTTTAAAGGTTCAAAATTCACTAGAATTTAAGAAATTTTATCCACCTAGATTGTTAAAACAACTTTTTCGCCAGTTATCCTCATAGATAAATTAATCATTTTTTAAATCTAATTTTGAGCCTATCAAGATCTTATAGATAAAGTGATAAATAGATTAACTTTCAGTAGATATGGAAATTACTTCCTATAAACAGAATTTAGATTCTTTTTCATTGAGTGAAAAAGCAATATTGTATTCCTCAAGATTTTAATTAATTTCACCATCACTTAATCATTTTCTACGAGTTTCTTCTTGATTACCTTTTTGGCAACTATTTTCTACTTATATTTCATTTCCTTATCCTGGTTTTTAACTGCATTTCACTTACGTAATAGCACATTATTATAATCTACTTCTACACTGTGACCTACTCAGCTAAATATATTTTACACACACACACACACACAAAATAAATTATGTAGATTAAAAACAATGCAAACTGCAATTAGCATTCTTTTTTTGTTGACGTATTGGGGAATATTAGCTAAGTAGATGTATTTTTCTTACAAGAAGTTAAAAGAAATTAATTTATTGAGTTTGCTTTGGTTTAGTTTTATGACTTATCAAAGTTTCTCGGTACTTTAATGTCAAATCCTCTTTATATATTTTTTGTGGGGATGGGGATGCACTTGTACGCTAACTAAACGGCTGAAGAAGAAGCTAAACGGCAATTACACAAAAATATTGCGAGCAATATTGAACAAGTCCTGGCGGCAACACCCAACAAGGCACCAATTATACGGCCACCTGCCTCCCATGACGAAAGCTATACAAGTTAGACGAACCAGACACGCAGGATACTGCTGGAGAAGTAAGGACGAACTCATCAGTAATGTACTCCTATGGACCCCCGCATATGGCTAAGCAAAAGCAGGACGACCAGCTCGAACATACATAAAGCAGCTATGTGAGGATACGGGATGTAGCCCCGAAGACCTTCGAGAAGCGATGAATGATAGGGAGAAGTGGCGAGAGAGGATCAGGGATACCCGTGCTAGCGGCACATGATGATAATGATGATGATATATATATGATTTGTAAATAGAAGCCATCAAAGATAAATGGTTTCAAGTATTGCTATCTATCACTAAGAGTCTAATTAGACATTAGTCATCGGTTTACACACAGTTAAATGATCAAACACTTCTATTTCAAGCCATTCAATTTTGTATAAATCATTTGTTGGACTCAGTTTTAATGTCAAATAGTTTTATTTGGCTCATAGATAGTATCCTTTCAGGTGTTACCACTCCAGGCCAGAATGAGCCTGGGAGCGATATCAATTATTAGGTACTCCCCATTCCGTAAATTGTTTAGTCATATCAAAGACACTTGTTGTGGTGGGCTTTCTCATGTACAATGATGCAGTCGTTGTATTGTATAGCCAATTGTTGTATGGGCTATTGTTGAGTTATCATAATTACCAACCCCTCCGCTTGGGCAGGATATGACACAAGGTCAATTTTTAAGTGGAGTTTAACAGGTTTGAATTCAGAGTTTTCCTTCTCCTAGACTAGTTTCCTAACTAAGGCTGAAGAACCCAGTCTGTCCTACTATTTACCCATAGATGGAGTGAGAATAATTGGATTAATACCTTTCCCAAGGGAAATGCAATCAGTCTCGTCCAGGGTTTGAACTCATGTCGCCGTGTCCATTACACCACGGGCACCCCCTATTGTTGAGTTATAGAACTTTGTTTATTTAATCATTTACACACTTTTCCCCCTCAGCGGAGTGTCCATGTATAGTAATCCATGAGAAAACATCGCTTATGAGTCCCTTCTTAAGTTTACAGTTGTTACCTGTTGATCATCGTCGTCTCACTTAGATGGTTTTAGCGATAATGTGTACGTTGCAGTACAACTGCTATTTTGTCGCGTCTAGCTTTTAGGACTAGTTCAGAACAGCCTACATGTGCAGTTCTTATCTTGCTTTTACTCCAGTTTCCGTGGTGCAAACATGCAGTAGTACCTACACAGCTACATTTTGAAATAATTCGCATTTTATATAATTAGCAGGATAATGTCGGGTTTAAAGATGCGCAAATAATGTACAAGAAAGTAGGCGTATGTCAACCATGGTGATAACTGCAAAGAGAACACATCTAATATCATTACAGAGATAATTTCAGCATGCTTAGCACATTCTGACTCACTGGAACCAGAGCCTTTGTTTTTTTACCGTAGAGATGTACTGCTCCAAGATCTTGGTCTAGAAAAGCAATCTGTGGTTGTATACCGTTGCATTCAATCCATCTTATGTACCTTCCTCAGTAATACAGCTCACTTTATATTGCTGCATAATCTATTACGTCGTTTGAAAGGGGAAAAAACTCTTAAAGGACTGAAGAGAGAATCTAATGAAATGCTGAGAAGAATTTCCTGTTCTTTTTTTTTTTCAATTTAAGTCGAATATTCAATCTTTTATCTATCGATCACTGGTATATTCACTTGAGCACAAAAATCAAAAATAAGCCTGATGAGTCTTCAATAGATGTTGAAGCCATATAATACATTTTAGGGTTATTTTATGCCAAGAGGTAAGAAACAAGTATTCGTGGTACATTCATATTTATATTTTTTTGTGATGGTATTTTTTAAGAATTTGTGCACACGATCGAGTCGAACATGTAATATTTTTAAACATATCAATTTGACCATTAGATATGACAATAACAGATTTTACTACAGAGAGAGAGAGAGAGAGAGAGAGAGAGAGAGAGAGAGAGAGAGAGAGAGAGAGAGAGAATTGAAAATCAGGTAGATTAGTGATTAGATGATCTAGTCGAACATGTAATATTTTTAAACATATCAATTTGACCATTAGATATGACAATAACAGATTTTACTACAGAGAGAGAGAGAGAGTGAGAGAGAGAGAGTGAGAGAGAGAGAGAGAGGATTGAAAATCAGGTAGATTAGTGATTAGACGATCTAGTCGAACATGTAATATTTTTAAACATATCAATTTGACCATTAAATATGACAATAACAGATTTTAATACAGAGAGAGAGAATTGAAAATCAGGTAGATTAGTGATTGATTGATTTTAACGGCATATCAACTGATCTGAAGTTATTTTATGTCTAGAGTTTAGGAAAACACGTTCATATATACACGTTTGAGTAGTTATTTCTTAGGCAGTTTTTTGCGTCTATCAATGTTTTAAACAGAACTAATGACGATCTTGCCTAGTTGGCTAGGGCCTGTAGAATATACCAATGAGCACCTCTACAGAGGGGTAAGACCCCGCTTAACTATACCATCTGATAGTGAGGTTCCATTAATGCTGGAACTTAGGGGAATGCAGAGTACCCCTTCATTACCATCACTTCTAGGTCAACTATGGCTCGGAGTGGTAGCAGCTGATAGGGACCTATCTATGGGTCAAATAGAACTAAACTACGTACTCATCATCATCATTATGTAGCACCACCCCTCTCTATTGTCCATTGCTTCCGGTTGGTCTTCAGGATTACATCCCGGATCAGCACAGAGCTACTGGACGTACGTTCTAGCTGGTCGTCCAGCCTTTGCTCGTCCATGTGAAGGGTTCCACAGGAGTAAATCACTTATGAGCTCGTCCCTACTTCTCCAGCAGAGATAGTTTTCGTGATGGGTGGTCGGTGGCAATAAAGCTGCTGCTTTGTATGTTGTTGCTTCCAGGACTTGTTCAATATTGCTTGCAGTGCTTGAAATAGAACCATTTTTTACATTTAAACTACGTATTCATGCTAAACTGAATTGTTTGAAATAAAATTGTTTTTGTATGCTAAACCGAATTGTTTGAAACAGAACTGTTTTAACAGTTAACACTGTGTAAATAAAAAAAAAACTATACTTATACGTAACTGAATTGTTTGAATTAGAATTATTTGACTAAGCTGATTACCTTGATATAAAAATGTTTTTGACTATTAAACTGGGTACTTTTGTTAAACCGAAATGTTTGAAATAGAACTGTTTATTTGTACTAAAATTGATTTGTTATTAAATAACCTCCAAATGTTGATATGCCATAAAACCCAACAAACAAACAAACAAATTATTGAGGGTCAGACGGAACCAGGAAATAATTGCAATGATGTGATTCTCCACTCTCCCCAAATCTCCTGATCTTTACCTTCAACATTATACGCTATCAAATGTAATTCTCATAATACTCTTTTTCTATTGGAGATGTGCTTACAGTCAGCATATTTCAGACCAGCTGAATTTCTTTTTATTAAAATACTTTGTAATAGTATCACGATAATATATCGTGTTCTTTCTTATGTTTTAGCTATGGAGGCAAAATATGGTTTTTCAGACTGTACATCTTAGTATTTGATCCGTTTTACACCCGTTCACCACTTAGGTAAGGAGTAAGACAACAAAGAATTCTTCTAATCAAGCAACAATCTACTAATTCAGTAGAAACGGTAAAGAATCTTATCGTATCATTTTGGTTGTTTAGGTTATTGCATCATCGTATTTTTAATAGAAAAATTCTAACAGAAGCTACAAATATGTCTGCCAAGTCTGTAATACAGTAGTTTAGTGTTACCCAGAATAAATGTCATCACCAACAGCAGGTGTGTTATGCAATAAATTGGAATCAATTTGATATGATCATGTGCATGGAGAGGGAGTGCAGCTCTCATCGAAAAACGTTTTATGATGAATAAGCGATATCGGGATATTTTCCAGATAATTACATTACACACCTGCTGTACATGATTTCGAGACAAACCATAGGAGTGACACCTTTGTATAAAGCTATCTCACAACTCTATTTTAAAAAAAGGATGTGACTGGATGCTATAGTGAATTTGTTTGTAAATCATTATCACATACTTCATCACTCGCAGACTGAAATAACAAAGGAAAAAAAAATAAGCGCTAAGCCTCAAGTATCAAGATTGAAGTCACATACAGCAACGAAAACAAAACACTTGGCTCACAACGTATAAAACAAGAGGGCTAGAGTAATTGGTAGTAGTGTCCAAACATGACTCATCCTAATGCCCGGCTGTGGGACCGACCATAAGAAGACAAACAGGAGAACATTCACAGAAGCTGCAAGTGATTAACACTCGTGATCGTTGGAAATTCTTGAAAACGGGCCTTAATATTGTTGAGCAACAAGTAACCACCGATATTATGTATCTAGCGAAACAGTTTTGTCCTTATGGGTTTAAGCCACAATTTTTTAAAGAATATATATTTCCTTGATTGATTTGAAAATACTACTTCAGGGTTATTTTGAGGTGGTTTCAGAGGGAAATTTTAACATCGACAATAAAGTGATTGGATGTTTTGTACCCACGTATCAGTTTTTCGGGGTTTTTATTTCATCTCGAATTTGTCTCGTCGTCTTCGCCAACATTTATCCAGACGACTGCAAAACTATTCTAGTGTTAAAGATCTTAAGCAACGACAGACCCATTTTCTTTTATTCAACATAATGTATGTTTGTAACTGTAAGACTAAGCAATATAATTTCCTTACTAAAGTACGAATAATTATTTACAAACAGTTAAATAAGATTACAGTGATTAAGCACAGATGTGCATATCAAATACTTAAATGGGGACCTATATAAAAACACTAGTGACTGTAAACAAAGTGATACATATTTGTCTGACTAACTTAAGACGTTTTTTTCTTAAGCACTCAGTAACAACATGGAGTTTAGCACACCGAATTTTGCCTTTTTAGTGAAACAAAGTTTAGTAAATAAAAGAGGGAAATTATCTCGCTTTACTCCCAAAACATAAGTATTATGGCAAAAGAACGCATAGGCGATCCAGATATTAATATGATTACCACAACTTTGGATTTCGCCACACCTCTGCAGAAAAATACTATTTTATGTAACATATTCACCTGAAAATATATAAGGACGAATTTATATCGCATATTGAAACCTAGTCGACGGGAAAATTGTCTTGTGGGTGTACTCTGTGACGAGAGAAGGTTTGACCTTAAGTCGTGCTGTTACGTTCACTAATACCCTAGGGAAATGACCCTTCTTATCCCACGAACTATCGGTTGAATATTATCAATGAAGCTCTACTACAAGGATTGCTTTGATATTAAATGACCCACGATCTTTGATATACATTTAAAGAAAGAAACCACACATCCATAGTTGACATGATACTGTTTTATAAGTTCTTCTTCAGCAATAACAGAGAGGGTTTCATGCCTGCATCTTGAACTCTTCAGGCTTACACTATTCTTTCATGTCAAGGCCAGTGAGCAAGGGTGAGACCCCCCCACTACAACGAGTGTCCAGGATATGACACTAAAAAATCTGATGGTAAAATACCGCTAATGCTGGAGCTTTGAGAAATGCACAGCAACCCTTCATTGCCATCGCTCCCAGGTTCACTCTGTCCCGAACTGGTAGCGCCTGATAGGGACCAATCTTTTGGTCAAATAGAACTCTTCGTTATTTAAATTGAGTGCAAAGAAATGTCTAATGCAAAATTGAATTGTTTGGAATAGAAATATTTGATCATTCAACTGTGTATAAACAAATTATAATGGTTTAATTGAATTGTTGAAGATAAATAATAATTGAGGCCTTTTAACCGTGTACAAATGAATGAGTAATGTTTAATTAAAAATTAGCGTTCAATAGCAACTTTGAAACTATTTAATTGTGTGCAAAAAATGAATTAAGGATCGTTTAAAATGTTATCAACAAAATGTGTTTACAAATCATATATATTTGATATGTATTTATACACAGGTTTTGGCATTAAATAATATATAATTGTTGATATGCTATAAAACACAGCAGGTGATTCATGTCATTAAGAGATAAAATTGACACGAGCCGAATAAATATCCGTACGTTAGATGTTTAGCAAAGATTACTGCTTTATGAATTCTACAAACTGCTTCAAGAAAATATCAATTTTCGAGGATATGAATCCAATCCAATTAAGCGACAGTGTCTTTGAGATACAACCTTTAAGTTGATATATAGATCAACAGAAGAGGATATGGACACAATCCAAGTAAGTGATAGTATCATAGTAATACAGTGAAGATCTCAGTGGAATAACTTCTTCAATCAATCCATGAACTGATAAACTGTAGAGGAGATGGACACGATCCAAGTAAGTGATAGTATCATAGTGATACAGTGAAGATCTCAGTGGAATAACTTCTACAATCAGTCCATGAACTGATAAACTGTAGAGGAGATGGACATGATCCAAGTAAGTGGCAGTGTTTTGTGCTAAAGTGAAGATCTCAGCTGAATGACTTCTACACTCTTTAAGCCGATATATAGATCAACTGAAGATGAGATGGAATCGATGCAAGTAGGTGATAGTGTGCTTAAGGTACACTGAAGATCTTGGCTGAATGACTTCAACAATCTATAAGTCGATAGACTGATCAACTGAAGAGGAAATGGACACGGTCCAAGTAAACGTTAGTGTCTTAAAGGTACAGTAAAGATCTCAGCGAAATGACTTCTACAATCTATAAGTCGATATATAAATCAAATGAAGAAGAGATAGACACGATTCAAGTTGGTGATGGTGTGTTTAAGGTACAGTGAAGATCTCAGCTGAGTAACTTCTACAATCTATAAGTCGATATATAGATCCTCTAAAAAGGAGATGGACACGATGCAAGTAAGTGGCAGTGTGTTTGAAGTACAGTGAAAATCTTAGCGGAATGATTTCTACAATTGACTGTGCCAGGATTATTTCAATAAGTGAAGAGATCTACATGGGCAAAGTAAAAGTCAGTAATTTAGAGGTCCAGTGAAGATTTCTGACTTACAAATTCTACAGTTTCCTAAACCAAAAATATCTAATTTGGAGGGGATATGGACCCGAGCCAAGCAATCCCCATGAGGAGTACTGAATATCTCATCGTAATTACGTCAACCATTTCCAAGGCATAATTCTGCCGTCAGTCTGGCTATTAGTTTCATGCAGCATATGAATGGCTGTCTTCTTACTTGAAAAATATTAGGCGGAGATAAATCAATTATATTTTCAGTAGATATCGTAAAGTATGACGACTCAATGAATTTCTAGATAATAAGATCAACCGACAGACCAACAACCTCGTGATATGAAATGATATGAAAAGGGAAATTCAGTCGCTTTTCATTAAAAGGTGCAGCTGCATTTTTTATAGGTCACTTTTAAATCAAATAAGACTGCAGGAGAGCGTAGAGACATTTTTAGAGTATTTATTATTAAACATGTCACGTTAGGAATTTCGAAAAATAGGAAAGACAAATCTCATTCCTGTTCATTCAAAATGCCTGTGACTTTCGCGGATAAGTCTTATCTACAAGCAAAAATTAAATAAAAAAGACAAAAAGGAGCTTTTTAGTTAAAGTGATAAAAACCATAATATTAAAAAGTACACATTTTTGCATGATATTTGAAAAATACTCTTGACTCAGTAAATTAAAGCAAAATTATATGACCATTAATTAAAAAACATTTTTTTCACTGTCAGAAACAAGTATAAAATGCAAACCAAAAATTTAGCCTCCTCAGTTTTTATGAATACATTCAATGAAATGACGTAAAAAATAAAATTGGCCATCTAAGTTCAAATCTTAGATGAGTTTAATGCATTTTAGTTCGTGCGTATACCATTAGGAAAGACATGAATCCATCACTTAATCCATCTGTAGAAAAAACATTTGGTTTTAATGGGCTATAACTTTGTTACGACAACTAATCTTGGAGAAAGAAAAAACTCTGATTTCGATTCCACTGTTGTCCGTTTAATGGTAACACTTTGTCGCATCTTGCTCGTGGGGGATTGGCTGAGTAAATACATATATATAAAATATAAAGCTCTTCAGTCGCTCTTCTCTCTCTCTCTCTCTCTCTCTCTCTCTCTCTCTCTCTCTCTTTCTGTCTTTCTCGTACACACACACATTCACGCACACACACTCGCGAATATATATATATATATATATATATATATATATATATATATATATATATATATATACTGGAGAAGTAGGGACGAACTCATAAGTGATGTACTCTTATGGACCCCCACATATGGCCGAACAAAAGCAGGACGACCAGCACAAACATACATTCAGCAACTATGTGAGGATATGGAATGTAGTCCAGAAGACCTGCCGGAGGCGATGAACGATAGGGAAAAGTGGCGAGAGAGGGTCAGGGATATCTGTGCTACCAGCACGACATGTTGATGATGATGATGATGATGATGATGATGATGATGATGATATATATGCTTCCACACACTTATGTATACATGAGATGGGTTTATGTATTATCCAGACTGAAACTAACAATTAAAGAAGGAACGTGAACATTATTCTAAATACTCCTCTTAGCATTAAGCTTCTTACTCTTATGAATTATCTATCGGTAGAAGCACCATACAGAACCTATAATAATATGGTGCAGAATTTTGTCATCTTATTACATTTGATATATCTCACGTCTTCAAATTAAATCCTTGATTGGAATATTCAGTATAAAAAAACAAGGAAAAGTTTTCCTTAGCTTGGTCTAGTAAATACTAAAGAGAATTCATTTGCGCACTGGAATATGAGAAAGTAAGAAACTATCATATATTTAGAGCAGCCTGTTTAGACTCATAACTTTTTTCTCTATTAACAGAAAACAGCAGTAGTTGACGAATCGCCTCAGCTATTTATTTTCAAATCTATTTCTAGTATTTAAATTTAACTTTAAATGGAAAATTCTCTCTCTGTCTCTCTGTCTCTCTCTTCTTTTCTATCTCTCCCTCCTTCTCTCTCTCTCACCCTCTCCCTCTCCCTCCTTCTCTCTCTCTCTCTCTCTCTCTCTCTCTTTCACTGAACACTCTGGTATAATGGACTTGTTATATTTGGTGGCTATCCTTTACAAGTCACTATGAATTCCAAAACACTTTCCTTACTATACAAAGATCACCTTCACAAAAAAGGAAGAATTATACAGATAAACAATCTTACGTCGACTCATCCGTCAAATGATCTCCCCAATCATCACTTTTTACCATTTACCGACGCTAAAACCAAAATATGTGGATTGACGAAGACCTATGACTAAAAACCTGTCAAAAAGTGGCATGCTTGAAGGCTGAGTAAGTTGCGTATTTCACATCAGAAGACATCATTCATTTCTTTCTTCGTTTAATTCTGAACAAATTTACACAATAGACGAATGGGTGATGCACATAATCTGTTTCGTTATGAGAGTAACATGCCAAGAATTTAAAAGAATTCATGGCATATCGCAAGGCAATAAGACTCACAAGAAGCTCGCTTCTTGTAATGACGAGCATATAGGAAATTAAATCGGTGACCAGATTTAGAAACCTTGAACTAGGTTGTTTATGTGGTTATATAAGTGAACTGAATTGTTTTTGTGGATATATAATTGAACAAAATTGTATATATGGCTATATAATTGAACTGAATTGTTTATATGGTTATATAATTGAACATAATTGTTTATATGGTTATATAATTGAACTGGATTGTTTTTGTAGTTATGTAATTAAACTGAATTGTTTTGGGGGTTATATAATTGAACTGAATTGTTTATAAATTGGTTTGGTTTGGTTTCTTTGTTTAATAGCATATCAACATTGATAGGTTATTTAATGCTAAAGCTATTCTCCTAGAAGGACAGTAGTGGTACTATTTAACTCACAGCTGGGAGTATATGGGGGTTCGTAGCTTTCCCAAGAGTATTTCCTTGAAAATGAACGTAATACTTCGACCGGAGTAAGAACTCGCTTACTACGATTCCGCAGTCCATTACCTTAACCGTTACACCACGAACACCCCGCTGAATTGTTTATATGGTTATATAATTGAACTGAATTGTTTAAATACTAATATAATTGAACTGGATTCTTCATATGTTCATATAATTTAACTGGACTGTTATGTGGTCATATTGTATACCTTGATGTATGTTTTTGGGAGGTCCGTGTCATGATTAAATAGTTTGTTTGGTTGTCCTGCAAATCAGTTATTACTGAGTTATGAATATTGTCTGCATTAGGTATTCTATTTTGGACAATGCTTAGAAAAATGAATACACGTTGCTCGTGTCGGATGGGTTGGGTAAATACATATTCGGTGGTAGACATCATCTTCCAAAATAACATCTATGGAATGCAATCAGTAAAGATCTGTTATTGAACGCATATTTCAAATTACCCTTATAGAAAGCAAAAGAGTGCTACATGGCCATCCATTTGGCCATCGATAAAGTAGATACTTTATTGCCTCTATTCCCAATGAAAATGTGTGCAAACGGTCCCAGTCTCTTGTCAGTAATATGTGTGACTGAGAAGTGATATCTCTCCTCAAAAATCTGAAATAAACTATTAGGATTTGGGGCGAGTGAAATGCCCTTTCATTGCTATTACACTGAGGTTCCTTCAGTTATGGAGAGGTAGTATATGTTAGAATCCCATCTCTGGGTAAAATAAAAACATTTTTTTAGATTGGAATTCTGGATATAATATAATAATGTGCAAGAAATATCTTAAGAAACAACACAAAACTATGTTTGATAGATCTTGAATTGTCGAGACTTAAAATATATGTAAGCAAAAACTATTTTCGATAAGACAAAAATAATTGGTATTTATTCATCTTTTTTCCTCCCGGAGAGGAAATTAGTATTTTCTTAGAACATTATGGATTTTTCAAGTAATAGTTTTCTTTTATGTTTTCCTCCTATGATGAAATAAATTGTTTAATGAAATAATCATTTCTACTTATGTTGTCTTCTCAATTTTCTTGATTTTTAATACTTGTTGAAAGTGAACGTTTTATGAACTATGTCTTACTAATTCATTTCACATTGTCCAGGATAATATATGAGTTTATTTACTTAATTTACCACTTATGCTACAAGGTTTAATTTTTTTATAATTTTAAGTTCAATCTGAAACACTTCCTGGAAAAATTGACTGGGCTGTTTGTATCGTTATATAATTGAAATGCCATGTTTATATGGTAATATAATAAACTTGATTTTATATATATATATATATATATATATATATATATATATATATATATATATATATATATATATTGTATAAAAGCTGCTTCTTCTGTGCCTCCATTCTTGTAAAATTATGTAAAACTAAGAAGCTTGAAAAAATAATTCGCCGTTCAAAAACATATGACCTGGCATTATTGAAACGACGTAAATCAAAGAAGTTTGGATGATCGATATTAATAATAGTGATTTTTTGTTGTTCTATATCAACATCAACATGTTTGATATGAAACAACCAAATGTCATCTTGATATATATTTACCAACTCCTCTGCATAACCAGGTGGTGACACAAGGTCAAATTGTAAGCGGATCTTATCAGGTTATAATTCAGCATTTTCCTTCTCCTATATCGGTTATTAAATGACCTAGTCCTCTCTGCTTTTTTCTCATAGCGGACGGAAGAACAGTTGGCTTCATCCTTTACCTAAGAGTATTATGTATCATGTGAAACGCAAACAGCCTAGTCCAGGCTTCGAACTCGGCTCACCCACTCAGTTTCAACAGCGGTAACGATTATACAATGAACGCTTCCAAAATGAATTTGAATGCTCATTAGACAGAGCTTTTAAGCAAAAAACATAAAATAAGATAAAATCAAATAAGAATATTTACCTGATTATTGAAAAGAGACAATCTAACAAAGAATGACAATCAAGATTCTAAGACGTCTCTGATTTTACAACTTTAATTCCAATGTGCTTAGAGAAACGATTACCAAACTATCATGATTAGTTAAATAATTATTATAATTAACGGAACTATTTTCATTACCTTATCAGCGGAGCGTAGAATATTTTGATGTAGAATACAATTCCCTGCGGAGAAATAAGACCTCCCTACAAGTGGTTCCAGGAACTTAAAGACCATCTGATCGTCAGACTCCAGTTTTGCCATTACTCCTAGATTCTATGTAACCCAAAGTTTTAGTTCTTTTTATAATTCTGTCTATTGGTTTAATAAATCTATTCAAAAGGTTTTTGTATTTGATACTTCTTGGTTAAAAAAAATCTTAAGGAGCATTAGGGGGCATCCTTGTGGTGTAATGGTTAAAGCGATGGACTGCAGATTCGTCGTATGCGAGTTCGAACCCCAGTCACGCCATTACATTTACTTTTGGACTAATACTATTGAAAAAGGCATGAACCCCCTTATCCTTCCTGCTATGGGTTAAATAGCATCACTGCTGTTCTTCTATAAGGGTGGATTTGACGTTAAATAACGCACGAAGGTTGATATTTCCGTAGGAAATACACACGGTGACATGAGTTCAAATCCTGGACGAGACTGATTGCATTTCACATAGCACTGATACCCTTGGGAAAGGTATGAATCCAATTAATCTCCCTCCAGATATGGGTTAATAGTAGGGCAGACTGGGTTCTTCAGCCTTGGTGAGGCAACTAATCTAGGAGAAGTAAAACTCTGAATTCAAACCTGTTAAACTCCGCTTACAAGTTGACCTTGTGTGATATCCTGCCCGAGCGGAGGGTTTGGTAAATATGGAAATGCCATTAAACAAAGAAACAAAACTAAACCAAACCTTAAAGACCAAAAGCACAAAAAATGAAATCAGAACATACCACGAATGTAATTCTCTAACCTGTGGGCATAAAATAAAGTTAGATATGTTGACATGTCATTAAATTCACTCAACCAAATTATGTTCCAAGTAAATTAGATTTATGGGTGGTCAAATAAATTTAAAAACATCTGCAAATAATAAAACTAAAATTAAATAGATAAACCTCATAAGAACCTAATGATCAAAATATCCATATATATACTAGTAATTTTGTATTCCCGTTGGATGATATAAAAAATAATTCATAAATACCTTTTTCACTTATGTAGATCTGTCTTTCATTCGCTCATTTCAATTTTTTTAGTTGTCAATAAATATGGTGAAATAAAGATTTTCTTTCAGGAAGAAGATCTAATTCGAAGATACTAAAAAAAAAAATTCTATTATGTCAGTAATAAATATCTACACTTCTTACTGGGAATCAACAGGTACATCCGCTAGTGAAATAGGAGAATTTAGGCTGACTTTTATTCTATACACGATAACAAACGCGATAAATAGAATAAGGAAAAAATGTTACTATTAAAAAAAACATTGCCCACGGAAAGTTATAAAAAAACTAAGAAAATGACCTCATCCATTAGACATGGAAGCACTTTAGGAAAGAAAACACTCAATATTTATTTGAGATAATTTTTTTTCCTTTATCTTGTCGAGGAATTCAAGAGGCCGAGAAACGAAAGATCGAGAATAACCCGTTGACGCATTACGGCAGGGTGACTCACATAGTATTTTACCTAAATAGAAGAGAGATGTAAATTATGTTTAACTTGCTGCAACTTGGAGGATAACAAAAAAAAAATTCAAAGTGATCGAAAATTATATATATATATATATATATATATAAGTGTCAGAGAATGAAATCGAGAAAATAATATCTTCAAAGCATTGGAGTAAAAAAAAAAATGAATGAACACCCCCCACACACACTGTTTGTGTATGTGTGTGCGGGTTCATTATTTTAGAAACGCGAAAAATATACGTCACAATGACTTTCTCTGTTCTATGTAGTCGTAAGAACTTGATTTTTAAACTATCGTTTAATAATATTGCACTCAGGTGTAAGCTATCGACGAGATATCCTCTATTCACTCCTTACTCCGGAGATACTGTAATCTTTAAACACACACACACACACACATACACACACACACACACACACACACACACACACACACACACGTCTCATCAACCGAAAAAGACATCGACACAAGACTGACGAAGGCATGGACAGCTATCGATAGGCTCTCGATCATATGGAAGTCGGACCTAACTGATAAAATGAAACGCAGTTTCTTCCAGGCAGCGGTTGTGTCGATACTGCTATATGGGTGCACCACATGGACGCTTACGAAGCGGCTGGAGAGGAGGCTGGACGGAAATTACACAAGAATGTTGAGAGCAGTATTAAACAAGTCCTGGCGACAACACCCCACGAGACTCCAACTATACGGACACCTGCCCCCCATCACGAAAACTATACAAGTTCGACGAACCAGACATGCAGGTCACTGCTGGAGAAGCAAGGACGAGCTCATAAGCGATGTACTCCTGTGGACCCCCACATATGGATGTGCAAGAGTGGGACGACCAGCACGAACATACATACAGCAACTATGTGAGGACACAGGATGTAACGCTGAAGACCTGCCGGAGGCGATGAATGATAGGGAGAAATGGCGAGAGAGGGTCAAGGATATCCGCGCTGGCGGCGTGACATGATGATATATATATATATATATATATACGATATATATATATATATATATATATATGATATATATATATGATATATATATATATGATATATATATATATATATATATATATATATAAACATTTTATCAAGGAATTATATCAAACTCACATTGTATGTACAAATAACATATGATAGATTTTAAATATATTTAATAGCACAAAGTGAAGTACTGGCAAGCAACTTTGTTGCAGCGTCCTGCGTGTCCCGCCATACTGAAGAGTTCTGATAGAACGAAACAGTCTGTCCTGTGGATGACAATACATGTTCCAAATTAATTCTTGACAAAGTGTTTATATATATACACACACACATATATATATATATATATATATATATATATATATATATATATGTGTGTGTGTGTGTGTGTATGTGCGTGTGTGTGCTTTCAATATTGCAGTATCTCCAAAGTAAGTTGGGGATATCCCCTATACAACCCGGAGATACTGCAAACTTTTATCACACACATATGTATATATATATATATATATATATACACACACACACACTTATATATATATATATATATATATATATATATATATATATACGCTTAATCAAGGATTTGTTTTGAATTATAGCAAAGTACATTATATATATATATATATATATATATATATATATATATATATCATCATCATGTCGAGCTGGTAGCATGGATTTCCCTAACTTTATCTCTTGCTATCCGTCTATATAATTCATTGTTTCTGGCAGATCTTCCAGGCTACACGTTCGTACAGTGCTGTTAGAGATTATTTCTAGATGGTCCACCTACGCTTGCTTGTCTGTGCGATGCGGTCTAAGGAGAACGTCGCTTATGAGTTCTTCCTTGCTCCTTCAACAGTCCCGCATATCTTGTTCGTCTAATTTAGATTGTCTTCGAGATGGCTTGTAGGTGGCCGTACAGCTGCTGTTTTGTGTGATGCTGCTTCCAGGATTTGAGTAATATAGCTCATAGAATCCTTGGGCAATTGCCGTCAAGCTTTGTCTCTATACTTTAAGTCAGCGTCCAAGTGGTGCCTCTATACAGTAGTATGAACACAACCGTCATTTGGAAAAAAATTCATTTCATTTTATAGGCTTGGTCTGACTTCCATATGACCAATAGCCTATCTCTAGCTGTCCATGTTTTTGCTAGTCGGGTATTTGATGTCATTTTCAGTAGATATGAAGCTTCTTCCGTGTTAGGTGAACTTGACTACTAGTTTCAGAGAGAGACTATTTAGAGTAAAAATATCACCACTTTGATTAAAGCACATGTACTTCGTTTTGTCAGCGTTCACATGGCGGCCTATGCAGCTTGGGATTCGGCCTGCGCTGATGTATTTGACAAAAGCGATATGTCATCAGCATAGCTAGCGTCCGTAATAGTTCGTGCGAGGTATCGTCTGCTTATTGCCTTTTCCAGTGTAAAGCTATTTTCATTAAATCTATTGATGTTCCAAGTACATAGTCTTGACAGATTATGAACAGGTATAGGGCTAATGCGTCCTTTTGCAGCACACCTGCAACTATGTCAAAGATGTCTCCGTCCGGTGAGCGTATTTTTACTTTCATCATTACCGCTGCAACGATCTCCCATGGTAGACCGTAGGATAGAAGTATTTTCTCAATCTTACCTCTGTGTATGGAGTCAAATGCCTTGGAGAAATCTACAGATAGGAGTGCAGCCTCGAGGTTATTTATACGAACACCTTAAAATTCGTAGGATTGTCAGGATTAATAATGTTGTGAATCGATTTCTACGAAAGTCATTTTGGTTTTTTTTCTGAAAATTTTCTCAATTTCAGGGTCAATGCGGTCGAGTAACATAGCACGGTAAATCTTAGTAGCAATAGAAGTAAGTTTTATACCCTGGCATTGCTTAGCAATTCTGAGGTCACCTTTCTTGTCTATCTGTCAATTGTGTTCTGGTTATATACGGCGTTGCAGTATCGGAGCAGTGTGTTGTCAAATTTCCTTGTCTTTCATACTTCTGGAGGTATTTCATTGAGATCGACAGCTTTCCTGTTGTTAATTTCTGTTCGTTCTACGTCGAGGGCTTCTTGCGTAAACTGTCCTAGTTAAATGTAAAGTTGATTATCAATAAATTTCTTGATAGGTTCATTCGTAACTTTTGGGGAATTTCAACCAGCATTCTGTCGTGTATTTTTCTTACATTTTTTTATTGTATTCATGTATCTGCTGTTATTTCTATTATTATTATCAATAATATCATTCTTTGATCGGGCAGTAGTAAGTAGTAGTATCTGTCCAAATCTAGTCGCAATTGTTTGCAAATGTAATATAATGTTGGTAGAAGATCGTCGAGAATCTTACTCGAGTGAGTCGTAGTATATAAAAAAAGGAAAGGGTTCACACATTGTCAGTGAAATCTTAAGCCAAAGCAAGTATAAGGGGTATTTGTGCGCCCTCCCCTCGCATTTCGCAGAAGTGTATAATCGTGAGAAATCCATAAAATGTCAATCTCGAAAAGATAAGAGAACTTTTGATCAAAATGGTAGCATTAACTAGGATGCTGCCGTGTGTTTATCTTATCTATTTCCTTTGATTCATTTATTTGCTATTTATTATTATTTGTCGGCTAGTAGCACAAATGAATAGTAAGTAGTAGTATCTGTCCAACTGAAGTCACAATTATCAGCAAAAATAATTAACAAAGGAGTTGAAAGTCGTTGAGAATCTTACACGTTGTATAGAACTCCTCCCCAAAAGGGAAAGTTTCACCCATGGCAAGTACATTCTTAAGTCAAATTGGCCACTCATTAGATGTGTCAACGTTTCTAACAAATTTTTAAAACTAGAGCTCTCAAAGTTAGTGATTACTATTCTACTAAAATGAACACTGACCACACATGCCTAAGTTGTGGATTCGAGATATATGACCAATTTTTATACACCATATACATATTGGGTATCAAAGACAAGAAGTTGTCTGAAGCGCTTGGAAAGGAAACGAAAAAGTTGATCGCTGGACTTAACATAAGTTAAAACTTAATGAACGTAGAGAGCTAGAGGAAAAAGAATAGACGAAACAGAAGGAAAAAAGAGGGAAAGAACTTTTAATAACTACAAATTAAACATTTGAAGCGATGGGAAGCAGCATGGTTGATGTGAACACGGCATATATATATATATATATATATATATATATATATATATATATATATATATATATATAATTGATTGATTAATTCTACATTTTCCTCAGAGAAAAGTTATCTTGAATCTTGTCCTGATTAAGCTGTTAATATAGAAGTTGGAAAGTAAATTCCTATGGAAATTTTGTTAGAAACAAAATTTCCATAGGAATT
The DNA here is from genome assembly GCA_963585895.1 of Sepioteuthis lessoniana. Lineage (NCBI taxonomy): Eukaryota > Metazoa > Mollusca > Cephalopoda > Myopsida > Loliginidae > Sepioteuthis > Sepioteuthis lessoniana. Next base: position 45,129,561 of record OY757924.1, on the reverse strand, counting down.
TACTTTCCAACTTCTATATTAACAGCTTACTCTGGACAAGATTCCCCGTAACTTTCTACTGAGGATATAAAATTTCTAGCGTACACTTTGGCATGGAATGAATCTCGAGCGAAATTTAGTAGCTCAACATCTACTAGTTTGACCGTCTATAGAGGACAGACAAACAGTCGTACACGCAAATATTGATATAGTTCAATGAAAGGTAGGATATCATTTTAGTTTGTCTTTTCGAAAACTGCCTTTTGTTAAAAATAGAGTAAATGTTTGCAAATCTTAATAGTTTGTTCTTGTGCTTTGAAATAAAATGTTTTCCATTAGTTTCTAAATAACTGCGTCTCTGAACATACATACTGAAGAACGATTAAACTATAATTATCCTAAATTGGTTAAAATTTAAACTATGTTTTGCCCATTTTATTTGTAGTTTAAGTAAGCGTCTGGTATTAGTGCAACTCTGCATTTCTATCATGTTTATATAAATAAATCTTAATTTACCTCAAAATCAGGTCGAAAGCATCGGATCCTATCAATGATGCATCGAATACGATGGCTGTATCGCCAAAAAGGGTGTCCCGTGTATGCTACTAAACTGTACCTGATAGTTTTGAATATCTGAGGATTGTGGGATACCATTGATAGGAAGTATTTCAGCTTGAATTTCAAAATATTCTAAAAGATATCACATTGTCTCCAATAGAGTTATCGTAGCTCAAATGGTAATAAAAGGCATCAAACTGATCTTTTTTTTTAACTATCCAGGAAAATACTGAATAAATTCAAAAGGCGTCGTTGATAAAACGTTAAATTTCAAAATACTAAGACTAAAACTAAATTGAGAAGACAACATACGTTGAAATATTTTTTTCATTAAAACAAGTTTATAAATATTTCAGAAACATACAGTTTTCTTATCTAAAATGAAAAAAAAAACCTCAATTACTCAGTTCTCAGTGCAGGCTATTCTTTTCTTAAGTGCTCGCAAAGATAAACAAAATAAATAAACTTTAAACACATGATTTCGAATGAAGAAAACATCAATATCGTTATTTGTTTTTACAAAATAACTTCCTTATCAAGAGATCGTAAACTTGGGACATTCTTCCAGATCGTGGATATTCATAATGTTTCAGTATTCTCCTTCATAAAATCATCTTCGATTGCAAAAATTCCCTCTTATAAATAAATCAGTAAAATTTCATTTCTGATCGTTCAAGAGTTAACTTGACCATTCAAAGATGCATCTACCTAAATTAGATGTTAAATTTAAATTAAGCAAATATTGCAAATTACCTTTTTATCTTTCTTTACTTTAAAAAAAAAAAACTCTTTAAAAATGTTTAATAATTTTAACTCGTTTTTAACAAGTAAAGAAACCCCTTCAATTCTATTTTCCCCATTCTTCTCCTTACCCGGGGTGGTAGAAGCTATTAGATTACTATCTATGAGTCAAATAGATATGTTTAAAAGTATTCGTATTCGATAGGACCGTGTGCGAAAAAAATTAGGAAATTATTGCACAAAAATGTAAATATTAGCGAACAATGTAGATGATTCGCTTACTCTTCAGCATTAAAAACCTAAGACGTGTTGATTTGCCATTAAAATCTATTAATCAATCAACTGTTTCCGCTATATCTTCGAAGTTAAGAAGTGTAGATCCTGTTCAACAGTTACAATAGGTGATAATTTAAAAACAACAGATACTGTAAACAACCAGGAGTCTCTGTGTTAGATTAAGCCAGGCTTATTAAATATAAAGTATAACGGAATCTTTCAAGTGCCTTTCGAGAAACAGGAAGATATTTAAGTGCCTTAAATATTAAAATCCTTTGATATTATTTTAGTACACAGTAAGTTAACGATTTATGGAAAATGGTAATAAAAGATGAAATGTAACTTGAAAGACTTTCAAAGAACTAAAGGCGATGAGGTTCATTAGATTTGAGAAGCTCTATCTATTTATAGAGACTTGCGGTCAGGAAGTACAGAACAGAGGCGAGGTTCAGCCAACTGACAAAGAAAACAAAAATAGAATCATGAGGGCAAGTTACCAAGAACATTGCTGCATCGATGATCAATTGTTCAATAAGTGGATTTGTTTGGTAATATAAAGATGAAGATATGGAATTAGAGTCGAAGAAATTAAAACTCAGGTAAGTCCTTTTTATTAAAATTGCCAAAATATGCAAAAATAGAATATCCAGTGTGTTCTAGGGGTGAATTTACCCAAGCCCTGAGTGATCGGCACAATAAGATGCAAGGCCATTTTTAGCAGAGAACAAATTGAGTAAACTCTTAGTTTTCATTCTCCCAGACTAGTTGCGGTAACAAATCTAAAGACCTCAATCTGGACTACTTTTTTCTCTAAGCTGCAAATTCAAATAAGCCCGTCCAGAATGAAAAATAAATACCGTCCAGTCGAAAGGACTTGGAATATGCAGACAATATATCCTGTATCTTGGTAAGATATCCTCCCAAAAACAAGTATGTCACATTACCGTATTTAGATGACAGGCGCTGGGGAGTGTGAAGTGCCATTAATCTCAAGACCAGTTAAACTTAGGGTAGTTTTATCTGCTTTTCTCTTATCTATGATATGTTCGAAAATTATTTGTATTTGGATACGTAATACCCTATAACCGTGTGCAAAAATGGAAGAAAAGACCCTAAAAAAATGCAAATATAAGTGTGCAAAAAATACAAGTCCCTTACCTATAAGCATAAAATAAATCCAGACTGGTTAAAATGTCAATAAAACGAACCGATCAATCAATCATCAAATTTACTGGGGGAGTTCATTGTCTACGATGATAACCGGCATGTCACAATAACTTTATTTATCATTCTCAAAATTAATATTTCAACTAAATTGTTTTCGTAATTATATTTTTAGTAGTTCAGATCTGAGCATGTAGATTCCTTAACAACTGATGGTGACACCCAAAAGAACGAGCAGTGTCTCTTTTTAATCTTTATATATATATATATATATATATATATATATATATATATATATATATATATATAATTTAAAAACTCAACAGACCGTCATGTAATTATTATAAATTTATTTAAGCTGGTCACTTTATACGACAAACCAACCTCTGCAGATAGCAATCACTCAATGGAGAAAAAAATTATAAATATATATATATATTCTCTCAATGGATTCTTACTCGTCAAGAAATACATGAAATAAATAAATTAAGAAAGAAGAAAAGAAGGTGGAGTAACAGATATCGGCAAGAATTTGTAGTCAAATTTGGATATAATGTCATCGTCTGGTGCAATATATCCTTCTTCGTTGAAATCCAAAATCTAACAACACTCAATGAATCTTCAACAACTGAAATGTTGTCAATAATTTAGCCTATTTCATTTTAAGAAAAAAATACGTCTGTCTATTTATTTATTTATATATTTATTTATTAATGTAAACGTGGAAATAAACACTATTGCTCACATCAAACTTATCTATAGTTAATATATATATATATATATATATATATATATATATATATATATATACATATATATATATATATATATATATATATATATAAGGGTAAAAAAAACCATGGGTATCATTGGTAGGACCATGAAAAGAACTCTGTTATCTGGAGAGCCATTTTCATGCTTTATCAGCCAGGCCTGCATCCTTGAGTGTTCACTTCAGTCTCATCGCACAGAAACCACTTACTTGAAAAGGTTTTCCCCTTAACATTTATCTTCTCTTCAGTCAGCATTGACTGTGATCCATAGGGCATGCACACCGTGAGAATATCGGTGATACCCAAAAGCGTATCATGTACCACAAGCCCGATCCACCCGGTGATCCTCTTAGCATTGATATCCTCTTCTGTATGCATTTGCTGTGATCAATAAGGCACTTACACCGTAAGAATGTCGGTGATATACCAAAAGGGTATCATGTACTGACAGCCCCGTCCAGTAGGTAATCCTCTTAGTTTTCATATCCTCTTCTGTTAGCTTTAGCTGCGATTAATAAAGCACTTACAAAGTGAGAAGCCTGATGATATACCAAAGGGTATCATGTGCTGCAAGTTTCATCCAGCAGGTGATCACGTTAACATTTATATCCTCTTCTATCTGCTTTTACAGTGATCAATAAGGCACTTACACCGCAAGAAAATTGATGATATAACCATGGCTGTCATGTGCTGCAAGCCCCGTCCAGGAGGCAGCCTATCACTGTTTTTCGAGGACGTCAACGTGTTGGAGAGTCAAGGAATTTTTGGACAAATGAAATATGTGTTGAGTTCACTTGTAAAACTGAAGACACTACATACTCGAATGTACATATTTAGATAAAAGTGAAGCTTAAAATCGGAAATTTTACATGTAAGTAATCTTCAGGCCATGATTTTCAATGTCAACCGGATGGCGTTTCAGAAGGGTAACTTTAAATTTGCACCACAGGTAAAAAATATCAGTCAGAGAGAGAGAGAGAGAGACAGAGACAGAGAGAGTGAAGAGGATGACAGAGTGAGAGATTTGTTCTAGAGGAGAGATGACAGCAGAGGAAGAAAGGAGCACAAACAACACTTCAACTTTGAAATACTTAAAAAAGATAAAATAATGCTCGGATCAAAATGTTGACTGCTCCATCTGCAGTCTTTAGCAGGAACGATCTTCACCGTTTGTAGTAATATCATTATATTACGAGATAGACAGAGGCTAAAGGTAATAAAACAATTTCCAAAAAACAGATTACGGGGTATCGTATCATATCGTACTAGGTACCGTTGGTGCTTGGAAGGAGAATCGAAAAAAATTTTCTTGGTTTTGTTTTTTTTCAACTCTTTAGGGATCTTTGACGCTTTATTTGCTTACGGACTATTGGGGAAATTGAAGGCAAACGTTTCAAATTACTGCAGAAAATTTTAGCATTTTGTTTTCAGGATACATAGAGTCTCAACAAAAAACTTCCGTCCCATATCTTTATTACTCATCTCTCTCTCTCTCTCTCTCTCTCTCTCTCTCTCTCTCTCTCTCTCTCTCTCTCTCTCTCTGACTGATATTTCTAAGATTCTACGCCTATTCAAAACCACTCTTTGTCATCGCAACCCGTTTGAAAATTGTGATTCATGGCCTGAGGATTACTCATATATAAATGAGAATTCTGATTTAAACTTTAAAATAATCTTAATATAAGCATTTTAATATATAATGTACCATATTAATCTGCAGACATATTTAATTTAACCAAAGTTTGCAATCACAACTGTTTTCCCGAGGTATGTCTGAAAAGTCAGAGGACTAATCATGATATGTGAGGTAAAGGCGAAAGACGGAGAAAAAGATTGTATTATCATCTAAAGTGATATATTGGGAATACATAACTTTGATGTTAGCTTTCTACAAGCACTGCATTTTGTCACGCGATTTTATTAAGATCTCCTCTTTTCACGTCCTTAGGTCTTTAATATGACTTAACCTGGGATTGAACCCAGATCTGCCGGACCATTGAAAAACAATTTAACCGTTATGCCAATTCGATGATAACCAGTTATTTGGTGACTGTCGTCGAAGGTGACCAAAAGGCTCCTTTTTTCAATAGCAACTACAACTAGGTGTAGGGAAGGGTGCCACTCCTTTCTCGGGTTTACTTCCTTTACCATTGATCCGTACCTTATATTGCTGAGTGTTAAGCAAGTAGGCATCAAGTACAGTGAATACTGAGCAAAGAATAAAGCAGATTTTTGGTTTGGGAACACTCCGCCATAAGCTCTTGAAAGTGCGTGGAGTTATGACACCCTAGTAGTTTTGAGGGACATGAGAAATTGAAAAAAGAGTCTTGAGAAGGTGGAACGTGATTTCAGGTATTGGAAGCTTTCACCAAGTAAGACTTGGATAAATGTTGAGCGGGTAAGACAGGTGAAGTGGGTTGATTTTTCGAATAATCGTAAGACAGCTGGGCATGAAAAAAGACATTTTTTTTTGCGATTATCCTCGAAGATTTGGGCTTGTCTGAAAAGTAGCGGGACTGGGTGTGCAGAGCATGCAGCAATATCTGTCCGAAAGAAACGTCACTGTACGGGAAAAAATCTCCCCCTTAACCTGATTGTACTCGATGTAACTTTTTTTCTTTTCTCCAAGATGAAGAGGGTGGTTATCAAGAGAACCCGTTTTGAAGGAGAAAGTTGGCCGACCTTAGTCGAGGAAGACCTTAAGGCTCTTTTTATGTAGCTGCTACACCGAACCCTAATCCTTTCCTAGAATTGTTACACTTACCCTTGATCCTTACCTTATAATGCTGATTGTTTAACAAAGAAGCTTTAAGTATTATTTTTGAGTCTTTGGTACGACTCGACCTGGGATTGACGAAAACTTTAACTTTTATGCCAATGAGATGGAAACTAGTAAGTTGATGACCGTCGGTGAAGGCGACCAGAAGGCTCTTTTTATCAACAGTAACTACACCGAGGAGTAGGAAAGGGCTATACACTTTTCTCTGGTTTACATCACTTACCCTTGATCCGTACCTTATAATTCTGCATGTTAAGAAAGGTGATATCAACTACAATTTGTTGAGCCTTTGGTATAACTCAACCTGGGATTGAACTCCAGTCTCTAGGACTGCTGGCGAACAATCTACCTACTAGGACATCAAAAGTGACGTAACGACAAACCGAAGGGAGATCCTAGAACACTTTTTCTACTGGTCACAGAAACGTGGCAAAGACAGATGAGTAAAGCAAAGTAAATTCAAAAGTACTACATTAAAGGAGAAATTATGTAGACTGTTGCTTGTAATCGAGATAAATTGTTAGTGACACATCCTGTTTCAAACACACAACGTATTCAAGTCGGAAGGTGTGGGTACTAGTTTTACCAATGATTTCTCACTGAAAGCAAAAGCCAAATTTTTGTTACGATTGAAAATACATTTACTTGAACCCACTATACACCAAGATATTTTCTGCGTTATTGGAAGAGAGTGAGCGGGTTTGATTTTCAGAGTGTTTTTATTAATATATGTGTGTGTCTATTCTTTGGACACATGTACACGTAAATAAGATCAAACACAGAAGACGGCGAAATAATTATGATAGGTTTGAGCAAAAACTATCACACAAAAGAATATGTATGTAAATACAAAGAAAAATACTTAACAGGCTAATCTAGAGAAAAAGATTGGTAGACATGATCAAGAAGAGATTACTAATATATATATATATATATATATATATATATATATATATATATATATATGTAGAAATAGATCGATCACTAGATGTATAATGTGTGAACTAAGATCAATCAGTAAGAATATCGAGAGGTAAATATGCACGGCGTGTGGCTCGCTTGATACTGACTGCTTAAAACCAATGTGCAAATTTTCTATAATGGTCAAATTCCAGAAGAAATAAGTGATTCTGTGAGCATTAATATTTATCAACAAAAAATGACTTGAGGAAACTTTCGTGGTAAACATAGCTTTTGTACTATTCAAGATATTTAATCGTTCTGATTTAAGCGAAGATATGGCTTAAATTAAGTACTGTCGTTGTCATGCTATTGAATGCCTGCAGCGTGCGCAACAGCGAATGGTAAGTTGGTGAGGCTAGTTGTCAACTTGGGAAGGAAAGACTAAAGAAAGTCTAACACGACTTTTAGTGTTAGAACTTTCCATTACTTTATTCCTTTATTTTAGTCTTTGAGGTCATTGACGCAGGAAGAAATGAATGAAGGATACGACCGTTAAATTAAGCCTCTTTGTTCTTCAAGGGACTGTCTCTTCGAGTGTCTTTGTTTCCGTTCACATCAAACGATTTTTTTCCTTCTAAACCAACCACCAAAAAAGAAAAAGAGACTGGATCTCATAATACGATATATATATAGAGAGAGAGAGAGAAAGAGAGAGAGAGAAATTGAGAGAGAGAAAGAGAGAGAGAGATTGATAACAAAGTAATCCAAGAAGCAGGAGAGATTTATTGAGAAGCAAAGTTGACGCTACAGCGTTTCAGTTCTAATAAACCATTATCGGGATTGTGAGAGAAGATATTAGTGATGTTAAATCAACGATGAATGTTTAAAAATGCAAAATACAAAAACCTATTGAAAATCTGTATATCAAGAAAGATTTTTTTAAAAATTTGACTTATATAGAATAATGTGTAGAATTTATGTTCAGTTTGTTTATCGAGAACGATTTCGAATCAAAAGGAGGAAGAACAAGAAAGAACGAAAGAAAATGACAAAGAATGAAATTATGATATATGTGGGATGTCTTAACTAAAGATGAAATATATTGTAGGAATTTAAAATGTATTTGCTCTAGTACGGAGAAATATTATAAAAGCCCGAAGTATTTACGGAATTAGAAATTGAAATAGCGCCGGCTATTAAAATCGTCTAAGTCTTTTAATGTGAATGAATACATACACTGGATTTTATCGAATTCCCAAATCCAATTTCTCCCACGTGACACTTCATATGGTGATATCTCATGACCGTTCAGGGAGAACTAGAAAAAACGTATCATGTTATCGCGAGTGCACTGGAAGAGAGATTGAACCTTGTCAACTAGCAAGATTTTTATTACTCATTTTTTCGCACCCGGTTAACGCCCTCGTATAATGCTACAAAAGTAAAAGAAGCCATAATAAAGTAGCAGCCTTTTCAACCCAGATCGGGGGTGTCCTCGTGGTGTAATGGTTAAAGCGAAACCGAGTTTGTACTCCAGTCGCGCTATTACGTTTACTTTCGAGCAAATACCCATGGGAAAGGTATGAACCCCCTTATCCTCCACGCTATGGGTTAAATAGTACCACTGCTGTTCTTCTAGGAGAATAGCATTGGCATTAAATAACCTACAAAGGTAGATATGAAATTAAACAAAAAACAAACAAACCAAATCAACCCAGATTAACCTGATAACCGTCTGTGTGACCTGAAAACAAAGAGTCAAGCATGAAAACTCTCGCTGCTAAAGAGAGAAACTGTCACAAAAGAGTTGTGAATTTTTAAAAGAGTTATCAAGTAGGAAGCAAGTACCTGGCAAATTACAACATTAAATTACGGAGATAGCATAACTGTTCTTCATTGGTGATGAGCTACGATTTAGTAATTTCTTTATTGAGTTATAAAAAATCCACGTCTTCTTTAAATTGGACAAGTCTGGAGAGAAGTTAAAATACAATAATAAACTGAATAGCATTTTTTTTCTTTGAGCACCTGTCTAACTGTTTTTCTTTTTCCTGATATGAACGCGTCTCCATTTCTTTATCTTTCTTTTTATACATGTCAACTTTACTTGAGACGCCTCAATGCGAAATATTCTAACCAACATTTTAAAATATTATTTTGTCTTTTTTAATTATTTTTTGCCTTTTGTATGCCTGGAAATCGGTATCATTCCGTGAAATTTTTGAACACCCCAAATACTTTATAGACAAAGCAATTGAAAAAAGAAATTACGGGAAGGAAAATAGAACATTATTAGGTAATGTTTTTTGAGACAGTTGAAGAAAAAGAATCACCAATAACAAAACTACCGTCAAATAACAAAACAGAAATAGTTTACAAAGATCACAATTCATAATGGCTCTTAATGTCTTTTTTCCAATGATTTAATTTTCTAAGGTTCTTAGCTTGGAGCAAATAGAAATATTGCCCATTTAACATTTGCTAAAAGTGAAATGACTATTCGGAAATTCTTTTCTCAAATGCATATCTGATTTTAAAAAACAACAAAAAAAATGCAGAAAAAGCTTCTTTTTTTTTTAATTATGTCACTTCATTATAAATCCATCACGAGGAAGTAAATATGATATTTTAGAAAGCAATTTGCATATGAACAAAATCAACTATATTTCTCACGTTTGCGGAACATGTTAAATTGGGTAAAAATGACTTGGAATGAAACATCAATGAAGAATGTAAGACACTAAACATTCTTATTAAGTTATTAGCCCGAGCCAACTTATTCAAAATTGAAAGGGATATCCTCATGGTGTAATGGTTAAACTGATGTACTGCGGGATCGTATTTAACGAGTTCGATCTCCTATGGCACTATTACGTTCACTTTCGGTCAAATACCTTCAGAGAATGTATGAAACCCCTTGTTTTTTAAGCTATGGGTTAAGAGTACCACTACTGTTCTTCTTGAAGGATGGCTTTGCCATTAAATAACCAGCATATATCGATATGCTAATAACCAAAAAAAATTCAACCGGTAAGTATTTTATTACAAGCACTATTGGTTTTTGGGAGGTTTATGGCATATCAACCACTGCGTTATATGATAAGTCCTGTTAAAACATATATGTCTGATATATATAGTTTTGGGGTCTTATGACATATCAACCTTTGTAGATTATTTAATGTCAAATCCATTTTATCAATGACGAACAGTTCTGTTTCAAACAATTGTGTTTAGCATAAGTATACAATTTAATTATCAAAAATGCTTCAATATATTCAGTTTAGTCAAACAGTTCTATATCAAACAATTCAGTTTAGTCAAAGTTAAATCTTAAAATAGTTCTATTTCGCGCAACTCAATTTAGCGTAAGTACAGTTTCAATGTCAAAAACAATTCTATTCCAAGTAATTCAGTTTAGCATTAAGTACGCAGTTTAGTTCTATTTTATCCATAGACAGGACCCTATCCGGTGCTACCTCTCCAGGTCCGAGTGAACCTGGGAGCGATGCCAATGAAGAGATACTCAGCATTCCCAAAGCTCCAACATTACTGGAAACCCACCATCAGATTGTTTAGTGTCATGCCCGGGACACTCGATGTGTGTGTGTGTGTGGGGGGTCTTATACCTATGCAGAGATGCACTTGGTATATTTTACAGCCCAAGCTGAGGGGGCAATATATATAACATTGCTGAGATTTATTCATATGTAGTGTAACATTCAAATTAAACGTATAGAAAAAAAATTGCAGGATTACCGATAGGATTAACTACTGAACTTGAATTCAGTCAGAGAACATTGCTCTCATTGGATGCTTTCAATTAAGTGAAGAAAATTATTATTAAGTTAGAAAAAAATTAGTCCGTTTGAGAGAAAGCCTTGACACGAGTGGTTGAAATCCTCATCTTACCTCTTATCATTAGCACTCTGTTTTGTCGGACGGTGAAGTGAATTCAAAAAGTCATTAGGATATAAAAGAAATAAAAGCTGATAAAAATGTAATCGGGTTGTTATTCCCTATTCCAGTGTGGAAGACCTTCTAAAAAAAGGAAGATGGCCACAGAAGACAACGATCAAAAACGAAGAATGTGACACGATAGAAACATGAAGCGATTCACCGGACCACTGAAGAACGGAGTGAAATAAAAAGACGAGCAAAGTCCGATATCGTGAGATATATCAAATATGCAGTGATCTTGTGAGATATATCAAATATACAGTGAATCGGTATACAAGTTTTTCACACGGGCTGAAAAAAGTTAACCCTTGATATCATTAAAGATACGTACATATAGTTGGCGCACAATTACATATTAATTAATCTTAGATGTATAGTAACATGTAAGCTATTTTACACAAACACACACACACAAATACACACACACACACACAAATACACACACACACAAATACACACACACACACACACACACACACACACACACACACATATATATATATATATATAAGCATATTAAAATTTTGCAAGAAGTCACCGTCTAGATTGATGACATTGTCCATTGAACAGTAGAGTATCAAACCACCAAACAGAACATAGCGTTAATCATTGATTGATTTCAAATAAGGTAATCGTGTACAGTTTATATTTTTATTTGTGTTGTATGTAGGTATTTCTTAGGAATTCTTTAGGGACACAATTATTGGATGTCAAGTATTCTTATCTAACATAAATATTTTGAACTCAGTTGTAAAATGTCAAGTATTCTTTATACTAATAATTTTAAAACGGATGGGACTCCACATAGTAGTTAACCTGAGAGTATAACAATGAAAAGGTACTCAACATTCGCTTGATGCCTAGAACTACAGCCTCACATCAAGATGTAATTTAGTGTCATTTCCGTCAGCCCCCTTTTTGGAATGGTCTTACTGAGCTGCAGCTGATGCAATCAGCGTATTTTAAAACTCTCAGGTAGTGTCTATGGTACTTCAATCAAATGTTTTTGAATTGAACAAGATTGTCGATATCCCAACTTCTCGTTAACGATTCCATACATAAGTTTATATATACAAAACCAATGCAATATTAATCTACCTGTATAATCAATGCAGGAATACACCTATTCTCCTAATATAACATAATTTCAATAGTTTGCACACACTTAAATGGTTTCAAGAATTGATATGAAAGATGAATAATTCTCAGATATTTACTATTCGTTTGTACATAGTTAAATTAGTGCGAGTAATCTTATCAAGCGCAAATGATTTTAATAATTATTAATAATTTATTTGTACACAGTTAAGCAGTTTCAAGTAGTCCTATTTAACACGAATGATCAATCCTTATAATAATTAAATAAAAGTTAATATGAAGAATAATCGACTTTGAAGTCCCAGTTGACCACTGAGTAAAATTGAAAGAAAGCGGAAAAAGAAATAAGTACCTCGGCTAGGGAACGGAAAAACTAAGGAATATGAAAGTAAGGGTTATACCAATTGTGATTGGTGCACTTGGTACAGTCATAAATAATTGATACAGGGACATGAGGACTAAGAAATAACAAGACTAGTGGAGATCAGCCAAACTACAGCATTGTTAAGATTGCCCAGAATACTGCGAAGAGTCCTGGCGACTTGATGAGATTTGCTGTCATTCAAACTCCTAACTAAGTACATGGAACTTATATGATCTTCTTGAAGCTCAACACACATGGCGCATCCCTTCTCAAAATTTATAAAATAGTAGAAAAAAGTAACTCTTGAGGTATTAGGATAATCATTGTCAGTTATCATTATAAATAGTTAATAAGCATTTTATTTCAATTCTTAAATCTTAATGGCTGTTTTAATTAATTTTTTGATCGCAACTCAATCAGGTCGTGATTCTTCGAGTCGTCAAATGCCAATTTTTTAGTAATTGATCGGAAACATAATAAAAGAATACGCTCCTGGTGAGATTAAATTTCACGTCCCCACTACTATAGTCTAGAGGAAACCTGATTAAAATAGTAGATGTTGACCCCTTGAGCAACGAAAGGCCTTTGATTTGTAGAAGCTCAAAACATCCCAATAAATCAATTCCTGTTCTGCTTCTCGATCTCTTGAAGATTGTCACTTTAAAAAAAAACTTTTTTTGTCTCGGAATATTCAAAACATTTGTTGATTTTATTTTTATAGGAATCATTGTTAGTTTCTAGAAGTTATCAATTTTTTTAGAATTTTTGCTACGATTTTCCTCAGAATCAGGAAAAGATAATTCGATTTACTTTCGATAAAAAAATAAAGATGGAAAAAGATAGTAGTCAACATTTGGAACATGATTTTTGAGTTCAGATTGATGTACCAACAACTGTTTAAGTTTATTTCCTTTAAACCTTTATATTATTTTCAATGATAAGATGTTTAGTGATAATTAATACACAAAATATCCGCCTCGAGTGATCGTCTAGAAAGAATCAAATCAAATCCAGTTAACTTTGACCAGAAGAAAATTAAGTTTTATCAGAATTTTTGTGGCCCTACTAATCGCTGGCAAAGAAAAAAATTAAAAGAAATTAATAAAAATCATTCTTTTTCCTTATGGGACTTACACACACAGAAAAACAAACTCACACGAATACAGTATTTTGAGTCAGTCCATGCGGAAAACTGGGAAATAGGATGACTTTGACGTAACCTCGAGTCTCCGGGTGGGTAATAAAAGAGATTGTAAATATTATGCAAAGTACTCGCATCCAGAACTTAGTGAGGTAAGGATACGGATCTGAGAGAGAGAGAGAGAGAGAGAGAGAGAGAGAGAGAGAGATTCTGTGAATTTACTTTCTGTAAGCAGCTACCTTAAAACCTGATCATATATTCAAAGGTGACCGAAAGACATTGAAAAAAGGATGATTGAAAAACGGTTAAAAAAGATATATAGGGTACTCAATAAAAAAATCGACATGTACCACACTGAGTAACAATGACAGGGTTCAACTTTTAAAAAAAAGGATCTGTAAGCAACGGCCACGCGATAGTGTCTCACCTGATAATGGAAATCTCAGTCGTGATATATATATATATATATATATATATATATATATATATATATATATATATATATATATATATATATATATATATATATATATAACAGCCACGTCTATTTAGTGTGAATACATATGGGTTTCGGAAACTTTCATAGTGTAATGAAGAACGTCGTTGTAAGTGGAAAGGGGGAAAAGAGTTTAAATCTGGAACTGGGCTTTTGCATTTCACGCTGCGCTAAAAGCATAAGGAAATGGTATAAATCGAACTCTGATCACTCCAGCAGAAAATAGCAGTGGTAATTTACTAAGCTTTTTGCTTAGTCGTAGCACAAGGCCCTATGAAAGGGGCACCCAATGAGACTTGAACCCAGCAGAAAATAGCAGTGAATACTTGGCTCTTTAACAAGTTATCAAGGGGAAGAAAAATTCTGAATTTGAATCTTTTAAACTTCACTTTAAAAACTTGTCTTTTATCCAATTATGCCTTTAAGTAGGGGTTGAAAAAAATATATATATGTGTGTGTGCGTGTGTGTGTGTGTGTGTGTTCTATGGAATCTATCAATTAGTAAAAAAGAAAGGTAAAGTCACTGTGAAGCAATGCAAATGATTTCACCATCTTGACACAATTATGCTCTCTTTTCGCAAATGACGTCATCTCATTGATTTCAAAACAAAGTCTTTTGGTTGTTTGTTAGAATATCAAACTTCTTGATTTATTTAATGCCGAATCCATCTTTCTAGAAAATAGTAGTTGTACTGTGAGGATGTGGGTTTTCATGCTTTTTCCTAAGGTTATTTGTCCGAAAGTGAATGTAATAGCGCGACTGGAGTACAAAATCGCTTACTACGATTCTGCTGTCCATCGCTTCAACCATTACACCACGAGGACACCCCTGCATTTGTTTTGTTTTCTAAAACGCTCCATATAGCATAATTAAGGGGTTTAGAATCTACGCTTAAATCTTGTATGGTTGCTGTAATATCGCAAGTGGGGTTCCACCTCGCTTACTTCGATTCCGCAATCCATAACTTTAATGATTAGACAACGATGACACCCATCAAAGTGGAATAGCCATTGCAAATAGATTGAAGAGTAAGCTTTGCATTAACTTTCATGAATAGAATATGTACATTTTTTGTTTCTTAAACAATATTTCTCTTCATTGTTTTTTGCGCTAATGAGAAGTCCATTTGATACAGGAAAATATTTTTCCTCGAATCTCCTAGCTTCTTTAGTTTTGTATGTGATTTTATATCTTTTCCTTTTTTTCTCGACGGTCACCTAAATCCACTTCTCGAATATTATGGATCGTAGTGACCGGGGCTGTATTTGCCTAAGATACTGCGTGCGTACACCTCCTCTACGACGCCGCATTTGGCTAATATCGACACAAAACATAGTTTGCAAAACAGCTTTGAACATTGCGGAAGAGGAATACAACGTGGGTATTCAAAAAGAATAAAACAATTGCTCATAAATCATTATATCGCCTGAAAATCGCCTTTGAATTTTTTCCACAAATATAAAGGCCTCCAAATCTTTCAACAAGAATCTTTTTTTTTGTTCTGAAAAAAGTAAAAATCTCTTTTCCAGCAAAGTGCCAAAGAAATACTGCGCCAATCAAGCGTAGTTTACATTCTGAAAGTAATAACAGCTTCAGGTATGCTTGCAATATAGGTAAGGCAATTACAAACGTAACGCCACTGAGCTCATCTAGTAAAGCGGTGAGATACACACTAAGCTTAATGTGACGTCGTTTGAACGATCCGTGAAAGCAAGCAATAACATATGGTGTAAGAGACGAGCAAATACATTCTAAAGGGAATTGCACCAGTCAATGATTGCGTAAAAACAGATCACATAACTGAAACTTTAGTTGTGCTCAAATATTAAAAGTCACTAAAAAAGTGTTTAAATCTATCTATCTATCTATCTATCTTTTAATTTCTTCCTAATCAATATATATATGTATATAAGTATGTATGTACTGAAAATGCTGTTTGGATTTCATTTCACCCTAACCTCGTTTGAAAAATGCATGAGTCTATATTTTCCTCTTCCGGCTATGGACACAATAATTGAGCCGACTGCGATCTCATTGTATTACCGTGTTTAAAAGTAAGAGGTTCTTTGAATTCAAAACTGTAGGGAGTTTATCAACAAGAATCAGTGTCAGCATGATCGATATGTTTCTGTTATCAGCTTATCCAAAAACCTCGTTTGCTTCTAACCATGGTCTAACACAAATCACTTTTGGAAGTGCTTGAACAGTTAAAACCTTTAATGGGACTGTTGGGTCCTTGGAAGTGTCATACATATATATATTGAATGCGGAAGAAAATGAGGAATATTCAAGTATAATAATAAACGACACTGTTATAAAACAGGATTAATTTTAATTTAAAAAAAAAAGCAGCAAAAAATAAGATAGGCACTAAACAATATATTTACTCAATGTGGCTAGTATTATTTCAGTTATCGTGTTACATATTGACCTTCGACCAGGCCGTCAATCAAGGAACACGTGTATCCGGTCGAAGATATCAAGATATAACCTTGACTGTGGACGGGTTGAATTCGGTGGAAATGCGACGCTCACAGGAAGCAGGTGGGCCACAAACAATTATATAACTCGGTGCCATATTTGGAGTCAGTTACTTGGAGTCAGTTGCAGTCGGAGTTCAAGTTGCTGTTCGAGGCAGTGAGAGCCAGCTCCCTGCAGAGGGCTTGGGCCCTCAGGACCCCAGGTTGAGCAACGCAGCAGAATGAGAACGAAGTGCTGCTATAGTCAGAGGAACTTGGGGTCAATATGATGCAGTCTGTTCAGTCTCCAACTCACCTCCGACACGCAACCCTTTCGCAACCCTTTCGAATAAAGTGTGAGATGTATATTTTGCTAAAGAAGTGTGTTCGTTCGTCATTATTGTTGATTATGATTCCGCATATATGTGTATGTGTATAGTTGTATATGTATTATGCGACCATACAACAATCATATCAAAAAGTCTTTGAAACGATTTGCGTACCTTCAAAATTTTTTTTCAGATATTTTATTCCTTTCCTTCTCAATAGCAGTTTTAAGAGAACCAATATTTTGATGGGAATTTGCATTGGTTTTGGTTTCTTTGTTTAATAGCATATCAACATTTTAGGTTATTTAATTCCAAATCCATTCTCCTAGAAGACAAGTTGTGGTACCAATTAACCCATAACTGGGAAGATAAGGGGGTTCATCCATTTCTCACGGGTACTTGCCCGAAAATGAACATAATAGCACGACTGGAGTACGAACTCACTTACTACGATTCCGCAGTCCATCACTTCAACCATTACACCACGAGGAAACCCCTTCATTTGTTTTGTTTTCCAAAAACGCTCCATATAGCGTAATTAAGGGATTTAGTATCTACGCTTATATCTTGTATGGTTGCTGTCCTCACAGTTTTCTCCTGAACCTTCAATTCATTAGCGTGCATTCTTATTGAAGTTGTAAGGTCATTTAAAGCAGTTAAAAAGTTTTATTTTTGTTGTTTTTTCCAGTCATCTACCCCCACTTTTTAAAAAAAACCCCAAAAAAAACTCGTTTTATGTATAAAAAAAAGAAGTTTTTTCATACAGTAGACAAGAAAACGTCGGCTTGGTTTCGACGTTAAGCAATTCATTGATTCTTTGCAGTTTTTTTTCCTTTTCACTCATACTGGGCAGAATTTTAAAATAAAGTTCTTGATTAATAGAGCTCATCATGAAAATTTAGATTCATGACGTTTTATTTTATTTTATAAGAAAATAGAATAAAATAAAATAAGATAAATAGATAGATTAGAACTTTTTTAGATTAGTCATTTTCTTTAATTTTTGTTGTTGTCGTTGTTAAAAACACCCATTCTAGTTCCAGCAATATTTGCCACCTTCTGAAAGACCTGATTCAGCAATATTAAATCCGAACCGTTCTAATGTTGAATTTACATAACAAATTCATAATATTTTGAATATATTGTTTTTTCATATATATATATATATATATATATATATATATATATATATGTATGTATGTGTGTGTGTGTGTGTGTGTGTGTGTGTGTGTGTGTGTGTGTGTGTGTTTTCTATTCACTCTATATATATATACACACACTCACATATATTAACTTAATCATAATATATATGAAAACTTCAATAGGACACGGAATTTGATTATCTATGACCCATTTTGTTAAAAATTACCTAGACACATATGTAATGATACAAGATTACTCCGCCGAACGTGTAAATTCAAAGACTTGGAGAAAGTCAGTATACATTCCTCGATTTTCAATCAGAGTTGCCAACCTGATGAATAAATTAACTTGTGTATGCTCAGAATTATAAATCAAAATCGTGTTGTTTTTCTTCCGTGTAGTTTTCTTTAATTGATACGATTGATATTTCCATTATGTTAATAAAACAAGTCTATCGATAGTCATCATTTTGCCGATGGACTTGTCTTCCAGTTTCTAAGAAGTCCATGATAAGTAGAGGAAAAGGTTTAAGTTCGTTATTGTTTAAATATCTGAATTCATTTTTCATAGTACTGAGGAGTATTAATATTCATCCTCAATTTCAACGTGTCCACATGTCTAAAAATACATGGCCATAATTTACTTTCTAAGCTGATGACCCTCTTTTAATTTGTAAAATAATGACATATTTTTTATTAGAGAACTCTATTATAATTTTCAATTTTAATAATTTGAACTTTATCTTTGGCAATCACTGCTGTCAGGCTACATCTTATTTATACTATCTATATAATAAATAGTTTCAAATAAATAAAGCAGACTTGTTAAGTAAGCAGATATTGTTTATTTGAATTGACAAATATGAATAATAGAGATTAGTGAGATGATAGACCTCGCTCACAAATTATAAAAAGTGAGTGGGCTCTACCTTCTGACAGATCACTATAAAACAACTTTCGCTGTGGTTTTTGAGCTAAAAATTATTAGCTCGAAAACCGCAGCGAAAGTTGCTTTATTCTTTGAATTAGAGTCTTTTAGCAATTCGCCAGCTGAAATCTCGATACAAGGTGTTGAAGTGACATTAAAGAATTTGATCATTATAATAGAGATAATTAATTTCAGGTGATGATTAGATTTGATTTAGATGTTTTATCAAAAGTGTGGAGCAAAGTCATTTGGGAAATAATAAATTGACTTGGTTTTAAAAATAATAAAATACGAAAAAAAAAAGAAAAAAAAAACCCACAATAATAAATAGAAAATATAATAAAATACAATAAATCAGAGATATCCCACAATTCTTCGTCAGTTAAACTTTTAGTGTCAAAAGTAGAAATCACTCACTTTCGGTGCGTTGCCAGCTCACTAGAAACACGTCCAAAATTTAACCTACTGAAATGAGCAACCCATACTTTTATAATAGAGATTCAGAGGAATACCGTTAAACACTGTCTACATGTCAAAATGGCATATTTCAACCACAGAATTTTATGTTAGGCCTAATCGTCCTGTAGTAACCGACTTCTGAATATATAGTCGGTAACTTTGAAGAACCAGTTAGTGTTTACACTCAGAGTTTCAGCCGTTGGAAAGAGCGGGTGATATAGTATTAATATTATACTTAATTTGTTTTAAAATTTTTTATTTGATATTAATCACGGTGTTAATTTGTTAAATACATTCAACGAACATGGTTTTAAATTGGATATATTTGTGGAAGCTTGCCGGAGTAAATAGAATATATATCGATTGTTAGGTGTTCTGTTCCACTGGATGACTAGTCAGTGCTAAAAGTTTGGATTTTAGTCCAATTTGATTAGTCGACCCCTAGTTTCGTATATTTTACAGCCTTAAAATGTCGACATTTACGCCGTAATTCACGATGAAATAAAACGTTCCTCAAAAGTAGTTAATAGTCACAGGCATCTTGGAAATTGAGAAACATATCTTGGCGACAAACATTCATGCATCTCTTTTTGTAGTGTCAGGTTTATTCAAACAACGAATATATTTCATTTGAGGCTTTGTTCTAAGAGGGCACATTTCAGTGCAGACATCCATGCATCACTTTTTGTAGAGTCAGTTTTATTCAAACAATGAATATATTTCATTTGAGGCTTTGTTCTAAGAGGGCACATTTCAGTGCTGACATTCATGCCTCACTTTTTGTAGTGTCAGTTTTATTCAAACAATGAATATATTTCGTTTGAAGCTTTCGTTCTAAGAGGTCACATTTCAGTGCTGACATTCATGCATCACTTTTTGTAGTGTCAGTTTTATTCAAACAATGAATATATTTCATTTGAGGCTTTCGTTCTAAGAGGGCACATTTCAGTGCAGACATCCATGCATCACTTTTTGTAGTGTCAGTTTTATTCAAAAAAATAAATATATTTCATTTGAGGCTTTCGTTCTAAGAGGGCACATTTCAGTGCAGACATCCATGCATCACTTTTTGTAGTGTCAGTTTTATTCAAACAATAAATATATTTCATTTGAGGCTTTCGTTCTAAGAGGGCACATTTCAGTGCAGACATCCATGCATCACTTTTTGTAGTGTCAGTTTTATTCAAACAATAAATATATTTCATTTGAGGCTTTCGTTCTAAGAGGGCACATTTCAGTGCTGACATCCATGCATCACTTTTTGTAGTGTCAGTTTTATTCAAACAATGAATATATTTCATTTGAGGCTTTCGTTCTAAGAGGGCACATTTCAGTGCAGACATCCATGCATCACTTTTTGTAGTGTCAGTTTTATTCAAACAATAAATATATTTCATTTGAGGCTTTCGTTCTAAGAGGGCACATTTCAGTGCAGACATCCATGCATCACTTTTTGTAGTGTCAGTTTTATTCAAACAATGAATATATTTCATTTGAGGCTTTGTTCTAAGAGGGAACATTTCAGTGCAGACATCCATGCATCACTTTTTGTAGTGTCAGTTTTATTCAAACAATAAATATATTTCGTTTGAGGCTTTCGTTCTAAGAGGGCACATTTCAGTGCTGACATCCATGCATCACTTTTTGTAGTGTCAGTTTTATTCAAACAATAAATATATTTCATTTGAGGCTTTCGTTCTAAGAGGGCACATTTCAGTGCAGACATCCATGCATCACTTTTTGTAGAGTCAGTTTTATTCAAACAATAAATATATTTCATTTGGGGCTTTCGTTCTAAGAGGGCACATATCAGTGCTGACATTCATGCATCACTTTTGGTAGTGTCAGTTTTATTCAAACAATAAATATATTTCATTTGAGGCTTTCGTTCTAAGAGGGCACATTTCAGTGCAGACATCCATGCATCACTTTTTGTAGAGTCAGTTTTATTCAAACAATAAATATATTTCATTTGGGGCTTTCGTTCTAAGAGGGCACATTTCAGTGCAGACATCCATGCATCACTTTTTGTAGTGTCAGTTTTATTCAAACAATAAATAAATTTCATTTGGGGCTTTCGTTCTAAGAGGGAACATTTCAGTGCAGACATCCATGCATCACTTTTTGTAGAGTCAGTTTTATTCAAACAATAAATATATTTCATTTGGGGCTTTCGTTCTAAGAGGGCACATTTCAGTGCTGACATTCATGCATCACTTTTTGTAGTGTCAGTTTTATTCAAACAATAAATATATTTCATTTGAGGCTTTCGTTCTAAGAGGGCACATTTCAGTGCAGACATCCATGCATCACTTTTTGTAGAGTCAGTTTTATTCAAACAATAAATATATTTCATTTGAGGCTTTCGTTCTAAGAGGGCACATTTCAGTGCTGACATTCATGCATCACTTTTTGTAGAGTCAGTTTTATTCAAACAATGAATATATTTCATTTGAGGCTTTCGTTCTAAGAGGGCACATTTCAGTGCAGATATCCATGCATCACTTATTGTAGAGTCAGTTTTATTCAAACAATAAATATATTTCATTTGAGGCTTTCGTTCTAACAGTGCACATTTCAGTGCAGACATCCATGCATCACTTTTTGTAGAGTCAGTTTTAATCAAACAATAAATATATTTCATTTGAGGCTTTCGTTCTAAGAGGGCACATTTCAGTGCAGACATCCATGCATCATTTTTGTAGAGTCAGTTTTATTCAAACAATAAATATATTTCATTTGAGGCTTTCGTTCTAAGAGGGCACATTTCAGTGCAGACATCCATGCATCATTTTTGTAGAGTCAGTTTTATTCAAACAATAAATATATTTCATTTGAGGCTTTCGTTCTAAGAGGGCACATTTCAGTGCAGACATCCATGCATCACTTTTTGTAGAGTCAGTTTTATTCAAACAATAAATATATTTCATTTGAGGCTTTCGTTCTAAGAGGGCACATTTCAGTGCTGACATCCATGCATTACTTTTTGTAGTGTCAGTTTTATTCAAACAATAAATATATTTCATTTGAGGCTTTCGTTCTAAGAGGGCACATTTCAGTGCAGACATCCATGCATCATTTTTGTAGAGTCAGTTTTATTCAAACAATAAATATATTTCATTTGAGGCTTTCATTCTAAGAGGGCACATTTCAGTGCTGACATTCATGCATCACTTTTTGTAGAGTCAGTTTTATTCAAACAATGAATATATTTCATTTGAGGCTTTCGTTCTAAGAAGGCACATTTCAGTGCAGACATCCATGCATCACTTTTTGTAGTGTCAGTTTTATTCAAACAATAAATATATTTCATTTGGGGCTTTCGTTCTAAGAGGGCACATTTCAGTGCTGACATTCATGCATCACTTTTTGTAGAGTCAGTTTTATTCAAACAATAAATATATTTCATTTGAGGCTTTCGTTCTAAGAGGGCACATTTCAGTGCAGACATCCATGCATCACTTTTTGTAGAGTCAGTTTTATTCAAACAATGAATATATTTCATTTGAGGCTTTCGTTCTAAGAGGGCACATTTCAGTGCAGACATCCATGCATCACTTTTTGTAGAGTCAGTTTTATTCAAACAATAAATATATTTCATTTGAGGCTTTCGTTCTAAGAGGGCACATTTCAGTGCAGACATCCATGCATCACTTTTTGTAGAGTCAGTTTTATTCAAACAATAAATATATTTCATTTGAGGCTTTCGTTCTAAGAGGGCACATTTCACTGCAGACATCCATGCATCACTTTTTGTAGTGTCAGTTTTATTCAAACAATAAATATATTTCATTTGAGGCTTTCGTTCTAAGAGGGCACATTTCAGTGCAGACATCCATGCATCACTTTTTGTAGAGTCAGTTTTATTCAAACAATAAATATATTTCATTTGAGGCTTTCGTTCTAAGAGGGCACATTTCAGTGCTGACATTCATGCATCACTTTTTGTAGAGTCAGTTTTATTCAAACAATAAATATATTACATTTGGGGCTTTCGTTCTAAGAGGGCACATTTCAGTGCTGACATTCATGCATCACTTTTTGTAGAGTCAGTTTTATTCAAACAATAAATATATTTCATTTGGGGCTTTCGTTCTAAGAGGGCACATTTCAGTGCAGACATCCATGCATTACTTTTTGTAGAGTCAGTTTTATTCAAACAATGAATATATTTCATTTGAGGCTTTCGTTCTAAGAGGGCACATTTCAGTGCAGACATCCATGCATCACTTTTTGTAGAGTCAGTTTTATTCAAACAATAAATATATTTCATTTGAGGCTTTCGTTCTAAGAGGGCACATTTCAGTGCTGACATTCATGCATCACTTTTTGTAGAGTCAGTTTTATTCAAACAATGAATATATTTCATTTGAGGCTTTCGTTCTAAGAGGGCACATTTCAGTGCTGACATTCATGCATCACTTTTTGTAGAGTCAGTTTTATTCAAACAATAAATATATTTCATTTGAGGCTTTCGTTCTAAGAGGGCACATTTCAGTGCAGACATCCATGCATCACTTTTTGTAGTGTCAGTTTTATTCAAACAATGAATTTATTTCATTTGAGGCTTTCGTTCTAAGAGGGCACATTTCAGTGCAGACATCCATGCATCACTTTTTGTAGAGTCAGTTTTATTCAAACAATAAATATATTTCATTTGAGGCTTTCGTTCTAAGAGGGCACATTTCAGTGCAGACATCCATGCATTACTTTTTGTAGAGTCAGTTTTATTCAAACAATAAATATATTTCATTTGAGGCTTTCGTTCTAAGAGGGCAGATTTCAGTGCTGACATCCATGCATCACTTTTTGTAGAGTCAGTTTTATTCAAACAATAAATATATTTCATTTGAGGCTTTCGTTCTAAGAGGGCACATTTCAGTGCAGACATCCATGCATCATTTTTGTAGAGTCAGTTTTATTCAAACAATAAATATATTTCATTTGAGGCTTTCGTTCTAAGAGGGCACATTTCAGTGCAGACATCCATGCATCACTTTTTGTAGTGTCAGTTTTATTCAAACAATGAATATATTTCATTTGAGGCTTTGTTCTAAGAGGGAACATTTCAGTGCAGACATCCATGCATCACTTTTTGTAGTGTCAGTTTTATTCAAACAATAAATATATTTCGTTTGAGGCTTTCGTTCTAAGAGGGCACATTTCAGTGCTGACATCCATGCATCACTTTTTGTAGTGTCAGTTTTATTCAAACAATAAATATATTTCATTTGAGGCTTTCGTTCTAAGAGGGCACATTTCAGTGCAGACATCCATGCATCACTTTTTGTAGAGTCAGTTTTATTCAAACAATAAATATATTTCATTTGGGGCTTTCGTTCTAACAGGGCACATATCAGTGCTGACATTCATGCATCACTTTTGGTAGTGTCAGTTTTATTCAAACAATAAATATATTTCATTTGAGGCTTTCGTTCTAAGAGGGCACATTTCAGTGCAGACATCCATGCATCACTTTTTGTAGAGTCAGTTTTATTCAAACAATAAATATATTTCATTTGGGGCTTTCGTTCTAAGAGGGCACATTTCAGTGCAGACATCCATGCATCACTTTTTGTAGTGTCAGTTTTATTCAAACAATAAATAAATTTCATTTGGGGCTTTCGTTCTAAGAGGGAACATTTCAGTGCAGACATCCATGCATCACTTTTTGTAGAGTCAGTTTTATTCAAACAATAAATATATTTCATTTGGGGCTTTCGTTCTAAGAGGGCACATTTCAGTGCTGACATTCATGCATCACTTTTTGTAGTGTCAGTTTTATTCAAACAATAAATATATTTCATTTGAGGCTTTCGTTCTAAGAGGGCACATTTCAGTGCAGACATCCATGCATCACTTTTTGTAGAGTCAGTTTTATTCAAACAATAAATATATTTCATTTGAGGCTTTCGTTCTAAGAGGGCACATTTCAGTGCTGACATTCATGCATCACTTTTTGTAGAGTCAGTTTTATTCAAACAATGAATATATTTCATTTGAGGCTTTCGTTCTAAGAGGGCACATTTCAGTGCAGATATCCATGCATCACTTATTGTAGAGTCAGTTTTATTCAAACAATAAATATATTTCATTTGAGGCTTTCGTTCTAAGAGTGCACATTTCAGTGCAGACATCCATGCATCACTTTTTGTAGAGTCAGTTTTAATCAAACAATAAATATATTTCATTTGAGGCTTTCGTTCTAAGAGGGCACATTTCAGTGCAGACATCCATGCATCATTTTTGTAGAGTCAGTTTTATTCAAACAATAAATATATTTCATTTGAGGCTTTCGTTCTAAGAGGGCACATTTCAGTGCAGACATCCATGCATCACTTTTTGTAGAGTCAGTTTTATTCAAACAATAAATATATTTCATTTGAGGCTTTCGTTCTAAGAGGGCACATTTCAGTGCAGACATCCATGCATCACTTTTTGTAGAGTCAGTTTTATTCAAACAATAAATATATTTCATTTGAGGCTTTCGTTCTAAGAGGGCACATTTCAGTGCTGACATCCATGCATTACTTTTTGTAGTGTCAGTTTTATTCAAACAATAAATATATTTCATTTGAGGCTTTCGTTCTAAGAGGGCACATTTCAGTGCAGACATCCATGCATCACTTTTTGTAGAGTCAGTTTTATTCAAACAATAAATATATTTCATTTGAGGCTTTCATTCTAAGAGGGCACATTTCAGTGCTGACATTCATGCATCACTTTTTGTAGAGTCAGTTTTATTCAAACAATGAATATATTTCATTTGAGGCTTTCGTTCTAAGAAGGCACATTTCAGTGCAGACATCCATGCATCACTTTTTGTAGTGTCAGTTTTATTCAAACAATAAATATATTTCATTTGGGGCTTTCGTTCTAAGAGGGCACATTTCAGTGCTGACATTCATGCATCACTTTTTGTAGAGTCAGTTTTATTCAAACAATAAATATATTTCATTTGAGGCTTTCGTTCTAAGAGGGCACATTTCAGTGCAGACATCCATGCATCACTTTTTGTAGAGTCAGTTTTATTCAAACAATGAATATATTTCATTTGAGGCTTTCGTTCTAAGAGGGCACATTTCAGTGCAGACATCCATGCATCACTTTTTGTAGAGTCAGTTTTATTCAAACAATAAATATATTTCATTTGAGGCTTTCGTTCTAAGAGGGCACATTTCAGTGCAGACATCCATGCATCACTTTTTGTAGAGTCAGTTTTATTCAAACAATAAATATATTTCATTTGAGGCTTTTGTTCTAAGAGGGCACATTTCACTGCAGACATCGATGCATCACTTTTTGTAGTGTCAGTTTTTTTCAAACAATAAATATATTTCATTTGAGGCTTTCGTTCTAAGAGGGCACATTTCAGTGCAGACATCCATGCATCACTTTTTGTAGAGTCAGTTTTATTCAAACAATAAATATATTTCATTTGAGGCTTTCGTTCTAAGAGGGCACATTTCAGTGCTGACATTCATGCATCACTTTTTGTAGAGTCAGTTTTATTCAAACAATAAATATATTACATTTGGGGCTTTCGTTCTAAGAGGGCACATTTCAGTGCTGACATTCATGCATCACTTTTTGTAGAGTCAGTTTTATTCAAACAATAAATATATTTCATTTGGGGCTTTCGTTCTAAGAGGGCACATTTCAGTGCAGACATCCATGCATTACTTTTTGTAGAGTCAGTTTTATTCAAACAATGAATATATTTCATTTGAGGCTTTCGTTCTAAGAGGGCACATTTCAGTGCAGACATCCATGCATCACTTTTTGTGGAGTCAGTTTTATTCAAACAATAAATATATTTCATTTGGGGCTTTCGTTCTAAGAGGGCACATTTCAGTGCTGACATTCATGCATCACTTTTTGTAGAGTCAGTTTTATTCAAACAATAAATATATTTCATTTGAGGCTTTCGTTCTAAGAGGGCACATTTCAGTGCTGACATTCATGCATCACTTTTTGTAGAGTCAGTTTTATTCAAACAATAAATATATTTCATTTGAGGCTTTCGTTCTAAGAGGGCACATTTCAGTGCTGACATTCATGCATCACTTTTTGTAGAGTCAGTTTTATTCAAACAATGAATATATTTCATTTGAGGCTTTCGTTCTAAGAGGGCACATTTCAGTGCTGACATTCATGCATCACTTTTTGTAGAGTCAGTTTTATTCAAACAATAAATATATTTCATTTGAGGCTTTCGTTCTAAGAGGGCACATTTCAGTGCAGACATCCATGCATCACTTTTTGTAGTGTCAGTTTTATTCAAACAATGAATTTATTTCATTTGAGGCTTTCGTTCTAAGAGGGCACATTTCAGTGCAGACATCCATGCATCACTTTTTGTAGAGTCAGTTTTATTCAAACAATGAATATATTTCATTTGAGGCTTTCGTTCTAAGAGGGCACATTTCAGTGCAGACATCCATGCATTACTTTTTGTAGAGTCAGTTTTATTCAAACAATAAATATATTTCATTTGAGGCTTTCGTTCTAAGAGGGCACATTTCAGTGCTGACATCCATGCATCACTTTTTGTAGAGTCAGTTTTATTCAAACAATAAATATATTTCATTTGAGGCTTTCGTTCTAAGAGGGCACATTTCAGTGCTGACATTCATGCATCACTTTTTGTAGTGTCAGTTTTATTCAAACAATAAATATATTTCGTTTGAGGCTTTCGTTCTAAGAGGGCACATTTCAGTGCTGACATTCATGCATCACTTTTTGTAGAGTCAGTTTTATTCAAACAATAAATATATTTCATTTGGGGCTTTCGTTCTAAGAGGGCACATTTCAGTGCTGACATCCATGCATCACTTTTTGTAGAGTCAGTTTTATTCAAACAATAAATATATTTCATTTGGGGCTTTCGTTCTAAGAGGGCACATTTCAGTGCTGACATTCATGCATCACTTTTTGTAGAGTCAGTTTTATTCAAACAATAAATATATTTCATTTGGGGCTTTCGTTCTAAGAGGGCACATTTCAGTGCTGACATTCATGCATCACTTTTTGTAGAGTCAGTTTTATTCAAACAATAAATATATTTCATTTGAGGCTTTCGTTCTAAGAGGGCACATTTCAGTGCTGACATTCATGCATCACTTTTTGTAGTGTCAGTTTTATTCAAACAATAAATATATTTCATTTGGGGCTTTCGTTCTAAGAGGGCACATTTCAGTGCTGACATTCATGCATCACTTTTTGTAGAGTCAGTTTTATTCAAACAATAAATATATTTCATTTTGGGCTTTCGTTCTAAGAGGGCACATTTCAGTGCAGACATCCATGCATCACTTTTTGTAGTGTCAGTTTTATTCAAACAATAAATATATTTCATTTGGGGCTTTCGTTCTAAGAGGGCACATTTCAGTGCAGACATCCATGCATTACTTTTTGTAGAGTCAGTTTTATTCAAACAATGAATATATTTCATTTGAGGCTTTCGTTCTAAGAGGGCACATTTCAGTGCTGACATCCATGCATCATTTTTGTAGTGTCAGTTTTATTCAAACAATAAATATATTTCATTTGGGGCTTTCGTTCTAAGAGGGCACATTTCAGTGCTGACATTCATGCATCACTTTTTGTAGAGTCAGTTTATTCAAACAATAAATATATTTCATTTGAGGCTTTCGTTCTAAGAGGGCACATTTCAGTGCTGACATTCATGCATCACTTTTTGTAGTGTCAGTTTTATTCAAACAATAAATATATTTCATTTGAGGCTTTCGTTCTAAGAGGGCACATTTCAGTGCTGACATCCATGCATCACTTTTTGTAGAGTCAGATTTATTCAAACAATAAATATATTTCATTTGAGGCTTTCGTTCTAAGAGGGCACATTTCAGTGCAGACATCCATGCATCACTTTTTGTAGTGTCAGTTTTAATCAAACAATAAATATATTTCATTTGAGGCTTTCGTTCTAAAAGGGCACATTTCAGTGCAGACATCCATGCATCACTTTTTGTAGAGTCAGTTTTATTCAAACAATGAATATATTTCATTTGAGTCTTTCGTTCTAAGAGGGCACATTTCAGTGCAGACATCCATGCATTACTTTTTGTAGAGTCAGTTTTATTCAAACAATAAATATATTTCATTTGAGGCTTTCGTTCTAAGAGGGCACATTTCAGTGCTGACATTCATGCATCACTTTTTGTAGTGTCAGTTTTATTCAAACAATAAATATATTTCGTTTGAGGCTTTCGTTCTAAGAGGGCACATTTCAGTGCTGACATTCATGCATCACTTTTTGTAGAGTCAGTTTTATTCAAACAATAAATATATTTCATTTGGGGCTTTCGTTCTAAGAGGGCACATTTCAGTGCTGACATCCATGCATCACTTTTTGTAGAGTCAGTTTTATTCAAACAATAAATATATTTCATTTGGGGCTTTCGTTCTAAGAGGGCACATTTCAGTGCTGACATTCATGCATCACTTTTTGTAGAGTCAGTTTTATTCAAACAATAAATATATTTCATTTGGGGCTTTCGTTCTAAGAGGGCACATTTCAGTGCTGACATTCATGCATCACTTTTTGTAGAGTCAGTTTTATTCAAACAATAAATATATTTCATTTGAGGCTTTCGTTCTAAGAGGGCACATTTCAGTGCTGACATTCATGCATCACTTTTTGTAGTGTCAGTTTTATTCAAACAATAAATATATTTCATTTGGGGCTTTCGTTCTAAGAGGGCACATTTCAGTGCTGACATTCATGCATCACTTTTTGTAGAGTCAGTTTTATTCAAACAATAAATATATTTCATTTGGGGCTTTCGTTCTAAGAGGGCACATTTCAGTGCAGACATCCATGCATCACTTTTTGTAGTGTCAGTTTTATTCAAACAATAAATATATTTCATTTGGGGCTTTCGTTCTAAGAGGGCACATTTCAGTGCAGACATCCATGCATTACTTTTTGTAGAGTCAGTTTTATTCAAACAATGAATATATTTCATTTGAGGCTTTCGTTCTAAGAGGGCACATTTCAGTGCTGACATCCATGCATCATTTTTGTAGTGTCAGTTTTATTCAAACAATAAATATATTTCATTTGGGGCTTTCGTTCTAAGAGGGCACATTTCAGTGCTGACATTCATGCATCACTTTTTGTAGAGTCAGTTTATTCAAACAATAAATATATTTCATTTGAGGCTTTCGTTCTAAGAGGGCACATTTCAGTGCTGACATTCATGCATCACTTTTTGTAGTGTCAGTTTTATTCAAACAATAAATATATTTCATTTGAGGCTTTCGTTCTAAGAGGGCACATTTCAGTGCTGACATCCATGCATCACTTTTTGTAGAGTCAGATTTATTCAAACAATAAATATATTTCATTTGAGGCTTTCGTTCTAAGAGGGCACATTTCAGTGCAGACATCCATGCATCACTTTTTGTAGTGTCAGTTTTAATCAAACAATAAATATATTTCATTTGAGGCTTTCGTTCTAAAAGGGCACATTTCAGTGCAGACATCCATGCATCACTTTTTGTAGAGTCAGTTTTATTCAAACAATGAATATATTTCATTTGAGTCTTTCGTTCTAAGAGGGCACATTTCAGTGCAGACATCCATGCATTACTTTTTGTAGAGTCAGTTTTATTCAAACGATGAATATATTTCATTTGAGGCTTTCGTTCTAAGAGGGCACATTTCAGTGCAGACATCCATGCATCACTTTTTGTAGAGTCAGTTTTATTCAAACAATGAATATATTTCATTTGAGGCTTTCGTTCTAAGAGGGCACATTTCAGTGCAGACATTCATGCATCACTTTTTGTAGTGTCAGTTTTATTCAAACAATGAATATATTTAATTTGGGGCTTTCGTTCTAAGAGGGCACATTTCAGTGCTGACATTCATGCATCACTTTTTGTAGAGTCAGTTTTATTCAAACAATGAATATATTTCATTTGAGGCTTTCGTTCTAAGAGGGCACATTTCAGTGCAGACATCCATGAATCACTTTTTGTAGAGTCAGTTTTATTCAAACAATGAATATATTTCATTTGAGGCTTTCGTTCTAAGAGGGCACATTTCAGTGCAGACATCCATGCATCACTTTTTGTAGAGTCAGTTTTATTCAAACAATGAATATATTTCATTTGAGGCTTTCGTTCTAAGAGGGCACATTTCAGTGCAGACATCCATGCATCACTTTTTGTAGAGTCAGTTTTATTCAAACAATGAATATATTTCATTTGGGGCTTTCGTTCTAAGAGGGCACATTTCAGTGCTGACATTCATGCATCACTTTTTGTAGAGTCAGTTTTATTCAAACAATAAATATATTTCATTTGGGGCTTTCGTTCTAAGAGGGCACATTTCAGTGCTGACATTCATGCATCACTTTTTGTAGAGTCAGTTTTATTCAAACAATAAATATATTTCATTTGGGGCTTTCGTTCTAAGAGGGCACATTTCAGTGCTGTCATTCATGCATCACTTTTTGTAGAGTCAGTTTTATTCAAACAATAAATATATTTCATTTGAGGCTTTGTTCTAAGAGGGCACATTTCAGTGCAGACATTCATGCATTACTTTTTGTAGAGTCAGTTTTATTCAAACAATGAATATATTTCATTTGAGGCTTTGTTCTAAGAGGGCACATTTCAGTGCAGACATTCATGCATTACTTTTTGTAGAGTCAGTTTTATTCAAACAATGAATATATTTCATTTGAGGCTTTCGTTCTAAGAGGGCACATTTCAGTGCAGACATCCATGCATTACTTTTTGTAGAGTCAGTTTTATTCAAACAATAAATATATTTCATTTGAGGCTTTCGTTCTAAGAGGGCACATTTCAGTGCTGACATCCATGCATTACTTTTTGTAGAGTCAGTTTTATTCAAACAATGAATATATTTCATTTGAGGCTTTCGTTCTAAGAGGGCACATTTCAGTGCAGACATCCATGCATCACTTTTTGTAGAGTCAGTTTTATTCAAACAATAAATATATTTCATTTGAGGCTTTCGTTCTAAGAGGGCACATTTCAGTGCAGACATCCATGCATCACTTTTTGTAGAGTCAGTTTTATTCAAACAATGAATATATTTCATTTGAGGCTTTCGTTCTAAGAGGGCACATTTCAGTGCAGACATCCATGCATTACTTTTTGTAGAGTCAGTTTTATTCAAACAATAAATATATTTCATTTGAGGCTTTCGTTCTAAGAGGGCACATTTCAGTGCAGACATCCATGCATCACTTTTTGTAGTGTCAGTTTTATTCAAACAATAAATATATTTCATTTGGGGCTTTCGTTCTAAGAGGGCACATTTCAGTGCTGACATTCATGCATCACTTTTTGTAGAGTCAGTTTTATTCAAACAATAAATATATTTCATTTGAGGCTTTCGTTCTAAGAGGGCACATTTCAGTGCAGACATCCATGCATTACTTTTTGTAGAGTCAGTTTTATTCAAACAATGAATATATTTCATTTGAGGCTTTCGTTCTAAGAGGGCACATTTCAGTGCAGACATCCATGAATCACTTTTTGTAGAGTCAGTTTTATTCAAACAATGAATATATTTCATTTGAGGCTTTCGTTCTAAGAGGGCACATTTCAGTGCAGACATCCATGCATCACTTTTTGTAGAGTCAGTTTTATTCAAACAATGAATATATTTCATTTGAGGCTTTCGTTCTAAGAGGGCACATTTCAGTGCAGACATCCATGCATCACTTTTTGTAGAGTCAGTTTTATTCAAACAATGAATATATTTCATTTGGGGCTTTCGTTCTAAGAGGGCACATTTCAGTGCTGACATTCATGCATCACTTTTTGTAGAGTCAGTTTTATTCAAAAAATAAATATATTTCATTTGGGGCTTTCGTTCTAAGAGGGCACATTTCAGTGCTGACATTCATGCATCACTTTTTGTAGAGTCAGTTTTATTCAAACAATAAATATATTTCATTTGGGGCTTTCGTTCTAAGAGGGCACATTTCAGTGCTGACATTCATGCATCACTTTTTGTAGAGTCAGTTTTATTCAAACAATAAATATATTTCATTTGAGGCTTTGTTCTAAGAGGGCACATTTCAGTGCAGACATTCATGCATTACTTTTTGTAGAGTCAGTTTTATTCAAACAATGAATATATTTCATTTGAGGCTTTGTTCTAAGAGGGCACATTTCAGTGCAGACATTCATGCATTACTTTTTGTAGAGTCAGTTTTATTCAAACAATGAATATATTTCATTTGAGGCTTTCGTTCTAAGAGGGCACATTTCAGTGCAGACATCCATGCATTACTTTTTGTAGAGTCAGTTTTATTCAAACAATAAATATATTTCATTTGAGGCTTTCGTTCTAACAGGGCACATTTCAGTGCTGACATCCATGCATTACTTTTTGTAGAGTCAGTTTTATTCAAACAATGAATATATTTCATTTGAGGCTTTCGTTCTAAGAGGGCACATTTCAGTGCAGACATCCATGCATCACTTTTTGTAGAGTCAGTTTTATTCAAACAATAAATATATTTCATTTGAGGCTTTCGTTCTAAGAGGGCACATTTCAGTGCAGACATCCATGTTCACTTTTTGTAGAGTCAGTTTTATTCAAACAATGAATATATTTCATTTGAGGCTTTCGTTCTAAGAGGGCACATTTCAGTGCAGACATCCATGCATTACTTTTTGTAGAGTCAGTTTTATTCAAACAATAAATATATTTCATTTGAGGCTTTCGTTCTAAGAGGGCACATTTCAGTGCTGACATCCATGCATCACTTTTTGTAGAGTCAGTTTTATTCAAACAATAAATATATTTCATTTGAGGCTTTCGTTCTAAGAGGGCACATTTCAGTGCTGACATTCATGCATCACTTTTTGTAGTGTCAGTTTTATTCAAACAATAAATATATTTCGTTTGAGGCTTTCGTTCTAAGAGGGCACATTTCAGTGCTGACATTCATGCATCACTTTTTGTAGAGTCAGTTTTATTCAAACAATAAATATATTTCATTTGGGGCTTTCGTTCTAAGAGGGCACATTTCAGTGCTGACATCCATGCATCACTTTTTGTAGAGTCAGTTTTATTCAAACAATAAATATATTTCATTTGGGGCTTTCGTTCTAAGAGGGCACATTTCAGTGCTGACATTCATGCATCACTTTTTGTAGAGTCAGTTTTATTCAAACAATAAATATATTTCATTTGGGGCTTTCGTTCTAAGAGGGCACATTTCAGTGCTGACATTCATGCATCACTTTTTGTAGAGTCAGTTTTATTCAAACAATAAATATATTTCATTTGAGGCTTTCGTTCTAAGAGGGCACATTTCAGTGCTGACATTCATGCATCACTTTTTGTAGTGTCAGTTTTATTCAAACAATAAATATATTTCATTTGGGGCTTTCGTTCTAAGAGGGCACATTTCAGTGCTGACATTCATGCATCACTTTTTGTAGAGTCAGTTTTATTCAAACAATAAATATATTTCATTTGGGGCTTTCGTTCTAAGAGGGCACATTTCAGTGCAGACATCCATGCATCACTTTTTGTAGTGTCAGTTTTATTCAAACAATAAATATATTTCATTTGGGGCTTTCGTTCTAAGAGGGCACATTTCAGTGCAGACATCCATGCATTACTTTTTGTAGAGTCAGTTTTATTCAGGTACACAAACTATGAAAAAATCGACTTCTCACATCAGAAACCGCAGCATAGAAAATGGACTAGGAAAGATAACAAAATAGCATTATATTGTTATTTTAGGAGCAACACAGCAAAAAGAGGGTATAGAGAAAGACTGATAGAAATCTGTATCGAATTTGATTGATTTAAGACAACAAATCAAAGATTCGCTGACAAGGTTAAGACACTAACAAAGAATGGTTGTTTTTTTTACCATGAAATACTTAAAATCTACCAACAAATATATAGGTAAACATATCAACAAACCTCTAATACAGTAGCCGAGAAACTCAATACAGGAAAGCCAGAAACTCTTAGCCAAACACTACATGACAATAACCAATACACCGCAAATACACACGCGATTATTGACGCAAGAGGACAAAACGAATGTAGATATCATTAAAATAATCATGTATGAAAAGAAAACCACATTGCCTTCTCTCAGGAACCAAGACTGAAGAACAGTCAAGTCCGAAACTGAGAACGTGATTGACTTATTGACAAATATCATCATCATCATGTCACGCTGGTAGCACGGATATCCCTAACCCTCTCTCGCCACTCCTCCCTATCGTCCTTGGCAGGTCTTCGGGACAACATCCCGTATCCTCACATAGCTGCTGAATGTATGTTCGTGCTGGTCGTCCTGCTTTTGCCATGTGTGGGGGTCCATAAGAGTACATCTCTAATGAGTTCGTCAATTAGTTTGTGAAAAAGTCGGGGTTGCCTGAAGACCACGGACAGAAAGTCAAAACCTCGGTGGCAACTTAGCCTAGAATCACAGACGAAAAGATTACGACAAGCAAGAATACCAAAACGGAACATGAAAATGCATTCGGACAAAACTGAAAAAAGAATGGCAACTAGGAGGAAAAATAAAACTTGAAGAGATCAACCAAAAAAAAAAACAGGCGAAAAAAAAAGAAGATTAAAAAGATACAGAGACAAGACAAAACAATATAGACAAAACAGGACGTTCCAAAAAAAAAAAAAAAGCGAAAACAATTCTACCAACAAGTAGGGTGGGGATGGACGATGCCATACCAACAACTGCATGCGAGTGAGGCAAAAAGATTTTGAAACAAAATATAGGCACAGAAAGGTCATTAAAAACCGAATGGATAAACAACAGTGAAACAGAGTTGCAAATGCTTGAAGAAGTCCCTCCGGTTAACGTACTCAAGGCAGCACTTAGAAGATATCAAACTCGAAAATCCCTGGCCTAGATGGCATACAAGGACTTTAGTTTAAAAATGCATCTCCATCCACGACAGACTTGCTAACTAAGACCGAGATGACTTAATTGATGACCAAAGGGAATACTTCTCTAATCCAAATATACCCCCGTCAAAAGAACAGCCACAATCAACTATAGACCTACAACGTGCCAACCAATCATGTGGAAAATATCAACGGCACAAATAAAGGAGAAAATCTATTACTCATTGATAAACTGCGGAATATTCCCCGAGGAACAGAAGGGATGCTGCAAGAGAACCAAAAGTACAGAGAAACAACTATATGGAGATGAACATATCGTCAACGAGAGTAAAACGAAATGGAAAAATCTAGCTATGTCTTGGATTAGCTACAAAAAGGCTTTCGAGATGGTTCCCCAAAGCTTGATACTACATTGTTTCAAAATGTATAAAATACCCGACCAAGTTGTACAGTTTATCCAGAAGACCATGCAAACCTGGGGAGTGGAATTGACAGCAGGAGGAAAAAAGCTTAGATTCAAAGAGGTATATTCTTGGGTGATGCACACTCACCATTACTTTTGTAATAGCCATGATGCCACTCAGCATGCATAGCCGGATACAAAGTCAGTTAATCGTAAGAAAAGATCAACCACTTTATGTACAAGGACGACATCAAAATGTTTCCCAAAAACGAAAAATAATTGGAACCCCCCCCCCAAAAAGCGGTGAGAGTATGCAGTCAAACAATAGAAATTGAATTTGGCATAGAAAAATGTGCCTTGCTAATAATAAAAAAAAAGCGGCAAACGTCACATGGCAGGAGGAGTCGAATAATCAATTCAAGTTATAATCAGAACGCTCGAAGAAAGTAGAACTACAAATACTTGGTGATATTGGAAGCTGAAGGAATCAAACAAGTGGAAATGAAAGAAAAAATGTAAAAAGGTATCTCAGAAGAACCAGAAAAGTATTCGACACAACTCTCTATTGAAAGAACCTTGCCAAAGAGATATGTAGGTTGTCCCCCTCATAAGATACTCAGGACCATTCTTGAAGTGGACCGGAGAAGAACTCAAACAAATGGACAAGAAAACTAGTGACGAAGCATAAGGCCTTGCATCCTAGAAATGACGTTGACAAACTTTATATGTCCCAAAAAGAATGAGGAAGAGGACTTACCAGCATTGAAAACAGCTTTGACGCATCGATACAACGACTCAAAGACTACATAGAAAACTCAGAGGAAGACCGATTATAGCCAGCAGAAGCAGTACTGACAACCCAAGGATCAGCAGAAAAATAACACGAAAATAAGAGTGGCAGGAAAAATAACTCTATGGACGTTTTAAGTGACTAACAAGCGACATGTCACGTGTGAAAACGTGAACGTGACTAAGAAAATAAACCTTAAGAGAGGAACTCAATCTCTTCAAATAGCAACACG
Source organism: Sepioteuthis lessoniana (assembly GCA_963585895.1). Taxonomy (NCBI): domain Eukaryota; kingdom Metazoa; phylum Mollusca; class Cephalopoda; order Myopsida; family Loliginidae; genus Sepioteuthis; species Sepioteuthis lessoniana. Next base: position 45,091,680 of record OY757924.1, on the reverse strand, counting down.
AAACAACGCCATAAGAACCAACCATATCAAAACGAGAATAGATAAGACGCAACAAAACAGCAAATGTATGTTATGGGGTGATAGGGATGAAACAATGAATTACATAATAAGCTATCGTGGAAAATTAGCTCTTAAAGAATATAAAACCTGGCACGATTGGGTGAGCAAGCTGATCCCTTTGGGATTGAGCAAGAAAGTGAAGTTTCACCATAAGAACAAATAGTTTATAAACAACCCATAATCTCTTCTGGAGAATGAGACACAACCACATCTGAGATTTTGAGATACGAACGGATCACTTAATCTCGGCCAGACGACCAGACCTAATAATAATCAACAAAAAAAGCGAACACTTGCAGAAATGCTTACTTTGCTGTCCCAGCGGACCACAGTGTAAATATGGAAGAATACGAAAAGAGGGATAAGTACCTGTACCTTTCGTAGGAATTGAAAAACACTATGTAACGTGAAACTGACGATTATACCAATTGTAATTGGTTCTCTTGGTACAGTCACCAAATGATTAGGATAAGGCCTGGAGGACTTTGAAATAATGGGACTGGTGGAGACTGTCCAAATTACAGCATTGTTGAGATCGGCCAGAATACTGAGAAGAGTCCTGGAGACTTGAAGAGACTTGTTGACACTCAAACTCCAGTAAAAATCCATCAGCCGACGCTGATGGGAAAAACTCTCATGGAGTAAAATAATAATAATAATAATAATAATAATAATAATAAGTACCTAATATTAAACTGTAATAATACTTTAATTCACAACTTGCCTGTCCGTCTGTACCATTAACTGTTTATAATTTTTGAGTCGATTTAAAACCTTTACAAATAGTCAGAGTGATCCGTGAAAATGATTAGGAAAGTTTATATACTATTAAACAAGCATACTAAACTAAAACCTGAAAACCTATATTCCCTTTCTCCAAATTATTTGATTTTTTAACTCTAAAATTCAGCAACGTCATATATAAATATAATTTTGCCTAATCGCAAGTTTGCGATGATTTAAAAAGGGATAATCAAGTCAAATGTTTGGCCTACTTTAAGATACGACGAAATTTACCAAGCTTAAAAAAATGACAATTTACTTATGGTCTTAACGACAGAATATCAGCTATTTCTCGTCGAAAATGCATTTCGAGAAGGATGTAGCTGAGTTAAAAAAAAATGTGCTGCTGCAAGATATTGGTCTTGGGACTCCTTATAAGGTCGTCAGAAAAATATAAAACAAAATGTGTCTTGTACAAAATAATGGTGGTACAAAAACTGAACCTGGACCACATAAGAGAAATCAGTGATAGAGCAAACAGCATGAAGGAGCTGTTCCAAAAAATTGAAATGAATAATGTAATTTCATTGCAAAAACGAGTCATTGAATACAGAAAAATCTAAAGGAATTTTCAACAAGACGAACATTTTCCTACAAATTGTTTGACTACTAAAAGTAATTCAACAAAATTCTGATCCTTTCCACTGGCAGTTTCTCCAAAGAAAAAAAAAAGAAAAAAAAAACAATTTTTTTACGACAATACGATTCTCAACAAATAAACTTTCAATGAAACCAGATTCTTTCTACAAACTGTTTCCCTATAAATAAAATCCAACATAACAGACCTTTCTGTTATGCCACTTTTTAACTTGATTCGTTATTAAATGACAGAGGAGGTTCATATGCCGTAAAACAAAACAAAAACACAAAAAAAAACAAAAAAACAAAAATTGAAATCCTCTGATCATGAAAAGTGTTTGCGCTTTTGCAGAGTGTTTAGTCGATTTATCGAAGAGAATATTTCATGTAACATTACTCAACAACTAAGCATGTTTTTATCTCACTGGTCACAGTGTTTCGCAAATCAAGATTTTGGTTTGGTTTGGTTTCTTTGTTTAATGGCATATCAACTCTTTTTAGGTTATTTAATGTCAAATCCATTCTCCTAGAAGAACAGTAGTGGTACTAGTTAACCCATAGCTGGGAGGATAAGGGGTTTCAGACCTTTCCCAAGGGTATTTGCCCGAAAGGGAACGTAATAGCGCGAGTGGAGTACGAACTCAAGATTTTGGTCATCCAATAACCATCACTTTTTTAAAAGAATGACCACCACACCATTTCAATTTTGTTATGTTGATTGCGATTTCCGGACATAGGTTCATGAGTACAATAAAGGGCGAGTTTATTGTTAAGAGAATCATCCCACTGCTGCAAGTGAAATAAAAAACGAGGAAATTCATAATTTATGGTTTTATATAGACAGTTCTACTACCATCACAGTTAGATGCATTTTAGGAGGATTTCTTTGCAGACTGCATTATTTCCGAAGTCATGTACCCTCCACGTTCACCAGGTCAAAATCTAACAAATTTTATCAATTGGGAAGCGAAATATCCGCCGTGTATGTATATGGTCGGCTAATATTGGAATACTTGAAAGCAGTGATAACAGCGTTCATTCTGTTTATTTCTTGAGCGCAACTTATAGAAGTGTTCCAAAACAAAATAAGAACGATTTGGGTCTAAACTAATACTAATGACTGTCACTTTCAAAAATGTTCATGATTTACATACATATCCTCTTCCTGTATTCTATAGAGAAACATTCCAGTCACTTAAGAATACAAGTAAATGTCGACTTTTCTGCACCAGTAGGATGCGACACAAGGTCAAATGTTTTAACGGAATGCATCAAGTTTGCATTCACATTTTTTTTTATTTTTACACCGGTCACCATACTAAATTTGAAGAGCCCAATTTGCTCTTATACACATATAACTAGAGGGAGATTTTAGTTGAGTTCATCCCTTCCCAAGTGTATAAGCGCCATGTGAAAGCAAACAGCTTCGTCCAGGATTTGAACTCAGTTCGACGAAGTAATTCCCTTCCTCGATAATCATTATACCATGACGCCTATATGAAAATATGATGGTCTAGTCACTTTCTTAAGAGGCTGTATATCCATAGAAAAAGATTAGAAATCTCTTTTTCGGTGTTCCTAAGCTGGAATATAAAACAGTGTTGTACACATAACGGCAGTAAAGACTTTAAAGAGTATTTGGCTTTTCGTCAGAGGGAAATAACCGCCCTCCACCAATTGACTTTTCCCTAGAAGAATCTTAAAGCCAGTGCCAAGATAAATGGCTGTAAATAGCTGTTGCTAGAGTAAAAAAAAAAAAGTCATTATCTAAGGTGCCAACGACAGAACACTTAAGTGCTAGCAAAAAAAATCAGTTTTCTCGACGCAAAGAGATTTTAAGTTGTAACAACTGAGCATAAAGATTCCTCTTGAACATTCTAACAAACAAAAGAATCTGACTTATCGTCAGGCATTTTACCTCAGCACGAGATTTCTTTTATAGCGGTTTCTATGGATAAGTGAATCTAACGCAAACAACGAATAATGATAAAGTCGGCTGCGCTTTCATGAGACAATGTCTGCCGATGCTGATCTGATTGGGTCTTTTTCACACTCGATGCAGACTAAATAATGTAAACCGATGCCATTCACACTAATATGGACGGTGATAGAGATATGGCTCTCTATAGCACCTGGCTTGTACATGATCGTGTTAGAACGAACACTTTGTTTATGCCAGGCGCTCACACAAATCAGAGATCTGTATCGGCACTTAGATAAGTGCGAGGCTTGCAAGTAATTTAGCTCAGGAAAACTAAATGAGTATTCAACACCTTCACAAGGATTCGATAACAGTCAGGTCAACAAATATATACAAATACATATATAGATATGTGTGTGTGTGTGTATGTGTGTTTGCTTTTGTTTGGTTTCTTTGTTTAATGGCAAAAAAAATTTGTGGGTTATTTATTACAAAAACTATTCTTGTAGACAGACAGTTGTGGAATATTTAACTCATAAAAGGGTTTGATAATGAGGTTGTATGTTCTTCCCAAGGGTATTAGTCTGAAAGTAAACGTAATAGCGCCATTGAAGTTTGAACGTTTGAACTTGCTTACTAGGATGTCTCAGTTCAGTATATATATATATATATATATATATATATATATATATATATATATATATATAATAAAAAATTATTAGGTCAGAAAGTGAATTTGGTATTTTAGATTTTTATTTTTCATAAATATGCGAGGCACGTGTTCCTGACTTTATAGTCCAATTTTTGACTTTTATAGTGGTATTTGTTTTAATAGGTGTGTAATTCTTTTTAATTTCAGGATATGTGTCTGTGAATATATATATATATATGTGTGTGTGTGTGTGTGTGTGTGTGTGTGTGAGTAAACCAACCCTTCCCTGTGAGTAGTATGGTCACAACCTTGGTATTTTATGCTTATTTTAATACCTTTGAAATATTTGTTTGTTTGTTTTGTTTTTTTTTGCTTTTTATAAACCAGTTCCGTACGTAAGTTAAAAGGTCTGTCTATCTTACTATTTACCCATAGCTGAAGGGGAAATAGTTGACTGTATAGTTTTCCCAATAGTATAAGCACAACGTGAAATGCAAACAGCGTTTATTAGGATTTGAAAATGTTTCTGATTCCATTTCTCAGGATGATCATCCTTACACCACAAACGCCAGTACACAATGTCAGTATGTGCCTAGCAAAAGCGTGTAATTGCTATCGATAGGCTATCAATCAAATGCCATATGGATCAATCCGATAAAATAAATTGGAATTTCTTCCAATTAGCGGTTGTGTCAGTACTTCTGTGCGGATGCATCACATGGACATTGACAAAACGTCTTGAGAAGAAGTTAGACTGGAACTACACAACAACACTTTGAGCTATATTGAAAAAAAAAATCCTGGAAGCAACACCCTACGATACAACAGCTGTACAGCCACTTTACCTAAAATCTCTACAACCCTCCATGTAAAACGGAAATGACGTAGGGGGCATTGGTGGAGAAGCAAGAATAAATTAAAAAGTGACGTTCTTCAGTGGATCCCTTCATACGAACCGGCCAGCGTTGACTGACCAGCAAGAACATACCTAGTACAGCTCTGTACGGACACAATATGTAGTCTGGAAGACCTGATAGAAGCGATGGATAATAGGTACGAATGGATACGGAGCAAGAGAGAGAGAGAGAGAAAGAGAGAGAGAAAGAGAGATTCAGACAAATCAGTGCTAGCAGTACGACTTGATATATATATATATATATATATTTATATATATATATATATATATATATATATATATATATATATATATATATTCATCCACGGACAGATCTGTTTCGTTCTATCAGAACTCATCAGTGTAGCTAGACATTAACTCCCAATAGCTGGGATCGAAACCTGGTTGACTCAAACGCCAAGCAAAAGCCTCTAACCATTCAGCCATGAGGAGCCATTAGCTGCGAAGTAAAATTTATACGGTTATGAATCACAATTACTAATTTTTACATACATCCGTTCAACGGCTGCCGAGACCTCAATTCATATACGAAGAGGCTCGCAATGAACGCTAATGGCAACACGATCACTTCTTCGCCAGAGAACTCAACAATATATATATATATATATATATATATATATATATATATATATCGTGAGCGTGCCTGATAATTACAGATAATGTCAGAATGCGCGTCAGACGATTCGGCTTGGCAGAATTGACTCAAACTAGATATAATATGTTCTCTATTCAATAAGCTCCATATACTTTAGCTTTTACTTGAGGATTTGAGATGATTGCCAATACGACAGAAAGCTCGTCGATTCAGTGCCTTTATTAATCGTACTAGTGTGAATCTTTAGAATACGTGAATGCAGTCCGTTGATTCTAATAATCACACACACACACACACACACACACACACACACACACATGTATATATATATATATATATAGAGTTTCAAATCCTGGACGAGACTGATTGCATTTCACATAGCACTAATACCCTTTGAAAAGGTATGAATTGAATTATTCTCCCTTCAGCTATGGGTAAATAGTAGGGCAGACTAGGTTCTTCAGCCTTGGTGAGGCAACTAGTCTAGGAGAAGGAAAACTCTGAATTCAAACCCGTTAAACTCCGCTTAGAAAATTGAACTTGTGTCATATCCTACCCGAGCGGCGGTGTTGGTAAATATGATATATATATATATATATATATCGTGAGGAAAAAACATGAGGATGATTTTTTTGTTGAACTGTGACAACGTTAAATGTTTCGGTTTTTAGAGATTAATCAGGCTGTGTAAGTAATTAAATGCTTTTCCCATATATATATTGGTTAGAGCCATAAATTATTCCTATTTTATTCAAAGTTATATGTATCTGCGAAATTCAAACTTACAATGCTTCAAACACAAGCTGAAATTATCCAATTAAATAATGCCTTCATCAGTCATTCAAATTTCCGCAGTGAAAGAGTGTACATCATATTATAATCTATGACCTAATCACCTTAAAATGAAAAAGTACTTATTTAACATGCATTTTTATAGGAGATTAACAAAAAGTACACCAGTACTGTGTTTTTAAACTGCAATGAAACCCCCGTTGTAGATTTAAACTTTCAACAGCCGAACAGCATGTTGACGAGGTACAAAAAAAATAATGTCCCATACTTGACAATAGGATAAACGTTGTGCTTCTTCAGGAAAGACAGGGTATCATTCAGCAAGATCCAAAAATCAAAAATTATTGGGTTGAAGATGATCAGTTGTACTATATCTAGTCTTTTCAGCAGACGTCACAGCAAGAGGTTTTTGTCTATATTTCTTTCTTTACAAATTGCTTTGAATGGTAAAAAATGTTCTGAAGAAGATCTCGTGAAAACGTCTGCTCAAAACAAAAGGAATTTCACTTGAAATAAATCAACAAACTACCTGGTAAATGGCAAGAAGAGCTTTCAAATAAGGGAGAATATACAATAGATTGAAATTGATTCATTGTTGAATTAATCATGAGTATATTGATTTTTTTCTTAAACAGATAATAATTATGTCACAAACTAATATAGAAATAAACTTACTTAATAACCTAACTTAATGGTGGCCTAAAGCTAGAAGTACGGTGCACTCAGGGGGATTCAAACTCCTTAATAGTTTGCTATTCAAAATTGCTAAACCTTAAACCTCTTGATGTGTACATAGGTGGTAGTTATTTATTATTTTAAGCTTAATAATGACAAAAGGCCAGATATATCGGGCACCTAATAAAACTAAACTTATTAAACTTACCAACAATGGTTTATTTATCTGTATTAAAAATCATTATACCACGTGAAGTTCAATATATATATATATATATAGAGAGAGAGAGAGAGAGAGAGAGATTTGTATGAAGCTAATTACTCAAAATTAGCTGAACTTTGTACAGATTACGTGATCTGAATATCATATTTATTTTTTTAATTTCGCCTTGGAGAAAAAGCTGTATATATTAGCAACTCAACGTATATATATACGTCAGTGTGTCTGCTCTACCGTTTTCTTTGTCATTTCATTTATGGGTCTCCCGAAGATAGCTAGGGTCGTAACATGCTACAACTTTCTAAATTCATTCCATCCTTGGATCAAATAAATACTTAAATGGATTAACGATGGAACAGACGGGTATATATATTAGAGAGAATACCCATGGGGTTATGGTGAATGGACAGGTCAGTGGACTAAAATAAGTGAGTTCGAACTCCAGTCCTGCAATTACGTTCGGTTTATATATATATATATATATATATATAGATATATGCTGGGTGCGGAAGCAAAATTAGGAATATTCTAATATAATAATAAACGACTCTATTATAAAACGAGATTAATTTTCATTTTTGAAAATAAAGGACAAAATAAGAATATAACCACAAAACAGTAAATTTACATGAACTCAACACGCCTTCGAAACGAATTGTATGCCTTCAAAAGAATTTTTCAGACATTTTATTCCATTCCTCCTCGATAGCAGTCTTAAGAGAACCAATATTTGAATGGGAATTTGCATTAATGTTGTTTTGAAGGCGGTTGTCCTCATAGTTTTCTCCTGAACATTCGATTCAGTAGCATGCTTTCTTATTGACGTTGTGGGATTCTTCTTAATCACCGTATCAAGAGCAGTTAAAAAGCGTTCTATTCGTTTTGTTTAATCTTCCACCCCCACTTTTTCTTAAAAAGCTCTTCTTCAGTAAAAAAAAATATTTTTTATTTGTATACTGAAGATAAAAAAAAACTTTATCATAGATTTTTTGTCGTTTCTTTTCTTGCTCACTCATATTGGGTTGAATTTTAATATTAAAAAGTGCTTAAATAATAGAGCTAATTATGAAAACTTACATTTATTGCGTTTTTTAATTAGACAAATCAAACTAAAAGAAACGTTTTAAAAATTATTCCATATTTTGCTTCTGTGCCCTATATGTTTAAATAGTTTTATGTGTGTATATGAAAATCAACAGATCCGCCAATTATTTCAACTTTGTAGATTGATTTCTATTATTCTATGTACTGGCAATCTACTTGTACTCGACATGTGTTTCAGACTCTACATTTTCATCAGGAAATGTTTAATGGTTTAGTAAAATTTATGATTGAATGTGTTCTTTTTTAATTCTTGTGTTGGTGTCTCTGAACGGTCAATTGGAGTTACATGTACACTAAAAGCTCTGGCCTCTAGGTGTTTGTTGTATATATAAGTATGCGTTATTTGTGTGTGTGTGTTTGAGTGTATGTGCGTGTGTGTGTGTGTTTGTGTACGCTTATGTAAGTATACACATATAAATATGTAAGTACATACACGTATATGAACACTATATGAACAGACGTACCCTTTTGATTGTATCAAATAATTTGGAGTGTTATCAATTGTCATTTCCACTTTTTTAAGTTGCTTGGGAAATAGCATTGCAGATTTCTGTTCGTCGAGTCTGAAGGAGAGGATAACAGATTAATAGAGCAACTGTTTTGCAGTGTTGTCTCTTCTCTTTTTTCCTATTCTTTATAGCGGTCTTTAGAAAGAGATATTACGGGTAAAGTCATGTACAAGAATATCTACATTTTAGACGCCCTAGAAATGCACTGATTGGTGTTCATCAGGCTGCTGTGAAAGAACTTTTAGCAGCTCTTCTTTCTCACGGTAGCGTCCACAAAAGAAGATTAAGATATTTATTTGATAGGTTGATTAATCAATTGGATATAAACCGTCACATTGATAGATGGGAAAATGCTGCTATTGATAAGAACTACATGACATCTCTTTCTCTCTCTCTCTCTCTTGATAGATAGATATGAAGAGGTTGATTGGTATTAAGCCATGTTAAACATTTTGGATTATTTGTGAAAATCAGACTTCTATATCAGGGAAAAATGTATCCTTCTTATTATTTTAACTTTGTGATTTATAGTATTATGCTTGTCACAGTACCAAATGTGAAGAATGCAACACCATGACACCAATTCGAACAAAAACTGATGTTACTTCTTAAACACTTGGTGATTCAGCTCTTCCAGATACGAAATTGTTTTTTGCTTAGACTTCAATACAGTTTTCTAGCTGTATTCGGAGAGAGAGCTTGTAAGGGTCTATCAAAAGAGACACGCTTGTTGCTACTTAAGGTCACCGACCCCCTGTCGCTGCCGAGTAAAGCTTTGTGAATTTCTATTTCTCGACCTACAACTGACTTCTTCTCTACTGACTAATTTTTAAAGTTTTCTAATATTTCTATATTCTAAGTATATCATTGGAGTGAAGACATATCATCATGATCATCATACGTGTCCCTGAATTTCATTATGTTTTTATTTTATCTCAATCAAACGTATAGCACGACATGAATCTATTTTATTTACATTTGGCTTTCCTGTCTTCTCCAACGTTATTTCTACACCAGTGTTAAAATCCAGCGCCCATTTGCACGCGATTGAACTTTCTAATTTGACATACATTTCCATTCAAAGATTTTAATGAACTTAAAGACCCCAAAATAAACCCCGACCTGACCAAACTAAATAATAAAATAATTAATACAATTAACCATCACAGTAATTATTTCATATTTGCTCCCTTATATGGTAACGGGGAGAAAAATGAAAAGTTACCAAAACTGTTAGGACTAGTTCAGACGAATTGAAAGGGAAGTTAACAAAAGTTAAAATCAAATTAAAGCAAGAATACATTTCGAATTCAGGTCGGACTGATTTAGCCAAGCTTCTACCAAAAACAAAGAAGGTAATCTAAAAACAGTTTAATCTGAAAAATATATTAAGACAGAAGGCGACACAGGAACGGGATAATTTCTCATATCTAATCAACAAATCCACTGAACAAATTGAAATAGAAATAGCTGCAAATATTTTATATTTTTTCGCAACACATTTCGACAAATTTTAACTAATTAATTCTAATGGTGCGACTTTCCTAAATCTAGTCTCAAACACTCACATTATATTTCATTATTTCTAATTTTCCGATTCATCGGTTTTATTGATCACATTATCAGTTATCATTGTTGTTACACTCCTTTCAGAGTTTTCCGCAAAAGTGTTGGCTGATAATTTTTCATTGGAGTTTGAGTGATTGCAAGTATCCTCAAGTCTGAAGGTTTCTTCTCGGTATTCTGTCCAACCTTCCTCTAGTGTCGATGGTCTCCACGTGTGTTTATATATCCAAATATTCCAGTCCCTTTAACATTCCTTCGGGGATTGTTCCGAGTGCACCAATTACTACTGGTATCACCATCATCTTCAAGTTTTATAGGATGTTCAGCTCCATAGCTAGGGCTTGCTATGTATCTCTTTTTCGCTTTCTTTTAGTTTTACCATGTGGTCTGCAAGGACGGTAAAGTCCTCTCGTAAGCAGGTTCTCAATTTTTTGTTGATTACAATAAGTTTTAGAGATCTAGCAGAGATTAAGGAATCCGTTTGTATCTCAAAATCCCAGAGAACTTTATGCGTCTCATTTTTAAAGACGCTTTCTAAGTTGTGCTTATACCACTTATCCGTATAGTCTTATTTCAATGTCTTACACATTTACCAGTGGATCACCTTCCCTACTCTGTCGGGATATGTTTTTTTTTTTTTTGTCTTTTTTGTGCTAGTTTGCCATATTCGATTATGAAGGGATTGATACTTTCTTCTCTATCACCATGTAAACCTCTATTTGCTATTTAGTTGTTTTGACATAGTTGGTCCTTATGGCATTGTTTTGTACTGTTATTAAAAGTGATTGAGTTTCTCTCATAAGGTTTCCTTTTCTTTGCCATGTCTAAGTCTTTTTGTATAAGATTCTACTTGTTTGTCTCTTGAAATGGAGTTGTTTTTATTCCAAGTTTTGTTCATTAGTTATTTCTTTTATGTTGATCTTTGTGCTGTTCGCGTTGTTTCTGGTCGCTGTAATTAGCCTTTCCTTGCTCTTTTTATGCTGACTTCGAGTCGTCGTATCGATTCATTGATTGTAACTTCAATGCTGGTACGGCCTCTTTATCTTTCTTTTCTTGACAAATATAGTCTGTATACGTCATTTCTTGTAAATAAGGTTTTTTGCATGGTTATGAGTTGTCTTGTTTTCTGGTCCATTCTTTGCTCATCCACTTAAAGAATTGTCCCGAGTATCTTACAGGGAGGACAGCCAAGGTGTTTATTCCTTTGGGGAGAATTCTGATATATAGTCCGGTTTGGAGTAGTTTTCAATTTCACATGAGATAGCCTTTTTAAATTTTTTTTCTTTCGTCTCCCCTAGTTTGAGTTTACTGCTTCAAATACTCCCCAGTATTTGTAGGTTTCCTTTTCACCGAGCGTTCTGATTTTTTCTTGATTTAGTAAGTCGATTCCTTCCGTCATTTGCCGTTTTGCGCTTATCATTATAAGCATGGCACATTTTTAAATGCCAAAATCCATCCGAATATATTGTCTGTATATCCTCAATGCTTGTATTAGAATTTCCAAATCTTTTTCATTTTGAGCTGATAGTCGTCCAAGTACATGAGTTGATTTATCTTCTATTGCGATTTGGTACGTTTGTAGCCGTCAGTGACTTTTCTTAAATAGGTGTTTAAGTGACATCATAGCTAAGTACTGGTGATAGTGCAACTCCCTGGAACATACCGCTCTGGATTTTCACTCCGGTTAAAGTTTTTCTTCCTGCTCTCAATTCCACAGTTTTTCAAGGTTTCCTTGATAAACTATATGACTTTGTCGTATATCTTCTACATTTTGTGATAGTCAATAATCCAAATATACAGGACCATACCATATGTCTTTCTGTAGTCATTCAACGCAATTGCTACATTTTTTCGAGGTGTGTCCTCGTGGTATAATGATTAAAGCGATGGACTGCAGAATCGTCGTAAGCCAGTTGGTACTCTAGTCGCACTATTACGTTCACTTTCGAACAAATACCCTTGTAAAGGTATGAACCCCCTTATCCTCCCAGCTATGGGTTAAATAGTATCATTACCGTTCTTCAAGGAGAATGGCTTTGGCATTAAATAACTTACAAAGATTGATATGCCATTAAACAAAGAAGTTAGACCATCGTAGTCTACATTTTTTCGTCTCGTCTTACTCTCCTGGAGGTTTTGTTGATGAATGTATTGGAACTTCGCCGTTCTTCTTGTTCCCTTGAGGTATCCTTTCAGTTCGTCGGGTAATAGTCTGCGGTTTATGAGAGAGGTATATATTTCCTCACTAACTCGTTCTTAGTATTTTCTACATCATCAGTAAGAATGTTATTTGTCTATGGTTGTATGGAGCTTTTTCTTTTTCAGGTTCTTTTTGGATCAGGGTGGTCTTTCCATTGGTCATTTATTGGCTATATATGTTTCTTCTTTGGATCTATTCATTTCATTAACCAGTCTGTCGTGGATGGAAGCGAATTTTTTCAACCATAATCCATGTACCCATCATGGCTTAGCTTTGTCCAATTTTGTACTTTTTTGAGAGTTACTCTGAGTGAATCGAAGTGCAATTTAGCTTTTGGGCTTTCTTTGATTTATAACTCTTTCGTATCGATGTTTATCCACTCGGCTTTTCTTTTATCCTCCATACGTCCCCATATTTTGTTCCAAGTTTTTTTTTTGCTCTTTTTGTATCCGGTTGTGGGTAGGTTTCGTGCACTCTCCCCCTCACTTGCAGATAGAATTTCTTTTCGTTGTTTTGATTACTTTGTGTTGTTTGATCATATCTCGGTATCTTTTGCGTCTTCCTTCTTTCGCTCGGACCATCTAATTAATCTCCTCGAGTTGTCTTTTTAGTTCTCGTTCTGTTGCTTTTCCCTTTTCGTCCCAACAAATCCCCTCGTTTTCCCTTTATCTTAACATTTTTACTTGTCTTAGATTTCATATTTATGTTTGCAGTCTAATTTCCTCTGTGGTTTTTGAATTTCTGTTCGTGTTTCAGGGAGTACCTCTTTTATCCCAAACGAATTTCGCTCTTGCATAGATTAGTTGGTTTCATTTATGTTTTACTCCTTTGAGGCTTTTTCACACTAGCGTTAGCTGATAGTTTTTAATTGATTTTGAGTGACAGGAAGACTCCTGAAGTCTCCAGGACTCTTCTCAGTATTCTGGTCGATCTTGATTTTCTAGTCTGGAATTATCATTATTATTATTTACTCCTTTAGATTTTTTCACTTCAGTGTTAGCTGATGGTTTTTCACTGGAGTTTCAGTGCCAGCAAGTTTCCTCAAGTCTCCAGGTATTATTATTATTATTATTATTATTATTATTATTATTATTATTGCTACGCTGGTCGTTTTTTTTTTAATTCTATGACAGTGGGGAAAATTTTAAAAAAAATCAAATGATTTGCATTAAAATTAACAAATTTTGAGATGAAAAAGAAAGAAAAGAAGAAAAATCATGATTAATAATTGTGGTCGATAGTGCTTCATCTAATTAAAAAGAAAAATAATGAAAATAGATTATTAATGGCTTTTTCCTTTTTGTAAAAATATGAATCCGACGATGACTTTTATTCATTTTCTTTCAGTGAACGTAACTCAACATTTAAAAATAATGAAAATTCAATTCGGTGCCATAAAGGCAAATCCAACAAATAGCGCTCATAGAGAATCTGCTGAGTAATTCAACTCACATTAGAGGGTGGATCATTCCATTCAAGAGTTCGGCACATGCATCTGCAGCTGTCGAATTGTATCTCACATATCAAAAATATTGCAAACCTTCTGATTCAACCTTGTATTTTAATTCGATAAAATGTTAGAATGGATTGATTGTCTTTCTAGCGGTGTATGTGCAAAGAGCTTTAATCGCCTCGATAATTCTGGGGTAAGTTCAGAGTTTTTTCAATATTCTGGTACATGCAAGTTTACGGCACGTATATCACGTGACCGAAACAGTTCAAACCACGGAAGGCACTCGCTGTGGTTGGTAATATCGTGGTAGTTTATGCGCTGACAACAAGTGAATCGCTTCACTCTGAGTGCTTGATTAAGAGTCTCCTAAATTAACGTGAAATGCATTCTAATTTTGTAATTTTTGCTTTTGAGTTGGAATTTAGCCATTAAGCTGCGGAAGCATCCAAAAACATTTGTTTTGCGAAAAGAGAAGACACAGTTGTTCTAAGTGGAATAAGCAGATTGTTTAAGACATTTCGATCGGGTTGCAATAAACTCAACGACTAGACATATTCAGATAGTAGTTCCCATAATTTCTGGGACGAAACTACCATGATATTACCAACCATATGATCAAACAACACAAAGTATGACATATCAAAACAACGAAAGAAAATTTTACCTGCAAGTGAGGGGGAGAGTGCACGAAACCTACCCACAACCGGATACAAAAAAAGCAAAAAAAAAAAAAAGGAACAAAACCTGGGAACGTATGGAGGATAAAAGAAAAGCCTACTGGATAAACATTTATACAAAAGAGTTATAAATCAAAGAAAGCCCGAAAGCTAAATTAAACTACTATTCACTCAGAGTAACTCTCAAAAAAGTACAAAAATGGACAAAGCGAAGCCATGATGGCATACATGGATTATGGTTGAAAAAGTTCGCTTCCATCCACGACAGACTGGTTAATGAAAGGAATAGATACTTAAAAGAAACATCTATTGCCAATGAATGACTAATGGAAAGACCACCCAGATCCCAAAAGGAACCTGAAAAAAAAAAGCTCCATTTAACTATTGACCAATTACATTGATACCGATGATGAAGAAAATACTAACAACAAATTAGTGTGAAAATATATTCCTCTCTAATAAACCGCGGACTATTACCCGAAGAACTGGAAGTGCCCGTGGTGTAATGGTTATCGTCATAGGAAATGGACACGGCGACACGATTTCAAATCCTGGACGAGACTGATTGCATTTCACATAGTACTAATATCCTTGGGAAAGGTATGAATCCAATTATTCTCCCTCTAGCTATGGATAAATAGTAGGACAGACTGAGTTCTTCAGCCTTGGTTAGGCAACTAGTCTAGTAGAAGGAAAACTCTGAATTCAAACCTGTTAAACTCCGCTTAAAAATTGACCTTGTGTCATATCCTGCCCGAGCGGAGGTGTTGGGTAAATAGGATTACCCGAAGAACTGAAAAGATACCTCAAGAGAACGAGATGAACGGCGGAATTCCAATACATTCATCAACAAAATCTCCAGGAGAGTAAAACTAGACCCTTTTCCAAGGATATTTGTCCGAAAGTGAACGTAATAGAGCGAGTAGTGTAAGAACTGACTTATTACGTATCATCACTCCATCGCTTTAAACATTACATCACAAGGACACGCCTCGAGAAAATGTAGCAATTAACGATAACCGAGCACAAGTGTTAAGTATTCTTGTATTGCTACTCGCCTGCGGTCAGAATTGAACCTGCAACCTCCAAATGATTGTCTCTTAGAAGCTTAGGGATCCAGCGCCTATAATCGTTACGCTATGTGTCCTAATGTGGATTTTTAGGACTTAATTTTCTTACATCACTCTGATTACTTTTATTTAGGATTTTATTTACCTGGTCTCATATTAAGATGTTTTCAGAGTTGCGTAACATCGTGAAATCCAAGCTAGTGCTCGAAAGCCATAGAGAGACATCCTGTGAATATCAATTAGAAAGTATCAGGTGAGTATTTCTCAGTCGAGTGTAGGACATCACTTTCAGCAACTCGAAAAAAACGTATCCACAGAAGCCGGGCTATGCATAAATAATATAATGTTTTTATTATCGAAACGTAATTTTTTTTAATATCCTACTACATTATTAATGATGTAGTATTTTTGACTTTGTCATTTTTTATCCTTAGATTTTCAAACTATCTGTATAAATGAACAAGGATGATAAAATTTTGTAAAATAAATAAACAAATAGATTAATAAATAAATAAATAAATAAAAACAGAATAGAATCAAAAACAAAAAAAATATCTTAAAAGTATCGATATTAACCATTGGGAAGTGTTTGCTTCTCTGTCCTCACTTATGTATAACAACGAGAAGATAAAATTCTACAAGATAAGTAAGCGTTAAGTTAGACTTACTAAATAAAAATAAGAATCCTATAGAAATAAATGCAACTTATTTATCTCTCTAAAATTATTATTTCCATTGTATTTAACGTCAATAGTTTTTTTTTAAATGGCTTTCCATGATTGAGATTTAAAATAATATTATATTATTGTTTAGTCAGGAATAACAATCGGGACAAAGATGTTCAAAATGATAATTCTTTCCAGTGTCATTGAGTGAAAAATGCTTCAAAAAGAATAAAGAAATCGTAACATAATCTCAACTACGCATGCACCAAATATATTTAGCTCATTCACACTGGCTTAAAAGAGAAGATCAACCTCTGTGCACAATATGTGAATCTGCACTCTCTGTTCAATACATCTTGACTGAAAGTACATAGCTTGACTCTTGAATGATTAATAGTGTAAAGAAAAAATACAAATAAAATGGTGGGTGGGGTGTCCTTTCAGTTTTATGTTTAAAGCGATGGACTGTGGAATCGTAATAAGCGAGTTCGAACCCCAGTCGCTTTATGACGATCACCTTTGGACATATACCCTTGGGAATGTTATGAAGCCCCATTACCCTTCCAGCTATGGGTTAAATAGTAACAATTAACACAATTGTTCTTAAAGAAGGATATATTCGGCATTAAATAACCCAAGAAGGTTGATATGCCATTAAAAACCAAAACAAACAATTCAAAAAAGGTAAATATATATATATATATATATATATGCTACCCTACCCCCGCAGGGTTGAGCTCTCTAGTGAATGAAGTAATCGTGTTGCCATTAGCGTTTATGCAAGACTTTTCATATATGAATTGAGCTCTCGGTAGCCGTTAAGCGAATGTATGTAAACAATAGTAATTGTGATTCATAACCGTTTAAAATTTACTTCGCTGCTGCTGGTTCCTTTGTGGCTGAGAGATAGAGTCTTGGATTGGCATTTGAGTCAACCGGGTTTCGATCCCTGCTACGGGAACCTAGTATGTCTTGCCACACTGATGAATTCTGATAGAACGAAACAGATCTGTCTGTGGATGACTATATATATATATATATGGAGAGAGAGAGAGAGAGAAATTGATCTAAAAAAAAAACTTACATCTATGAAATATAGTTATCAATTAAACCTTCTCCCGTGTCCAAAACCTTTTGATAAAAATATTTACCTAAATCATTTACTTCTTCCAAGCTTTGTCTGTATCAGTACTAGTGTATGGATGAATCACATGGACGCTAACAAAAAGCATGGGAGAAAAGGTAGAAGCAAACTACAAAAGAATGCTACGAGCTATCTAGAACAAATCCTTGAAGAAAAAGTGTCCGGAAAATACGCTGTCAGCCAAACTTGAATATGATAACATTTCTTTGTAATAAAATGGAGTAGCAACATTCTCGGTTTATTTAATGCCAAATCCATCCTATTAGAAGGACAGTAATGGTACAATTTACCAACCCCTCCGCTCGGGCAGGATATGACACAAGGACAGTAATGGTACTATTTAACCCATAAATCAGGGGATTAATGGGGATGATACATTTTCTGATGGTATTTACTAGAGTTCGAACAGGCGTATTATGACTCTGCAGTCCAGAGCGTTAACCATTACACCACGAGAACACCTCTATGATGATAATGATTTTCGTGTCTGAACTTACAATAGGAAAAAAAAATTTGGTACATCTTAATTAGCTATCTATAATACTGTCCCTTCACTGGCAAAATGTACTGATGTTGTTTTATTATAGGATTACTGTAAGATGATCGAATCATCTCAAATATGAAGAAGTCAAGTGTAGCAACTAGTGCTGTATAGCCATGACCACTATACATACACATATACTTATGCATGCAGAATCATAACAACCACACAATAAAGACGAGCGACACAGTTCTTTAGAAAAATATCTCTCACTTTATTGAAAGGGTTCGAAAGGGTTACTAAAGGTTTTACTGTGAGAGGGTTGAGTAAGAGACGGATCAGGACTGCAACATATTGACCCCCACTCCTATGGCCATAACAGCGTTTCTTTCCCGTTCTCCTGGGCTGCTCAACCGGGGGCCTAGAGGCCAAGCCTCTCTGGGTGCTGGTTCTCGGTACGCACCTTATCTCCAACTGCTCTGATCTCCAACTGATCAATCGGGGGCCTGAGGGCTCCCTCTGCTGGGTGCTGGTTTTTCTCTACTTCATCTTATCCCCAACTGGTCTGATCTCCAACTCATTGAACTTCATGTGCACCGAATTATATAATTGTTCGACGCACACCTTCTTCTTGTGGGTGTCACAAACCGCACTCATTCAACTCCTCCACGGTCAAGGTTATATCCTGATATTCCTCGACCGGATGCACCTGTTATTTACACAGGTGCATTACCTATTTTGACAGCATGGCCGTGGTCAATATGCAACACTAGGGACTGTGTTAATCATATACGAAAACGTCTTTTATTTCAGATGGTCTCCAATCTTGCTTTCTAACGCAAATACGAAGACAAGAAGATATTGTAAAATCTATGAATGAATCTCGCTCGTAGCTACAAAGAGACACCCATTCCCCACACCAACGAGACCAACATCTCAGCCAAGTTGTCGATTTGGGTTTCAAATCTCAACTATCTTCTCAACGTCCGGATGTTTGAATTTAAAATTATCTTTTCTTATATAATCTGTTATCTCATCATTCGATCATTAATTTGTAATTTTTACCCAGAAGACAAACACTTGATTTTTTTACATTCAACGTCCCGTCAATAAATATTTTTGCTTGAGGTGTCAAACCTTGTCAGCCCTTTGATACACAAAACAATCTGTCAAATCAACAATCTGCCAATTTCAGTTTCTTTTCCAAGTGCAAGCATACGAGCTTTGCGATGGAGTACACTTACACCATCGGTCTAATAAGTGGAGTGTTCGCCAATGGCCAGGGAGGCTGGGGATCAATCCCAGGTCGACTCATACCAAAGACTCAAAAAATAGTACTTGTTACGCCTTGCTTAACACTAATCTTTATTAGGTAAGCAAGAAAGGTTAAGTAGACAAATCAAAGAAAAGAAGTAGCGTCTTTCTGACACCCATGTGTAGTAGCTATTGAAAAAGGAGCTTTCAGGTCACCCTCTACTAACGTGACAAACATTACTTACTTACTTACTTACGTTGGAAATGAGAGTTTAAAAGCAAAAACATAGAGACGGTTGTATGATTTCGACCTGGAAAAGTGATGCTTGTTACAATTACGAAATGAGAAGAGTTTTATTTTTTCTTTTATGTGGTTATCAAGTTATACTTGTTCTGGTCTATAGTTCACTTTTGTCTTTTTCTATATCTCTGTCTTCTGCAAGCATTGCAACTACATATTTGATTGCATAACGACAGTGGGTGTCCACGCGGTGTAATGTTTAAAGCGATGACTGCGGAATTGTAGTAAGTCGCGCTGTTGTGTTTACTTTTGGACAAATACCCACGGGAAAGGTATGAACCTCCTTATCCTCCCAGCTATGGGTTAAATAGTATCACAACTGTTCCTATAACAAGGTGGCTTTGGAATTAGATAACCTCCAAAGGTTGATGTGTCATTAAACAAAGAAAACAAACCTATTCCTTCATATGAAAATTACCTACAAGCACTGTTCAATATCAGTGTATCTACAAAATTAAATATCTCGTTTAAAATGTCAATTTAATTTTTATTGCCTATATGATTACGAGTAAAATAAAGAAAAAATGAAGACTTCAGTTAGCAGGAAGAGGGTGAAGTGAAACGGTGAAGGATTTACTTTGAGACAGTTTAAAACAGAAATAAGAGGTCGCAGCTGTATTATTTTAAATTGATAATGCAAAGCTATGAATTATCTCAAGGTAAGAGTGTTTCTTTATCTGTCAAAAATGATATTAAGTGTAAAATATGGTGTAAAACCTCATATTTAGAAAAAATGACTGTGTGACGGTGAAAAAGAAATTAAAACAAACTGTTTTGCCTCCAGTATATATATATATATATATATATATATATATATATATATATATATATATATATATATATATATATATATATATATACTTAATTTTTTGTGGTTGTTCCAAAGAGAGAAAGAAATATTTTAAAATAAGTAGGTCCCCAAGGAAATTTGTTATTTTTAAAGGATTTTTCCATTTTGGTTTTGTTCTTATATACGTTTATGTTTCCAGCTAGTTGCTTTGTCAGCTAAGATATATAGCACAAGCCCTTGTTGATAGGGTACTCAATAAGACTTGAACTCACACGTGTTTGCAGTTGGAGTACCCAATTTACAAGGCCCTGTACTACATAGATTCTCAGACGAAAGCAACAAGCTGGAACCATACAAGTATGTAAGAAGAAAATAAATATATAAATCTTTAAAAAATACAAATCTCTTCGGGGATCTACTCATTTATATATATATATATATATGTATATATATATATATATATATATATATATAATTTACTGGTAATATCTATGTTTGGTTGTTCAAGTTTTTCTTATCTAACAATTTTTTATTGAGTTGTGTCGATAATAATACCTCAAACTTTATTTGGTTTGGTTTCTTTGTTTATTTGCATATCAACTTTCATGGGTTATTTAACGCTAAGGCGATCCTTAACAGCAATTATACTATCAAACCCATAGCTGGGGAGATACGGGAGTTCATACCTTTCCTAATCGTAATAATTTAAAAATGAACGTACTAGCGTGACTGGAGTTCGAGCTTGCTAATTTCAAAGCTGCAGGCGACAACTTTAGCCTTTAGACCAAAAGGACAGTTCCCATTCCTTCCTCTGAAGGTGAGATTTTTATTTTTATATAAACCTTTTTAATGCAGCCATATGTCTTCTAGTAAAATTAGGCCTTTCGTATTAACATTAGTGGTTGTAATGATTAAACAAGACTCATCGACATGATTAGGATTTCGTTAAGGGATCCATAGAAAGACTAATGAAAGTACGTTTAAGAGAAATCGATGCACATCTTTTATGATTCTGACAATCCGTCGAATCAGTGATGGATTACGTGCAGCGAATTAGGAGATAACACTATCGTTGGCAGATTTCAACGGCATTTGATACAATATATAGAGGAAAAATAGAGCAATGACTTCTAGCATATCCGTCACCAAAACAAGCTCTTACCTCTACTGTAAAAAAAATACTAAACGATGGTTCACTCACCCGATGGTTGCATTGATTACTTTGATATAGTTATTGCAGTTTTGCAACGGGATGCATTAACACAGTGTCTATTTACAATCTATCTTGATAACACAGTACAAAAGTCCGTTCATCTAATGAAAGAAAATGGTCTCATACAACAAAAGACAGTGTCTTTGCTATTATATTACTGAACTACCAAGATTTTAACGAAACGCTTCGAAAAAAAAACCTATATGTTTATTATACGAGTGTGCGGCGTGCTGTTTTGAAAAATAACTGAAAGCATCACGCCACAAAACTACAGCTGTGTGACCACTTCCTTCTTATCTCACAAACAATCCAAGTAAGACTAACAAGACATGGTGGACACTGGTGGAGATGTTAGGACGAATCAATCAGGGAAGTTCTCTCGTAAGTTCCCAATCACGGATACACCAGGTTTGGGCGACAAGCAAAGACTTACATTCATCAACTCTGTGTTGACACTAGAGGATATCAAGAGGACCTGGCAATAATAACATCCAGATAACGAATGGCAAGAAAGCGTGAGCCTCAAGAGAATCGATTGCTATCAGAATAACTTTTGATAATGATTATATGTATATATATATATACTACCAGGAAGATCATAATGTTCGTAGTCGAATAATTTAATTGTGCTGACGGAATTATTCCCGACTCCGGTTAAACTGGACTAAATAATACATGCACACACACACACACACACACACTCACACACACACACACACATATATATATATATATATATATATATAACATAAATCTCACATTGTTTTAGTGATAAAGCTCAATACACAAGATAGATCCCTAGATACCCAAATGTTCGGGAAGCGATTACGAACGATTATTTTAACCTAAAAACCGAATTTAAATTCTAATCCACGGAAAAAACATGTCGGTAAATATAATTTCATAACAAGCGTCAAAAGGGTTCCTTCATTAGCTATTAAAAATATTTTAGAAGGAACCTTCAAAAGCCATTAAATTATATTTTAGAATGACCTTTCTGAAACATTTAGACATATTCTAGAAGGATCCTTCAAAAGCCATTAAAACGTATTTTTATTATTTATTGTTTGATTACTATTAAGGACTTGTCATCACATCAAGATTTATTTCTTGCCGAGATGTTTAAAAGACACGTTCAAATTAACATTTTTTGTGTCGTTGATTCTCAAGGATTTTTCTTATTTTGCAGAAGTTCCTATCGAAAAGAGGAACAATTATTTATTAACCATATTTGAGACCCAACTAAATTCCTCCATTCGAGGACAGAGTAGACCTGAATAGAATTGCAACGAATGGATACTTCATACTCCCCAGATCTCTTGAACTGGATCCTTACCATCAGATGCAGTTTACTGACATATTCAGGAATTCTTTTTTGATAGTCAAGAATTTTGATTTATTTCTCACCTTTGCATTAATGTGTGTCGATTCATATCTCTTAAACCGTAATTATTGCTGCGTGACTCATAATTTTTTCAGTTGAAGTTTATGAGCATTTTCCGGTGACACTTCCACGATAATCATAGGCTAAAAACGATTATATATTTCTGGATTTAGATTCATTCGAGTATGACAAGGAGAAATTGGATTATTTTTCTAATATATCATTATTATATGTCTTACAGTCTGCACATTTTCTCGGTTTTAAAAGCGGACAACTTGTCTGGGATTGAGGGTTGGAATCTGTCAGATTAGACAAAAGCAGAATCTCACTTGGAGTTTTTGATATTACTAACACCAGAGAACTAGAGAAGAGATTAGAAAACGGTGTTTTAGAGACATGAAATGAAAAAGGGGACAACAGGAGAGAGAGAGAGAGAGAGAGAGAGAGAGAGAGAGAGAGAGAGAGAGAAAGAAAGTTAGAAAGAAAGCGGGCATCACAATCGATTTACTTGCTTTCTGAACATTGTCCTGTAAAGATATCCTGAATCTTCAAGAAAAAGGTAATAAAATAAAGACTGTAATGTGCTATATTGCCAAGAGATGTTGTGTTGGTTTCTCTTACCTTATCACTTGCTGTATATAGTTAGAAGAGATAATATCCTCATTCTGATGTCTATAGATTACTGAGTTCTATCCGAAGTACTTCTTACATGATAATTTATATCAAATTACGATTTAATAAAGTGACTGCTTCATAGATTGGTTGATTGATTTTTATGGCATGCCAATTTTTCAAGGCTTATTTCATGTCCGTGGTTACGGAATATCGTTCATCGCACTGTCATATTTTTGTTGGTTGATTAAGTTTTATGGCGTATCAACTTTTGGAGATTATTTAATTACAAAGGCAATAGTCTACCTCAGACCAAAGATAATTATTTCTTCAATATTTTACTTTATATTAAGGAGAATTATTCTTGCAATATCTTGGCAAAGATCAAAGAGAATTACTTCTCCAATACGTTAGTTATCAACATAGATAATTACTTCTAGACTATTTTATCTAATATCAAGGATAATTATTTCTGCAATACTTTACTTAAAATCAAAGGGAATTATTTCTGGGTTTGTTAAATGCAAAGAGTTTAGGGAATCATGCAAACTTACGTCTATATCCAAATGTTTGTATACTTCATGTTTAATATTCTTGTTCACTGTTATAAAATTTCTCTGTCTGTCTCTCTGTCTGCCTCTCTCTCTCTCTCTCTCTCTCTCTCTCTCTCTCTACATATACATTAGTGTGTGTGTGTGTGTGAGAGAGAGAGAGAGAGTGTGTGTGTGTTTGTTTATGTGTGTGAATTCAGGAATTATTGTCTTCGAATAGATATTGCCTTAATACGTAGTGCATACTCATATATGTATATATATATGTGTGTGTGTGTGTGTGTGTGCATGTCATGTGTGTTGATATAAATGACAATTGTGTCTTCTTTCCATTGTAAAATAGGAGTGCAAAGAATAACAATGATTTAAAGAGATCCTCGTTTTAAAATATTAAAAAAAGCAATAATCCACTTTTCAGGCAACAACAAATAGTAATTTAGGAAGCTCTTTGCTTCGATGTGGCACAAGGCCGAATGAATGGGGCACCCAATGAGACTCGAACTCACTCGTGTAGGTTTGCTATTCAAGCTTGCTAACCGTTCGGCAACAACAAATAACACACTCAAATATACACAAACAAGCACGCAATGTATGTATATATATATATATATATATATATATATGAACAAAAATATGATTTTTTGACGGAGTTTAACTGATCAAAATTCAGTACTTTCCTTCTCTTAGACTGGTTGCTATAGCAAAGTTAAAGACATCAACCTGTCCTGCTATTTAACTCTGGCGGGAGAATAATTAAATATATACCTTTCGCAAGAGAATTAGTGCTATGTGAAATGCAAACAGATTCGTCCAGGCTTTGAAGTCGGTACGTAATGTCAATTTCATATTCATATATGGGAAAATTCCTTCATTATCAAGAACCGGACACAAGAAAAATAACAAGATTTGAGAAATAAAATCAAGAATAATAACCAAAGTGTTCTCTCGTCTTTTGCAAAACTTGCTTGAATAATAACTTACTGCCTAAATATACTCTCTTTAATTTATATATATATATATACATATATATATATATATATAAATATAATATATATATATATATATATATATATGTGTGTGTGTGTGTGTGTGTGTGTGTGTGTGTGTGTGTGTGTGTCTTTGTACCCCTGTTATTAAAAAAGTTCAACGTATCATCCAGAAAGAAGAGTCGTAGCTGAAAATTTTATATGTGGCAACACGTTAGCAATATCTAATGAACTAGAAAAATTAATTCAGGTTTCTTTCAATTTCACTTTCTTCGTATATGAGGTCCATACCATTGTGATAGGTATGTTCGAAAAATCTAAAATCTGGGTGAGAATTACTTGTTTTTATAATCCTCACGTATATACCTGGTGCATTCAATAAGATTCCAGACTTTTTTGTTCAGGCATTTAAAATTTTTCGCAGGCTCTTGAAAATTCACTATGTTATTGCTATACATCTTATGAGATGACTGACCAATTTTTATGATTTCAGGTTCAAATGAACACCTACGGAAGGAAGTAGAATACACCCTATTAAAGCCTGATTGTCACAGCTGGTGAATTTCAAAAATGCAATCTGGACGTGCGGACACTTTAGAAGAACGATATGCAATAAAATTCTGTTTTAAAAATGGAAAAAATGACACAGAAAGGTATGGAATGATTCAGATTTGTTTTGGAGCATCTTGCATGAATCGAGCATCAGTTTATGAGTGGCGTAAGAGATTCAAGGAAGGAAGGAAGGGAGTCTGTGAGGGATGATGAGAGGTATGGGAGGAGTAAGGAAGTCAATACACCAGAGTTGATTGGCCAAATGTTTAGGGTTACTATGTTGAGGTTTTAAGGGAGTTCAGGAAGAGATTCATTCGGAAGAGGCCAGCACTCTTCAAATCGACTCAGTGGCATTTCTACCATTTCTACAAGAATGCAGTTGTGGACTGGTGCATTGTGCACCAGTCCACAACTGCATTCTTGTCACAGACTATTCGACCCAGATGGACATCAAGAAAGTTCGTCACCCCTCCCTATAGTCCAGACATTTACCCTGTAACTTTTGGTTAATCCCTAAGCTCACAGGCTGTCGTTATGAGACAATTGAGGAGATGAAATAGGCTTTGACGAAGGTCATTGACACGCTGACACAAGAGGGCCTCTATGGGGCCTTCCAGAAGTTGTTGGAACGGCACAAGTGCATTGAAGCTGGGAGAGATAACTTTGACTTTTACTATCAATAAAAATGCCAATCCGAAAAAAGTCTAGAAACATATTTTATGATCCTCGTATCTCTCTCTCTCTCTCTCTCTCTCTCTCTGTATATATATATATATATATATATGTGTGTGTGTGTGTGTGTGTGTGTTTTGTGAGTGCGTGTGTGTGCGTGTGTATGTGTTTATTTGTGTGTGAGAGAGAGAGAGAGAGATTGTGCCTGTATGTGCACGCGTGTGCACAATATTTTCAGCAACGAAATATAATAAACGGAAAAACAAGAAAGAAGTAAAGACACTGTGATTAAGTTCGTTTATATTTGGTTAGCGAATATTGATGCATTCTGCTTTTATTACTATTATTTGACATAGTTGAAAATATTGGAATAATGATTACCTCTTTTGTGCGTAGATCACTGTGAAGAATTTATTGATTATAAACAATTTTAGCTATGTAATTTTCTTTATCATATATATATATATATATATATATATATATATATATATATATATAAGCTGCCATTGAAATTATGTAGTATATATATTTGAATATTGCAACTGTAAAAATGTAAACATAGGATCGACTCAAGCTCCAAACAATAGTATTTCTTTAATAGAAGTAGTTTTAAATTTCTATAAATAAAAATAATTTTGAAAACATTTTTACGAATGTAGAAACGTTTCTTTAAATATATACCAAAGGAAAAAAGTCACATATAATTTCAAACCTACATTAAACATAGCTTAACCTCATACACACACATATACACAGACACATACTCAAACTCACACTCAGCGGTGCAGTCGTGAATAAACAGAACCAAACTTTACGCACAAACTTAAAAACGCCAACTTATGTACAGACTATTCCACATTTAATCCAGGAAGTAAGACAGAGAAAGAGAAAAACAACAACCCTGAAAATATACGTGGATACATAGATATAAATACTCACAAACTTACGCTCTCGTAAAAATATAAACAAAAATCTGCTGGGGCCAATGTTTTTTTACGAAAATTAACCCCAAGTAGGCACTCACAAACACAAATTCGGGAATTAAAAGTAACAACAACCCTATGAATACTATAAACTTATCTTCACTATAAAAAAACAGAAACAAAACACTGTCCCAACGATTATATACCTTATATAAAGTCGGAAACGTTTAGAGCAAAGTCATATAAGATATAATCTTATGTACCTTAATTATATAAAATAACAATATAAAGTACCACATTCAAACCCTTTTGCAGACCGATATATATATATATATATATATATATATATATATATATATATATATATATAAAATTAACTTACATCGCGAGTCGAAAATCTCCTACTAAAGTTTCACCTCAACAGATCTTCAGGGAGTCTCACAACGTGTGAGACTCCCTGATGATCCGTTGAGAGAGAGAGAGCAAGAGAATCTATGTTAGTCAATATTTCTTATCCACAAACTATTCGTGCAATTGATAGATTGTTGATCATGAAGATAACATTCATTCCCTCACTGCAACAAGGAGGTTTTAGGAGGAAAAACTCTTAGCGGACTGAGAACTGAAGAAGATCGTAACACCTGTAGCAAAGATTTTTCGCAAATAGTCAACAGGTTGAAAGGCCGAAAGATTCGTCATTCAATTTTCTGTTTCATTCTTTGGATGAAATTCTCTGGTTATTCTAAATGCATAAAAGGAGAGAAAAAAAAAAAACAATAACGGAAGACTCGAATTGCATCCACAACCGATTGTTCCTTTCACTCCAACAGATGCTCCTGCGTTTTTGTAACTTGGACAACCCTAGTCGTTTTCATGAAGTTTCCTGTCAAACCAAACAACTTTTGTAAATCCTTGTTCTCAACATCAATAACACTTTCTTACACACACACACACACACACACACACACACACATATATATATATATATATATATATATATACATTTTCTATCTTTTTCCCATCGTTAATAATTCATAAAATAACGTAGTTTCGGACCTTTCATAAGCCATCATGATTTTTTTTTTACAAGAGATATGATTGTTTTTATAGGTTTAGGCTGTTTGACGTTGGAAAATTTACATATACATATTGTTGGATTACACTGAAACGGTAATGACATAGAACGAATCTAAAACAATATTCTATCAACGGAAATAGAACATTAATCAATAGGAATGAAATATCTTAAACTTTTCCATCTATTTCACTTCCTATATAACTTATAAAAAAGGCTTTTGGACACTTCATATATATACATATATGTGTGTGTGTGTGTGTGTGCATGTGCGTGTTCGTGTGTGTGTGTGTGTATGTTTTAAAACTGATTGCTGGATATCAGTATTTTCAGGGGTTATTTGCTATTATGCTAACAAAGGAGGATTGTGTATACTAAGGTGAGGAAAACTGATAGTAAAAAAGAAAATACATTGCGATATGTACTATCTACCATTATCCTTATATTAAATCTACTCTCTATTTTTCTTATATATATATATATATATTTATATATATATATATATATACGTAGAGTGTTCAACAATGGTCTGGAAGACCGGGGTTCAATCCCAGATCGAGTCATACCAAAGAGGTAGAAATGGTACTTGATGCTGCCTTGCTTAACACTCAGCATTATAAGGTAAGGATCACAGGTAAAGTGAAGCAAACCAGGGAATTGAGAAGCGCCCTTGCCTACACCTCGGTGTAGTAGCTATTGAAATGATAGCTTTCGAGTCACCCTCGACTAAGGTCACCAACTTTACTTATATATATATATATATATATATATATATATATATATATATATATATATATATATATATACAATCCAGCTCCAAGTTAGCCGATGGTGGAAACGATTCTACTATCAGATTTTTTCTACAATATCCATGTAATGCAAAATTCAAAAGAGAGTTCAATATGAAATAATAATAAATTAAAGTACAGATCAAATAATTCCATTTAAGAAGAAAAACCTTTAAAAATCATTTGTACTTTTTGTTTGTTTATGAGTAATGTTGAAAGGTTTTACTTTATATATATATATATATATATATATATATATATATATGTATATGAATTTTTCAGAAAACATATAATTATGTAGATTAATATTTTCACCGATTCTTTTTCAAATGATCTAAATGTTTTGCACCATATGTAGAAAAATGGCATTTCTATAGCAGAAACGAAAATAAAACTATAAAGTATTTTGTTTTTTGAACACTTGCTATTAAAAATGTGATAATTTGAACGACAATTGATCTCGTCAAAAGATGATACTATCAGTGTAAATTTTCGAAAACATACACCTTAATACACCTCAATAATAAAGTTAGTGAGTTTTTGGTGACCATGTGCCTGACTTGTTCCTTTTCTGATGTGAACTTGTCATCAATCACTTCATCTTGACAGCCAAAACAATACATTATTGAGTAAGCCAGACTGATCTAAGCTTCATAATAATCTACCATGCAATCTTAATGAGGCACCTTTTTTTTATGGTATTGTCTTTTATTTAGTGTTTGAGACTATTGCTTAACGATTGTATAATCTTTTGTAAATATCAGAAGTGTATTCTTTGTATAGTAATTTACAAAGCTCTTTGCTTCGATGTGGCACAAGGCCGAATGAATTGGACACCCAATGAGAATCGAACTCACTCGTGTAGGTTTGCTAGTCAAGCTTGCTAACCGTTACACCACCAAAGGCACCCCAGTGTATTCTTTGTATAGCTCATTTACCTAATTGTACCCTTTTTAAATCCATAATCATTTGTAAGATTTACGGATAGGAGAGTAAGAAATTTATGGTTTTATTCTTAAATGGATCTAGAGATAAAATTGTCTATCAATGCCCTAAAATCGTTATTTAATAAAGGAAACTGTAAAATATGGGAGAAAGTAAAAGTAGATTAATTATAAGTCTTCTCTCTTAATATTCTAAAGAGAATTAACGAAAACCTGTATCATGGCTTTTGTGTTGAAATCGGGTAGATATGTTCTTTTAGAACATGTTTTTTTTATTTTTCTTTATTTAGTTTATTCCCAAATAAATATCAAACATCTAAATTAATTTCCGTTTTCAGAAATTTATTGATTTCTTGAAAATTTCAAATATCTGAAATTATTTCTGTTTTCTGAAATTTCTTGATTTCTCGAAGATTGTTTTATCTTACAGACTGATAAATAAGATAAACCATTAAGATGGTACGTTTAGTGTAAAAAAAATACATGCTATTGTGGTATATTATAATAGTACCTACAAAATAAATCACCAACAGTGGAATAAATTCAAATAATAATTCATTAGTGTCAGGTTAAAGTGTACCTGAAAGCCATTGTTTAAAATCCATAACTATTTTGGCCCAAATTATGAAACATATCTAAGCGTTATATTTTTTTATATATATAATCTATTTGGCTAAGTATAGATATTTGTAGATTCAAGTACGAAGGTCACTCAATTCAAGTGAATTGTGTTTATGGAGTTGAAAATATAAAGCGCAATTTACATTCACACCTTTTCAAGAGAGGGGTTGCTTCATATCTCAAAAGTCTGTGAGCATCACCTTATTTCCAGGCGGAAACACACGGAACGATTTCTTTAGTGGTGAATTAGTGAGTTTTCATTCTGTGAATTGTTTTTTCGTTCCAGGTTCGTAATGACAAACCCATGTTTCACTCATTTGTAAATACTTTTGGTTTAAAACATTTTTCTCCGAATACAACACACATTCTTCTGTACGATTCCTTTGGTTTATACTTCACAGATAGAATATAACAGATGAGAGACCCTATTCAATTCAGATATTCAAAGATATGTAATATTAGTTCTAAGTCTGTCTACATGAATTACAATGCAGAAATGTATCTATTCTATATAAAATATATTTACATACAAAATGAATATTCTAATATATTCATAATTGCATATCTAAATTTTTTAGATGAATCTTAATAATTGTTATGACTTAGAATATTCCGAATATTGATCTCATCTTTATTGTTACAATCACAAGATTTCGGTGGATATGTCCTTCGGCCTTCTTCAGGTGTTTCACGTCGAACTCCAGAACCCACAAAGAACATCGAACTAAACAGTTTATTTTATCCATGAACATATTCTGTTATCCATGAACAAGTGCAAGTGTTGATTTATAATAAGTATTCTTTGTTGATCTTACCTGTAGTTGGGATTGAACCTAGAACCTCCTTTTGATTTCACTCGGAAGCACATTGTACCCAAGCATGTAATCTACTGTGCTATGTGTTCTCGCCGGACTATCAAAACTCAATACTTAGGACTTATAAACCTAATATCTCCATCAACACATGAGCTATTTTTCTCTAGTATCAAATCAGTTGTTTTACTCTTGCTCATATCAGAATTGTTTATGCCGCCAACTAAAAGTATAGCTAGAAGAACATCAAAAGGTAGTATATTCGGAGAGAGGTAATAAAGTTGGTTTTATATAGCTGCTCCTTTATGGAAAGAAAATGGAAACCAACTGCCCTTGTGGAATCAAGTTCAAATAATTGACTGGGAAAACACTAGAGAATAAGACGTCTAAAAGAAGTAGCGTATATGTTGGGCTTCAGTGACCTGTTAAGTGCACCAAGTAGAAGATGAATACGATTTGGGAACGATTTATTAAAAAAGGCTCGATAAAATAAATCTAATCATAATGCTTCAGTTCAAGAGGTTTTGGCAGGGTGGAATATTCGTTCATTGCCATTAATACCTGGTTCCCTTAGCCAGGTGTTATAGTACCTGGTACGGCCCCATCTATAAGTCAAAAAGATATGTTTAAATATAATTTGTTTTTTAGAACAATGTGTACAATAAGAAACAACTCTTAAGAAACAACGACATAAAAACTATAGGCATGAATATAAAATAAACCTTTTTCTTTACATTTGGGAATAACATAACTCTTGTGATAAAACAATTAATAGATTAATAAATGTAATCGATAAATAAGTGTAACAGATTAAAAAAGATTAATCTGTTACATAATCATAATCCCTATTTGTATTATTATATTATCAAGGTTAATGTCTTCATTCAAAAACTATTATAATAAGCAATAAATTCCGGTTTTAAAAGACTAGAAAGTGTGGTTTCGAGAATCTATGAGACGCTTCGAATGTCCTTCTCTGATCGACTCCTAAAAAATATGTCCTACTCAACCCACACTTTCATTATTTTAACAAATCATTTGTATAATTGGCCTAGTCGGCTGGGGCTGCAAATTACACCGACTGCTTCTGTGCTGCGGGGTAAGACACTCCAACGAGTGTACTAGATATGACACTAAACAATCTGATAGGGAGGTTCCAGTAATTCTGGAGCTTTTGGGAATACGGATTATCCCTTCCTTAACATCGCTCTCAGGTTCACTTTGTACCTGATTGGGTCCTATATATAGGTCAAATAGATCCAAACTTTGTACTTATGCTGGACGGAATTGCTTGTAATGGAATTTTTTTTACATTTAAACTGCGTACTAATGCTAACCCGAACTGTTTGAAATAGAACTGTTTTTCACTAGGAAACTGTGTGCTTATGCCAAACTAATTTGTTTTAAATAGAACTGTTTATTTGTATAAAAATGTATTTGGCATTAAATAAGCAACAATGCTTGATACGCTATAGAACAGAATCCAACCAGAACAAACCATTTGTGTAGTCATTCGTAAATCTACAGATTATTTAATAGTCATCATTGTGACCAGTGGACAAGTATTATTTTCAATTAATCAAGCAATATTTTTTACTATTAAGACAACTACACCAATTTTGTAGAACAAAACGAATCAAAGGACAAGGTGACAATTTTTAAGCGTCAAGGACTTCTGCTCATCATTACAACAAATCGGAATCACTAATAGACACTCACACCACGAGAAAACAAAACAACACCTAATAGTTTGTCGATATCAATTCAATTTAGATAAAGATGTATTTTGAACAAGGCTGATATACAGCTGAGTTGCAAAAGAAGCAGAACCAATTTCCGAGAGAGAAGCTATTTATGTTTCTGACGTGTGTCTTCAAGTACAATGAACGAAAAGTAACGAAATAACCGGTGTTCTTAGCCGTCAGTACTTGTA
Source organism: Sepioteuthis lessoniana (assembly GCA_963585895.1). NCBI lineage: Eukaryota > Metazoa > Mollusca > Cephalopoda > Myopsida > Loliginidae > Sepioteuthis > Sepioteuthis lessoniana. Next base: position 45,058,207 of record OY757924.1, on the reverse strand, counting down.
TGACAGTTTCGTATCAAATTTGACAATAGCTTAGAGTAGTCACTTTTTTGTTGTTATATAACCAGTTTGTATGTGAAAATTGTCTTATTCTATTTATTTCTTTTCTAGTAGGTATTAAGATTATTGTTAACGGATTTCATAATGTTCACTATATATATATATATATATATATATATATATATATATATATTAGATTTTATATATATAATCAGTAGCATGGATGCTAATCTGCGTATTATATATATATATATATATATATATATATATATATATGAACTAATATATATTCCTTCATTATTATATAATATCTCTATAACAGATTGTCAGAACCTCAAATTATACTGCATTTGGTGTGCTAAGATCCCAATAAGTGAGACAGTGAAAATCATAAAATGTTGCAATATATATATATATATATATATATATATATATATATATATATATATATATATATTATGGAAGGATAATAGAATCGTAAAAAAATTTGCTGGAAAATTTATTTGTTCTCAACTTGTTATTATCATCATAAACAACAACAACAACAACAACAACAACAAAACAACGACAAAATCAATAACAGCAATAACACTAAGAATGATATCCCCATAGAAATTGGTTTTATCATCACATTTTTCTTTAATTCCGACACGCACACACACACACACACACACACGCGTGCGCTCGCGCATATATATATATATATGTGTGTGTGTGTGTGTGTGTGTGTCGGTGAGTAATTTGGATTGGTGTCCACGAGAAAATAAAGCTGTACAGACCTAGCAGTTTTTGGAATTTCAATTACAATGACGAGAAAATCCGCTCAAAACTTGCACTCTACATACGGAACCACTGGGCAGCTATTTCTATTTTATTAGATCTTATCAGCAGTATATACCGCGATCTCACCCAGTAGACTACGAACTAGCAAACACAGAACCGAAACTCTACCACAGAGCCAACGGTCCACATCACACGGAAGCGATGTCAAATTAACCAGTCAGAGCCATTTCGCGGCCAATGAACTTAAATGTGTTTTGTAATTTACATCCGTTTTTTTTTTTTATCGTGGACACGGTCACCTTCAGGGCCACTTCTTCCCGAGAGGATTGGAAACACGGATCTATTTCTTTACCATTGAGGTTACGATATTTACGCAGATGCCTATTTCCAATCCTGTTCCAATTTATCAATAGAACATATAGCATAATTATTTGAAAAATAATTGTTTTGCAATAGTGATGTAATAACTACAGACATTTACAAAATCAAAAACGTTCATAGCGTGTTTGCCAATGGCCCGAGAGACCGGGGTTTCATCCATGGCCGAGTCATACCAATGACTTAAAAATGTACTTGATACCTCCTTGATTAACACTCAGCATTACAAGGTATGTATTTTGGAGGTGCCCGTGGTGTAATGGTTATTGTCGTAGGAAATGGACACGGCGACACGAGTTCAAATCCTGGACGAGACTGATTGCATTTCACATAGCACTAATACCCTTGGGAAAGGTATGAATCCAATTATTCTCCCTCCAGCTATGGGTAAATAGTAAGACAGACTGGGTTTTTTAGCCTTGGTTAGGCAACTAGTCTAGGAGTAGGAAAACTCTGAATTCAAACGTCGCTTAAAAATTGACCTTGTGTCATATCCTGCCCGAGCGGAGGGGTTGGTGAATAGGATTACAAGGTATGTATCTAGGATAAAATTGTGCAATCCACCTCGGTGTAGTAGCTATTGAAAAAGGAGTATTCGGGTTGCTTTCGACTACGGTCGCAGACTTTAGTTTACTATGTACTAATAGATTTTCTGCGAGCCGAGTTGAAAAGTTGGACGAGGTGACTTGCATTTTATTTTGCGCTAATCTCCTTTAAAACCTCTTATTCCACTTCTATTTGCTGATAGTTGGAATTATTGGGTTATTTAGCCTTGGTAAACCAAAAAGTTCAAGAAAGGAAGAACTAAATTAAAGCAGTTTAATTCCACTTACAAATGCTATTTTATCATATCCTGCTTATGGCATTGTGCTACGGTAAATACATACATTCTTAAAATTCCTCAAGAAGCAAAAAAAAAAAAAAAAAAGGAACCGAAAAACAAACAAGCTGATCAATTCAGAAATTTTTCGTACATTTCAACATTCAAATGTTTGGTTTTAATTTATGATAAATGTAAGCGTAACATGAATTTTCTATTTTCAAATTATGACGTCTCATTTTTTTTCCGTAAAGCAGGAAAAAAAACTTACGAGAGAGGAAAAGAAGAAAATCATAATCCTCGTAAAATGATGACACCTCTGGTAAATCTTTATTTGGAGTTATCTGTCTTGGTCAGTCATCGAAACATACTAAAACTATACCATTAACACAATCGACAATTTCATACTGCACTTATCAAGGTGTAAATTCATCAGGAAATTTTTCAGTTTGAACGTTTCAGAATTGAATGTTTATGGCGCATATATAAATCTAATTATGTAATATTATTTTGTCTGTTTTACAACAGCAGAACACAAAAAATTGATTTTTTTATAATCTATTTTAAAGAAATAATTTCTGTTTACAGAAGGAACGTATTTTTTTACTGCTGTATGTAAAGATACAAGACAAATAACTATCAATTTGAATATGTAGGACAGTCTTAGTGAATTGATTTGTCAACCAGATTGTATGTCGATGACATATATGGCATATGAGCCACTTGGTTTTTAAAACGTGCTGTGTTCTTTCGTCATGAGCGAAGTCAGTGTTTTGGATTTGTTTTCTTGGAAACGATTCAGAAGGGGATGGTAGTTTATTGGGAGATTTCACAAAACAGCATGAAAGGTCCAAAAATAATAACAATAAGAATAATGGAAAGAATTGTAAAAATATTAAATAGCAGGTGAGGAAGCAAATGAAAACCATCGTGGGAAAAATAGTAATCTAAATTTGAACTGAACAACATTTACTAGAAAGATAGAAAAAAGATGTAAGACATTGTATCTGAAGGAAAAACAGAAGGGTAAAAAAGTGTGCAAGAAAGAAAGAAAGAAAGAAAGAAAGAAAAAACTATTCACAGACAAAATAGGAAACTAAATTTGTGTTGGTAAGAAAGACAGCAATGAAAGATAATGCGGCAATGGAAAACGCAACAGAAATAAATGAAGAAAGAAAGAAAGAAAGAAAGGGAAATCTAAACTATATGCTACAAAATAAGAAAACAGAGTGAATGGAGGAAAGACAAAAGAAAAGAAAACAAGAAAGCATACGTGAAAAAAAAAAGAAATAAATGTATTGACAGCAGTAGAAAGGAAAAGAAGTGGATAAAAGAAGAAATAAAAAAAATAAGTGTTTGTAAAAGAAAGAAAGACAACAGAAAGAATAAAAAAGGATAAATTAAAGAAGAAATGACGGAACAGAAGGAAAACTATCTTTAAAGAAGAAAAGGAAGAAAAAAAAGAAGCTAAGGGATATTAAAAGAATAAAAATGTACGAAGAAAGGAAGGAAAAATAAAAATGTAGGGAAAGAAAGAAAGAATAAAAGAATACATGTAAGAATAGAACCAAGAAAGAGACAATATATTTAAAGAATAAAAGGAAAAAACAACCTAACAGATATTCAAAAAACAAAAAATGTACAGTGAAAGAAAGAAAAAAGGAAAATATAGGAAAAGAAAAAAAGAAAGGAACAAACAAACAAATTAAATAAATAAACAAACAAATGAATAAAGAAAGAAAGAAATAAGGAAATAGAGAAATAAAGAAAGAAAGAA
>OY757924.1:45024452-45049452 GCA_963585895.1 Sepioteuthis lessoniana | reverse complement strand
GCCACAAGAAAGACGTTTTATCAGATATCACGTTAAATGACTATAGCTTTGCTTTGTTTTATGTAATTAGCTACTCCTTTTTTTTTTTTTTGGAAAAATTTATCTAAAAAAGTCATTCATTACAAAATGATTCACTTTATTAAATGAAAGGGTTACTTGAATGACTTTGACATTAAATAACCCAGCAAAGGTTACCAACCAACCAACCAACCAACCAACCAACGCATTCTTGGAAGGTGACATAGCGGATACCAAAAAGTGACGGTTTTTCAATTGACGATGTTCAAAGGCGCAATACTATAGCATCAAATTACATATGCGAAAGGTCTACCTTTTCAACTGCAGTTTTCATCATTTACTTGACGTACTTCAGATTGTAGAATAGAGAGCTGACAAAGATATTTTCAAGAACACATTTTTTTTCATCTTCTTTTCTCATGATTTAGGAGATGTCACTGAGTGACCTAACGTCATATGTAATTTATTTCGCTGAACTGAAATTTAGACTAGAAAAATGGCATAGAGGTGAATTTGACTTTAGTAGAAATGTCGTAAAACGAGTTATATTTTATCACTGTTTATTTATTAAGTACAAAGGAGGGCGATTTTTAAAAATAGAAGTAAGAAATGAGTCGCTGAAAAAACTAAATGTAAAGACAAGAGAAAATACGGTAAACAAATGAATAACGATTAATTTAAATTTAAAAGGCGGGGAAAGATGTATAGGGAATAAAATGAAATGAAGCAAACATAAAAAGAATCAGCATGCGGAAATTGGTTTGTTATAAAGCACTTGGTAGATTCAAAAGGCATTAATAATAGAAGAATACTGAAAAAAATATTTAAAAAAAGAAATAATGAATTAAAGCAGCTGGTGCGTTTAGTAAAGTATTTATGAGACAAAAGATTTAAGTTCGAACTATACCTAGGGCCTATCATTTATTATTTTGGTTTTGCGGTATTTCTTCTTTGTCTTAAAGGGACTTAATGGATTGTATAAGTTAAGGTAACTAGAAAATCAAAATGAATAAAAAAAAAATTTACAGAGAGAAAACATTTATGACTGACTTCCTTTTATCTAAAATCAAAATTCTTAATGAAAACTCATTTAAAAGAACCAAAAAAGATAGATAGATAGATTGATAGATAGATAGATTGATTGATATATAGATCGATTTATTGATAGATATATAGATAGATAGATAGATAGTGTTACGAATGCCAGGCATTCTCAAGGCACAGTTAAAACAAACACACTTCTGGGACTCCGATGTACGAGCACCTAAAACGTCTAGTATATTATAAAACGGTCACGTCTAAAGAAAGAAAGTAGATATCCATTCGGCTAAGCCTCGTTCTACGAGGGATGAAGAAGACGAACGCAACCAAAGGTTAGAATAAGAAAAAAAGAGTAATATTAAAAAAAAGAATGTTGACGACAACATAAAAGGTGGAAGGTCCTGTCAACAAGAAGGTAATTTTTTGTGAGGAACAGAACATGCAAAACATAAGTTTTATTTTGAAAGTTCATTGGAGAGAGAGAGAGAGAGAGAGAGAGAGAGACTCGACATGTGGGACTTATCTCTCTAGACAGAGCTGGCAGTCTGTACTTGGTGTCCTCGTTTTTGTGTTTCCTCTCTGCTGGGTATCAACCACCTTTTTCAACACAATGAACTAGTCCATCTGCCATATATAGCAGTAGCTACTAATACCAGTGCAGTGTAGAAGGGGAGGAGCAACTCCTTATAGGAATAGTATTAGAGCGTTGGAAACTGGAGATCGCACTAGATCACCTTACTTGCTACCGTAATAACGGAAGCCAATACTTTCGTTGGACTATATGTTTATTCTGTATTCACTAATCCTATGTTCTTGTGTACTAATAGTCTCTCTATTGTATATACTTTTTTCCCGAGAATATATCTCTATTTCCTCTCATATCGTGGTTTGTCCTTTATTTAATATTACAGGCGTTCACTAACCAGAACGCAACACTCTCATGCATTTTTCAGAGGGTATTATGTAGATTCTTCCATCCTCCAATACAAAGATTTATCCACAACAGTTATTTTTGTGTGTCGAGGGTAGGCTGGCTTTTCTTCTGGGCTGAACGTAAAAGCCTATCTGCCGACTTCAGTACGTCTTCATGTTACCACAGTCACTTTCTTCCCTTATTTTCTATTCTGCGTTCTCTCCATGACACTTTCAGTCGGCAAATATTTTTAACTTGGGGATTTTTATATTGCTATGGCTTGGATTTCGGGATTATCCAGCGTTCATCTCCTCACTTTGTTTTTCCCTTATTGTTCTCATAGCCTTTCTCTCTGTCTCTCTGTCTCTCTCTCCGTCTCTATAACAATTATCATTAGTTAGTTCTCTCTTTATCTATCTATCTATCTTTCTCTCTCTATCTCTCTTTCTCTCTCTCTCTCTCTCTCTTTCTCCCTCTTCTCTTTAATTTTCTCTTTTTCTCTCTCTCCGTAACAATATATGGATGAAGTTTAACAGCATGTCAAACCGTTTAGAGTCATGTACTACCAAGAGATTAGGAGATCACGTTCATTATATGTTGCTAATGATATTTTCGTTGCAGTAGCAGATTTTTTAGCATATGGTCTTATCGAATATAAATCATTTTAAACAAATCTATTTAACTCATAAATAGTCACCATATTATGCACCATCACTCTATGTCAAGAGGGACTTAAGAAAAGTGACAATGAGAAGGGTACTCCACACAGAAAAAATCTCAATAAATTGAGCCTTGGTGGACGGGTTTTACATCTAAACTGGGAATCAGAATATTATATGTCTCACAGATAGAAATATCTACTCGTATAATGACGTAACTGTACAAGTTAATTAAGATAAAATAATTTTAAAACAATTACCATGAATGAAACAAAACAAAATAAACAAAGCAAAAACCGAATAAAACTTAATGGAAGACAATCCTTCATCTAAAATACTTGGAATACTATAAAGAATCTTTTTTTAGGAAATTGGAAAAAGGAATGAAGTGAGCTCGATAGCTTGCTTTCTAGCTTCTTTTCAATCTATCTATCTATCTATCTAGATAGATAGATAGATATATAGATAGATAGATTGATTGATAGATCGATTGAGTACAAATAAGTGGGAGATACACACACACACACACACACACACACACACACACACACAACAACACAAAGAGAAAGAGTGACCAAAAAAATAAAACACAATATATCTCGGCAAAAGAAACTAAAAAATTAAAATAAATGAAAAAATGAATAAAAAAATTATATTTGACAATCCTTCAACTTGAATTAAAATACTTGACAGAAAAAAAAACTGTAGAGCACAATAAGTATGAATTTTTAAACACACACGCACACACACGCACACCCATATATATATATATATATGTGTGTGTGTGTGTGTGTGTGTGTTTGAATATATATATATATAGAGAGAGAGAGAGAATGATAGGGAAAAAGATGGAGACAGAGAAAGACAGATTGACCGACAGACAGAATAGTGTGAGAGTCAGAAAACGAAAGAGAAGGAGTATGTGTGTATGAGAGAGACAGAGACAGAGGGAATAAGGAAGTGCTAAGTCAAGTAAGAAGAAACACTTGAAGGCAAATTCGAGTCATGCAAAATCTTAGTACAGATGAGGTTTCCTTGCCAAGCCAAAGAAATTGTCAGAAGATGATATCGCTTGCTTCAAGTTTTGAAAGAAATTACTATTTATTTTTCTTTTTTTATAATATATATATATATATATATGTGTGTGTGTGTGTGTGTGTGTGTGTGTGTGTCTGTGTGTGTATGTGTGTGTATTTGTGCGCACGTGTGTAATTACCAAACCGCTCCACAGAAGCAGGATGCCACAGAAGGACTATTTTTAGGCGAAATTTAACAGGTTTGAATTCAGAGTTTTTCTTCTAGACCAGTTTTAAAACCAAAGTCAAAGAGATCAGTCTGCCCTACAATTTACATCTTGCTGACGGGAAAATAAATAAATATATTTGAACTCGGGTCACTGTGCCCATTTTCAAAGATGATAACAATTAAACCACGGGCAGCTCTTTCTCTCTCTCACTCACTCTCTCTCTCTCTATATATATATATCAAAGACCACAAACCAAACTTCACTACCTATCCGACATATGGATTAATTCACCCCTCAACATCCGAAATAGGAAAAATCAGCAGGCACATACTGGATAATATAAACACACAACTCAGAAACAAACAAGAATATCAAGGCTGTCACCAACTGGTTCACATCTATACCCAACAAGAACAACTCAGCCTTCATCCAGTTCGATATCACAAACTCCTACCCCTCCATCACCGAACACGCACTTGACAGAGTCCTAGAATGAGCAGCCCACAATATGATATCAGGATCATCAAGCACTGCCGCAAATCACTCCTCTTCCATGAAGGCAAACCATGGATAATGAAACTCAATAACCATATGTTCGACGTAACCATGGGTAGCTTCGATGGGTCAAAGGTGTGCGAGCTGGTCGGTACTCTAATTCTATCCCAACTATCAAACATAATCAACAACACCGATATGGGACTACACAGAGACGATGGTCTAATCCTCATTAGTAACCCTAATGGACCCAAACTAGGCAGCTACAGGAAAAAGATACCCAACGCACTGAAACTGCTGGGTTTTAAGATCTCCGTATACACAAACCTAAAAATAGTAAATTTCTTGGACGTAACACCAAACTTATGTAAAGGCACATACGAACCTTACAAAAAAGATAATGACTCACCAATCTATATACACACTTCTTCAAACCACCATCCCTTAATTACCAAACAAATCCCAAAATCTATCAGCCGTAGACTATCCAGCAACTCCTCTAACATTGGTGTTTTTAACAAACACAAGCACATATATGACAAAGCATTAAAACACAGCGGTTATTGAGAAGCACTAGAATTCATACCTCCCAAAGACAAATCTAAGCACAGAAGTAGGAATATTATTTGGTTTAACCCACCATACAATAAATACATAATATCTAATATAGGTAGGGACTTCCTAAACTTAATCTCCAAGCACTTCCTCAATAATAGCCCCCTTGCTAAAATCTTTAACAGAAACAACATCTAGGTTAGCTACAGTTGCACAAACAACATGTCATAAATAATAAAAAAAAATACAACAAAAAATCGCATCCATCAACAATATATCACACCCCTCCAACCAATGAAATTGTTGTGTCAAATTCACATGCTCCCGATCAGAAAAAATGCCAGTATAAAAACGTCATTTACAAAGCCAGGGTAAAAACAAACAACTCCGTGAAACATTATATCGGTGCAACGGAAGGCACTATAAAACAGAGAATTTTCGACCATAAGCTTCCTTTTAAAAACAGAAACAACACATCTAATACCTCCTTATCTTAGTACATATACCACCTAAAAGACACAAACATCCCTCCTACAACAACCTGGCAGATACTAAAACAAGCACCTGTCTAAAACAAAACATCAAAAATGCCTTATTTCCTCCACAAAAAATTAGGCATCATAACCTACCCATCACAAAACACCCTACTAAATAAAAAAATCTGAAATACTTTCAAAATATTGGCACGAGAAAAAATTCATTCTCTCACACTTCGATCCATACACATAACCCATGTAACACCTCAAATATATAAAAACAATCCTGAAGCACCGTAAATACCATTTTCGATCAACAACCATCACACCTGCCACACAATACATGTACCATCTTTCTCTATCAACTCACATACTCTTCTCCACGCGCCTCTACTATCTGTTACTTTTACGTTTTTATGATCATAAAGAATAGGCCCTAATACTCTACCTTCATCTCATCTACCACGTACATTCTACCCTTTTCTACTATAGCGTATATATCACACAACATTAACACAAAATATATAACAATTAAAAATAACCATCCCAACTATAACCCATACCTCGCAAACCCACCATCTATCCACTTAATCAAATTTCTTAAATCTATAATGACAACACTTTGTTCTTCAGTCATAATCATCATCGTACATAGAGTAACTATTATTGTAACCCCTTTATTATTTTCTTTACGCACGTACTATTAAAGAGAACTAAAGTATATATAAAATTTACGCAACATTTCATCAATTTATTATTATATCCTAGCCCAATTCCCTTCCCCAAATACAATACCAACATTGTACAATATTATATTGCAATACAATATACCCCTACTTATACATCAAAAATGCCTTATTTCCTCCACGAAAAATTGGTCTACCATAATATAACCGTTTAAATGCACTTACAAAAAAAAATCTTTATTCATTTGCCTCGACATGCAATGGTGCTGTTTTGTTCCTTAGCTACAGTCACCTACAAATACAGAAATAAGATAATGAAGCAAAAATTAATATACACCTACGAATTTATGTCCGGCTAAAGCAGTGCACTGCGTTTGTGCCTTCACTTAAACAAACCCATGCATACTCTCATTGATACGCAACTATAACCCTCACAAGCATACGCACACACCCATACATGTTCGAACATTCACACATTTACAATCAAACGTAAAGATTCCTACAAAATCCCAACGGTTTTTTGACTGTATTTTTCCGATTTTCGATTCATTTCATTTTGTTAACTGCCTGATAATTTTTGTTTTGCAAAAATCTCCATGAAACACAGGGGTCGCACTTAAATTCCATGAATTCAATATATATATATATATATTATTATTATTATTATTATATAATACCTCTGTCCTAGATATTGAGGACTCTCCATATTATATTGCACTTGGTTCGATAAAAACCCACAAAGTGATTTAGTGACAACCAACACTATTATAATATATATATATATATATATATATATATATATATATATATATATATATATATATATATATATATATGGAGAAAAATGTAAAAAAATTATATATATGCCTACCACCCTCTCTACACGCAGAATGTGACATATGGTCAATTTTTTTAGTTCTTGTAACAGGTTTGCATCCAAAGATAGGGCTTCACTTAGACAAGTTTCAGTACCAAAGTTAAAGAGTCCAGTCTACTTTGCTGTTTACCTATATAGGGTGGGGTGAGAATAGTTGGACTCATACAATACCCAAGAGTATAAGCGCCATGTGAAATCTAAACAACCTCATCCAGTGTTTGAATTCGGGCCACCGTGTCCATTTTACAGGGATATCCTGATCGTAATATAGACCTACGCTTAATCGTAACGTTTTTATTACAAAGAAAACATAGCTATCAATTTGATTGATTCAGTTCTGGTATAAAATTGAATTTATACAGAAGATGGTGCTGCGTCATAAGCCCAACCACGGGGGAATTTTGCACATTTCAAAATTGAAGGTCAGGTAATTTTGCTTGAGGGTTTCTGATACGTGATGCAAACAATTGTTGACTAAAAAGACATTCAGAAGAAGAAAAAATACACAAATGTTGATAGAGAAAAGAATCTGCAAAACAGCTCACGAAAAAAAAAAATTAAAGTGGGAGAAAAAAGTAAGAGAAAGAATTCCGAAACGCGAACAAGAATTCGGATTCGGCTACATCAAGTAAAGAAAAAAAAATGATAAAAATAAACAAATCAAAATAAATGTCATGAAATGAAAAACAAGCAATAAAATTTAAAGGGAGACAACTCTGAAAGACTGACAATCGAGATTCGCGCCACTGCGCACTTGTAACGCCTCGATTCTTAGAAAGAAATAAGTTGACATGAAAAGCAGCTTTGTGATGGCATTACGTTAATTCTGCCAGGCAGATACTTCCTCTGGATTTCTCAAGACTGGGATAAAACTTTCAGTAGATTATATTATTATTATTATTATTATTATTATTATAATTATTATTATTTAAAAATATGTTTTTTACTCCTTGGGAATTTAACCACCAGGACTATATGATGATTTTTCACTGGAGTCTAAGTGGCAGCAAGTCACCTGATGTCAACACGACTCTTCTGATTACCTTAACCGATAATATTAGAGCTATGGTTTGGTTGGTTTCAATTCATCCTCAAATGTATACTTACCCAGACTTTTTTTTCCAGGTTTTTGGATACCATTCCAAGGGCTCTAACAACGATTGGTTTTCCAGCCCCTCATGTTCTGCAACATGTTGCTCTCTAGCAAGTTCAGGTAATCACTAGTTATTTGCTTTCCATAAATTTAAACATTGTGATCTGTTGAAGTAGAGAAGTTTACTTGGTGACATGTTTATTTCTGTATGTTAATCAAAACTAAGTCTGGTCTTCGTGCTACGACAATCAATAAAAGTAGATAATTTATCATCATAATTATTCTGGCATAAACTTTATTTCCAATGTCCTGGCTGCGAATAAAAACAATGTGAATTTGATAGCTTTTATATATCACATCAAACTTGGCTTTAATTTAGGTTATGCTGTTTGCAAAAGTCAGGACACTGACGTAAAAAAATGTTAACCAACCAGGCTTCCAGAAACTGGTGGGTAAGTCCCAGTGTTGTAGTGGCTAACATACGGACCTCTGACAACATAGCGAGTTAGAACTTTAGTTGCACAATCATATTTCTTTTAGAACTAATATGCATGAGAAAGGTGGGATTTACTTCATCCCCTGGCTAAAGGTTAAATAGTGCCACTAAAGTTCTTCAAGGATGACACTGGCATAAGTTGATATGCTAATAAAAAAAGAAAACAAGCCAAACCAAAACTAGTTTCAGCATTCATAATATGTTGGTATATCCCTTAAAACAAAATACAGAACTTCACGAATATCAGTTTTCAATTGTCCTGTCTTAAAACGCAAGGTACATAAGAACACGATCATCAGCACTCATAAAAATCCAGTGGAAACATCCATTGTAAGGTATGCTACTTAAGGCATTTGCTTATCTTCAAAAAGTTTAATGGATTTCACACCAGTTTTTCCATGAAGATACTCAGAAAGAATACTTTTGATCTACCTTAATATTTGGATATAAATGAGAAACGTGTTTGTCGTTAACCTGATTTAAACTTTATCTATCCCAGCTTTTCAGATTTAATTTGACTATTAAAAATACTTTCCCATTCTTTCTGTTATAGCTAATTCACCTGCAAGTGCTATGTCAGTGATGATTAATTGTCGGATGGGGGAGGAAAAACACAACTCGACTTGAGCTCGTTGATTTGTTCTTTCCGAACCAATTTCTTCTTAAGAAACAGAAGGAAAAGGTTAGCAGTCTGAACGTACTGGCCAATTTGAACTTCATTTCAGATTCGATTCTTCTCGCATCTTTGATTCGTTCCTCGGTCTCCATGCACGCATAGAGACATTCTCAAGAAATCCGGCGTTTTATATTGGTCTTGACGGAATAACCCACTCCCACTTCTCCCTCGGGTGGAGGATATAATCCTTCATGCCTCTGTTTCCACATGGCTGATCAATGATCACCTGAGCAAAACCCAGTTTGAGGTGTTAAATGAACCGTATTTTTTTTACATCTAGCCTACTGGATGAGATATTGAACTTAGTCAATTCGTATTTCTTCCAGCTGTTTGCATATTTTTCGATAACTTATGTATTCGCACTCTGGTACAGTTTGCTTAAAATGTTCCTCTGTCTTGTTTTAGTATTTTTTGACTTAAACGATCTCTTATTTGACTCGAAGCCTGTATCTTTTTCCCGAGATCTAGATTAGCTGTGTAAAGCTGCCATTTATATTTTCCTCTGAATAATCGTTTTAACAAAATTCAACAAAACTACCTACTGCGATGGGAATTGTCACTTTTTGTACTTGATAAATGTCAGAAGAGTTGCACACTGTATCATATAAATACATTCAAATTCACAAGAATAATTTAAACTTATAAGCAGGGTGTATAAAGATCAAAATGAAAACATATTTTCTCGAGTGATTAATATCTTTTCAGTGAGGTATAAAGAAAGTGTGACTTTTTGAAATGATCAATAGTTTCAATAATTATAGAAATATTTCTTTTTTTTTCAATTTACTAAATTGTACTGATTTCTCCTGGTGATTCTTCAAACAAGATTCGCTTATTTTGAACGTGTGCCTCTTAGTCATAATCGGTGAGTGTTAAAGATGCCTTTCTTATAATTGTCGCATGGATTCTAGCAATGACAGTGGCAGTGACAGTCTGTTTTCGATAAAGACATGCGAATAGAAATGTGTCTTTGGCTGAATTCTATTTATTTAATAGATGTAACCGTAACAAATTCATGGACTTTGGAGATTCTTACGTTGATCAAGATACCTCATGGAATGTGAGAAAATGAGGAGTATTTTTCAACAAAGCCCTCTTCTCTTTTAGAGTTGCAGTGATTGGATACCAATGGTCAAAAGAATACTCAGCTGTAGATATGACGTCATTATTTAACATTTTCAGCTCACCCACGTATTTTTGCGCAATTTTTTTAGTTCGGTTTGGTTTGGTTTGATTTTATGACATATCAACCAGTGTAGGTTATTTAATTTAATTTTAAAGCACGTGTTTAGTTCTATTCGACCTATAGATAGGATTCTATCTAGTGCTACCACTCCATACAGATGTAACATAGCCAGATATATGGCTGTGTGAAACGTACATAGAATGTTCATATATATAACATAGGAATCCCGAAACACAAAAAAAAACAAACACTGACGACTTCTTAGTTCAGGTACGAAACTTTTTATTACCTTTGATTTAAAAGGTTTTTCGACATAAGGTGAGAGATACACCTCCCTTTTCCCTCTGTCACCCCACCCCTGCTCACGTGAGCACCCTGCCGCAAGGCCACGACGAGGAAGCGAAAGTCAACCTTCTTCTTCCGAGGCAAGATCTCAACTAACTGACTTTTCTCAAATCTCATCCCACGCTTCCGGTGCGTGACGTCACTCATATCCCTGATCACGTCCTCTGTCTGGGATTTGTATTGTGACATCTCTGAATGACACGTCCGCTCCGCACGCGCGTTAACACCTGCGCTCATGTTGCACCTAACTAACCCATGCACTGAGCCGAAAGGTTCACAGCCTTACTAAAGCGAAAGGCAAGATATATAAAATGAAATCCCTCGGCCATTATATTACACAGAGAGGGCAATAAAGGGTTACTTCGCATTCCCTAAAGTTCAAACAATTCCGGAGCCTCACTATCAGTTGGTTTTGTATCATATCCAGGACACTTGCTGTGGGAGTCTTTCCCCTCTGCTGAGATGCAGTCAGTGTATTCTACAATCGCAGCTGACTAGGAAATTTTTGTTTTTCTTTTTGTTTTAGGTCTATTTTACTTTTAATAGATATTACCCTATAAGAATTTGTATATATATTTTAAATGTTTAAAAGTCTAACATTATAAGTTAATTCTCCGAACGGTGAAAAGCTGGATAAATTTCTTGATGATGCCATAGAGTTGAAAAACTTTAAAACATAATGTTTAAAGTGAAATTGAAAGAGATTGAAGTAAGGAAATTTAAAGAGATGTCTAAAAATTAGGTTGGCAACATATTTCTTAGACAGGAAAGCATTCTCCACACAAAAAATTCCAATTTAGACTCAATGCATCACGGAAATAAAAACAGTTCTGTGTTGACGGAAAATAGCCTCTCAGAAAAATCGTGTCAAGTGAATGAAAAGTTGACGTCTGCTTATTCATACAAATGAAGTTTTTTTAACAGCTTTATTTCACTTTCTTTAAACTAACAGCAATCATTTGAATTTCGTTCGTTAATTTTAGAATTTGTAAGAATTTAAAAATTTAAGTGGACAGCTGCGTTGTAAAATTTAATACAAATTCCAAAACAAATGTCTAGATCTAATGTTCATATTTTACTAGGAAGTTATTCATGTGTTTGATGTATGATGTGTTTGATATATATATATATATATATATATATATATATATATATATATATATATATTACATCTTAGTTGAGAAAAGGTTATATTTCGAAGCATTAGTTGGTAGTACCATGGTAGAAGCGATACGTAATCTGTTTAGCGGGATGTATCTATCTATCTATCTATGTGTGTGTGTGTGTGTGTGTGTGGCAGCATAACATATACATCATATTGTGATATTTATTAAATCAATACACTTAAAATACACTTAGAGAACAAAGCCACAAGCATTCAAGTAGTTAATTATGATTTTGTGGGATCTAAGATTACTCTGAACGTTGTCGTTTAATCAACTAAATTCATTATATTGCAAGAATAACAATGAGACACTAAATACTCATTGAATTCCTCCTGAATAAAAGCACCATTAAGAGCTTGTAAACGGGTACCTAATAGCTTCACGAATCATCTATTATTATAATAAGATTGTCTCTCCTGTCAACAGTAGCTTTCAAATAACACTTCTCGTCGAGTTCCCTGCATTTTCTTCTGTATAATTACATGTCAAAACATTCTTGTTATGCGGATACTTTTAATTCTCTAATAACAAACCTTTTGACGATTATACCTGTGTCTTTAGAAAAGTAGAGAATGCTCCATTAATAATAGGCCTCTAAAAGTTTCCATGACACTCTCTTTCATTTATCCTAACTCCTAAATGTGTTTTTCTATTCCATATATTTCGTTTTTGTTTGTATTTTGTTGCAGCATCTAATAATTAGAATTATTCTCTGAGTATGTTGGTCAAATGATTCTGATTCTGACGTTGTCAACGTCGATGATGGGGATAAATTGTTCAACTCGTGGGTGAGAGAAACACACGCAAAAAAAACAAACTTAAACACAAAACCTCAAACTTAACTCAACTGTTGGGGCTTCTGTTATTTATTCTCTTCGTACGATTACGGAGGTCTCACGACACGTGGAAACTGATGAGGAACTAAATATTTAGGAAATATACGCAGATCCTCTTTTTCCTTCGAATTAGCAGTTCTCGGATTTTATGATTTGGTTTCTCTCTTAGTTCAAACTACAGCTTCTGTTGCACGTGTCCTCACTCTCGGACGTGTGGATTGAATGCTTGACTCGCTATTTATATCTATTAGACGAATGATGGAGTCTAATGATTTCGTTAACAATCGGTAATTATAGTATCATGGCGTGGTCAAAGATAAAGCATATTCTGTTATATTCACGACTGTGGCCTGAAAAGTTCATCAGCTGAAATTTTCAAATGATGACTTAATATCTTCTGTTGATAATCTTTAATAAAATTTAGATTCCAAACACTGCAACATCGATTGAAGAAGTGTGTGGATCGGAAGGGGATTGATGCTGAAAAATAAACCTAATTTTCTGAAATTCCCAGCAAATATCTTTGTCAACCAATAAACTTAGTAGACATTTAATTTTGTCCAATCCTGTTCACTTGCAATCGCTATCTTGTTTTAATAATCGTCGATTTGTCAAGGGCGATCACTTCAATTTATCACACGTTTAGATCATTACATGAGGATGAGCTTCAATTCAAAGATATTGCTAAGTGGGGAATCACATTTTTGCTACCATAATTTATGGAACTACCTTCAGCCAGAGTGGTCATACTTGTTAAGGTATCATCTATGGCTGAAATAAATGTGTTTGAGATAATTTTTAACTTTCTTAATATACTTGATTTTAAAAGATAAATATTTTAATCCATAATTGAATTATTGTAAACTTTATGAACACTTTTACACTTCAAACATTAATATTGCAAAAACATTGACGTATTTCCATGTTTAATTGACTTATTAATGAATAACGTAAAATGACTGCAAGGCCGCAAAACTAACAAACTACATTTATAGTGTACAATTTGCTAGGCAAGTCAAAGAGATCAGTACTAATATGTTTTCTTCATCCCCATATCTGCTATCTAGAATTGTCCCAAGTCCATATCTTGAATCTTAAGTAGACGCTTCTTGCGTAGCGGTTATCTTTATAGATAACTGAATTTAAATTTTGGCCAAAGAGGGAGTCCTTGTGGCGAAGGGGTTAACACACTGGATTGCAACATTGTAGAAAGACAGTTCGAACACAAGTCTCACTACTACGCTTTCTTTCAAATTAATAGTCTTGGAAAAGATATGAAACTCCATTACAGTACAACTACTCTTTCGACAAGAACGGTATTGATTTTCAATAACCCACAAAAATTGATGTGGCATTAAATAAAAAAACCAAATCAAACTCCTCAACATGGTTGTTTGTGTTTCCATTTGCACTAACATACTTGAGAAAGTCCTGTTCCAACTCTTCTCTTAGCAAAGGGTAAGTAGTAAGGTAAGTAAAGATGGTGACCTAAGTCGAGGGTACCCAATGCATCCCTTTTCAATAACTACCACACAGAGGTGTAGGCGAGAGCGCTACTCCTTCCCAGGATTGCTCCACTATCCTTGATTCTTACCTTACAAGGTTGAGTGTTACGAAAAGCGGTATCAAGTACGATATTTTTAGTCTTTGATATTACTCAACCTGGGATTGAACCCCAGTCTCCCGGACCATTGGCAAACACTCTACTAATAAGGCAAATGGTCCGGTTAATAGTAAGGTAGATTAGGTTAGTTTTAAGATAGATTCGGTTATTTCGCTTTGGTTTGACAAACAGTTTAAGAGAAAGAAAACCCTGAATTCAGACTAGTTTTATTCCACGTAATAATTGAATTAGTCACATTCTGCTTGTCTTATTCCTTTTCCTATCTTGAAGAACGCCAACAGATTTTGCGCGGAATAATTCCCATGAGTTAATGATTAAATGGATGTTATATTTTTGTGTTTAGTGTTGTCTCCAAAACCTTTCAAATTTTCCCTTTATTCTCGCATCTATTATTGAATTAGGTTTTCCTATTCGGAAATATCTATCGTGTTTTTTCCCTATTCAATGATCTAAATTCACTATTTGAAAAACTGAATTCCTTCTGCTGATGACTATTTTCTTCTCTCCCTCACTACAGACGTACCTGTTTTGTATTTTAATTTTAATTTCAATAAGAATCAGGCTGCCTTGCTTCCTCTTCCTCACAATTTTTATTATTATACTACATTTTGCGTGTTTTTCACACGAGTTTGAACGTTTTTTTATGAATTCGGAGTGACAGCAAGTTTTCTCTGGTCTCTATGTCTCTTCTGAGTGTTTTAGTTGAGCTTCTCAGTACTACAGTCTGGATGATATCGATTCTTCCTCTTATATCCAATTATCCCAGTCTCTTTTTCCGAGCTGTGGGCAAAGTTCCAAGGACACCTCCTACAATTGGTACCAACATCACGTTTATGCTTCAGAGTTTTATCAACCCTCAGGCAAGATCAAGGTATCTTTAGCCTTTTCGCATTGATTATCATTCGGTGGTTCTCTGAACAAGAAATTCCACTCTTAACTGTTTTTTTCTTCTTGTCTTCTGCATATAAACTTTGGGAGCATTAACAAATTGCAGTCACTTGCCGAATTCCCAGTGTATCATCGTCACTCTCTCCAGTCATGCATATTATTATTATTATCATTTATAATATCAATAATAATAATAGTGATAGTTCACAAAATGAGAGAACCTGCCGAATAGTGGATTTAACCGTCCCGGCAGATCATATATTAAAAATAAAACCAAACGAAAAGGGAGATATGTAACTAAAATTGCCAGAGAACTAAAAAAAAAAGAATGGGTGCTTAAATTGATGGTGATACTAATAGCGGTTGGTGCTCTTGCGAGAATTCCCAAAGGATTGTTAAATTGATTGTAAGACTTGGAAATAAGAGGACGGGTAGAGACCATCCAGTCTACAGCATTATTAAGAAATTTCAGAATACTGAGAAGAGTTACAGAGACTTGAGGTGATTTGCTGTCGCTCAAACTTTAGTAAGAAACTCATAGCAAACGCTGGTTGGAAATAACAAAGGAGTACATTATATTAATCTTCATGAAAGCTAAATCATCGTACATGTCAGAACTGTTCATCTTCTTAGAAGAGAACAATTGATGTGATCCGAAAAATAACTCTGGAGACAAGCAGTAAAAACATGAACACAGAGATTGTATATATATATATATATATATATATATATATATATATATATATATATGTGTGTGTGTGTGTGTGTGTGTGTGTGTGTGTGTGTGTGTGTGTACTAACTTCACTTACCTTAATTTCGAAGCAAATTCCCTGTTGATGATTGTGAGAAACTGTATGTAAATTTGAAAATTAATAATAATTGTCCCGGCTGACCGCAGAATAAAACTGAAAGAATGTGAAAAGAGAGATAAGTAGCTAGACCTTGCTAGAGAATTGAAAAAACTGTGGAACATGAAGGTGACAATTATACCAGTTGTGATTGATGTTTTTTGCACGGTAACTAAAGGATTATTAAGAGGCCTTGTGGAATTGGATGTTGGCAGCCGAGTGGAGACCATCCAAACAACAGCATTATTGAAGACGGCGAGAATACTGAGAAGAGCCCTGGAGACTTGAGGAGACTTGCTGTCTCTCAATCTACTGTGAAAGACCATCAGCTACCGCTGATGTGAGATACACTAATAAGTTAATAATAATAATAATAATAATAATAATAATAATAATAATAATAATAATAATAATAACTGTAATAATAATAAATGTAATAATTGAAATTTAACCATACGAATAAATGGTATATTCACAAACCAGAGTCCGTTCAAGAAAACGAGACTCAGAAACTTCTTACTGATTTTTAGATACAAACGGATAACTTAATCTCGGCCAGCCCTCGTCATAATTAACAAAAAAAAAGAAGAAACTACCAAATTGTGGATTTTACCGTTTATGCAGACCACAAAGGAAATTGAAAGAAATCGAAAAGAGAGATACCTACCTAGAATATATAGAAGAACTGATAATTATGAAACAAGAAAGTGATGGTGATATCAATTGTAAATGGTACGCTCATTACAGTCACGGAAATAATTTGTGTGGGGAATGAAGGACTTGAAAATAAGAGACCCTCCGAACTACAATATTATAAAGATCGGTCTTAATACTAAGGAGAATCCTGAAGATTTGAAAAGACTCAGACTCACTTAAACTCCAGTGAGAAGCCATCACCTTACACTGATGAGAAAAACACCCAAAAGAGTAAAATACTAATAATATTCTCGCAAAAGAATAGCAAGTTGAAAGAAAAATGAGACGGTTCATCCCCTTATAAGCAAAAACAGAGTAAATACTGGGCCTTAATAGACTATAAAGTTTATCCACTGAAATCTGTGCATGAAATTAAAGTTTTACCGTCTTAACAAATTGTAAATGCACACGCTACAATCTGTCCCAGAGGATGAGATGCATAAAATTCTCAGAGATTTCGAGATATAAATGTCGGCGAGAAAATTGAGTCAAGTGTTAATTAACAAGAGAAATTGAAGATGCCCTGATATGGGTTTTGCCGTTCTACTTGCTATTTAATACCAAATCCATCTTTATACGTATAAAGAGTTTCACTTCAACCAATTCAGTTTGGAATATGTACACAATTTAAATGTTTAAATAGTTCTATTTTATGTAGATCAGTTTAGCATAAGTATACTGTTTAATTCTATTTGATGCGTAGATTGGTACTACCACTTCTGGCCTGAGTGGACCAGGGAGCAATAACAATAAAAATCAGTCCGCATTCCCCAAACTCCTGCATTACTGGAATTTCACTATCAGATTGTTTAGTGTCATATTAGGACACTTGTTTGGAGAGTCTTACCTCTCTGCAGAGATTCAGTCGGTATATTCTTTAGCCCCAGCCGACTGGACCCATGTCACATTGTTCATGCAGTTGGCTGGATATATATATATATATATATATATATATATATATATATATATATATATATATGCCTTATTAATTCTATCCAAAGTAGGATACAGATGACAGGATCATTTGTGTATTAATGATACTGATGGGATTTTACAATTGTTTTTTTATTCTATTTCATGGTTTATAAAAATCAGAACTTTTCATTTAAGATTAAATAAATTTCAAAGAAAGAATAAATACTGCAACCAAAAAAAAAAAAAAAAGAAAAAAAAAGGAAAATTAAAAGATTAAAAAAGATTATTTTTTGCTTCTTGTTTTGTTACAGTAAATTTTTGGATAACATTGAAAAATATTAAATAAAAAAAAAATAAAAACAATTTTTATATTGAGAGACTGAAAAAGCATACCTTACGCCTAGGCAGACAGATTTTTATCAGAGATTGGTAAATTACAAAATCTTTACAGAAAATGTTTCTTTGTTAGAATTTTTTTATAAAATAAACAAACAAAAATAAAATAAAGGAAACATTTCTTCTTTTGAAAAAAATACGCAGAAAGATGAATATTAATAGTAATGTTTTCACGGATTTCTTTTGTGGTCATGTGCTTTGATACCTCCAGAAAAGTGTTTACAAAATCAGACGACTGACTTGTTTTATATATATATATATATATATATATATATATATATATATATATATATATGTGTGTGTGTGTGTGTGTGTGTGTATGTGTGTGTGTGTGTGTGTGTGTGTGTGTGTGTGTGTGTGTGTGTTTCCTGTATTCAAATTAGATTTTCTTATCTGAAAATTTATTTAAAATATATTCCTAATGGTAATGTCTACGTAGGTGTAAATCAAAGTTTATATGAGTATTTATAAAGCTACACTTACTAAGCCAGGAGGTCATCGTCATGGAGCTTAGAAAAGATATTTTGCTTATCATGCTCAAAAAAAGATCTCTACACATTCACCCAAATCAACCCACACACACATCCATACGCACATATATAAATAAGAGTAAATAAAAATAAATCATGAAAAAAAGGTGAAGTCAAATTGAAGAAAAGAATATGAATAGAAACGCTAGAAAAATATATTAAAGAAATAAGGAAATAACATAAAAAAGGAAAAAAAAACAATGTTAAAAAAAACGAAGGAAATGATAAACAGCATTCGAAAGTAAAAAGAAAAAGAAAAGAGAACGGAAGGAACTGTGGAAATTATGCAGAAAATAATAATAATAATAATAATAATAATAATAATAATAATAATAATAATAATAATAATAAAGAAATAAAAATGAAAAAAAACCCAACTCTATGGCCGCTTTAAACGACTAATAAACAACATTTCTCATCAGAAAACCTGGACCTGGCTAAGAAAAGGTAACCTTAAGAGAGAAACGGAATCTCTCCTCATACCAACACAGGTCAACGCCACAAGAATCAATCCTATCAAAACGAGAATAGACAAGACTCATCAAAATAGCAAATGTAGACTATGCGGTGACCGAGAAGAAACCATCAATCACATAATAAGCGAATGCAGCAAATTAGCACAGAAGAATTATAAGGCGAGGCATGACTGGGTTGGCAAAGTGATCCACAGGGAAATGTCAAGAAATTTAAATTTGACCATACTAACAAATGGTATATGCATAACCCAGCACCTGTCCTAGAAAATGACACGCATAAACTCCTGTGGGACTTTAACATACAAACGGATCTCCTAATCCCGGCCAGAAGACCAGACCTTATAATAACCAACAAAAAAAAGTAGAGAATTCGAAAAATTGTCGACTTTACTGTACCCAGCGGGATACAGAATAAATCTGAAGGAATGTAAAAAGAAGGATAAGTACCTCGACCTTGCTAGAGAAATGAAAAAGCTGTGGAACATGAAAGGGACAATTGTACCAATCGTGATTGGTGCTTTTTGCACAAAAACTAAAGGATTATTAAAAGGCCTGAAAGACTTGGAAGTTGGCGGATGAGAAGAGACTATCCAAATGACAGCATTGCTGAGAACGGCCAGAATGCTGAGACGAGTCCTGGAGACTTGAGGAGACTTGCTGTCACTCAAACTCCAGTGAAAACTATCAGGTAACACTGATGTGAAAAACTCTAAAGGAGTAAATAATAATAATAATAATAATAATAATAATAATAATAATAATAATAATATTCAACTATTCTTGTCCAGAAGGCCAGACCTTTCATTAATCAACCACGAAAAAAAGAGAATTTGCAAAATTGTGGACTTTGCTGTCCCGGCTAACCACATAATAAAACTGAAAGACTGTGAAGAGAAGGATAAGTACCTTGACCTTGGTAGGGAATATAAAAAACAATGGAACATAAAGGTGACAATTGTACCAATCGTGATTGGTGCTTTTGGTACTGCAACTAAAGGACTGGAAAACTTGGAGGTTGGAGGACGAGTGGAGACTATCTAAACTACAGCACGATTGAGAACGGCCAGAATACTGAGAAGAGTCCTGGAGACTTGAAAAGATTTGCTGTCAATCAGGCTCCAGAGAAAGACTATCAGCTAAAATTGATGTGAAAAGAACCCTCAATGAGAAAATAATTATAAAATGTAGAAAATGAAATTAACGATCATACCGATTGTAATTTGTGATCATGGTACAGTCACCAAAAGATTAATACAAGGACTGGAAAACTAGGGAATAACAGGACGAGAAGTACAGAATGATTGAGTTCGATCAAAATGCTGAGAAGAAAGCAGGAGACTTGGGGGGACGTACTGTTACTCAAACTCCAATGAAAGACCATCAGCTAACGCTGGTTTGAAAAACTCTCAGAGAGAAAAAAAAAGAACTTGACGAATTGTGGACTTTGCTATCCTGACTGACTGCAGAGTAAAATTGAAAGAAAGCTAAAAGACGGAGTAGTACGTGGATCTTGCAAGGGAATTGAAAAACTGTTGAACATGAAAGGGACGACTATACCAATTTTCAATGGCGCTTATGGTACAGTCACTAAAGGAATGTTAGAAGGACTGGAGGACTTGGAAATAAAGGATGAGTGGAGACCATCCAAACTATTGCAGTAATGTGATCAGCCAGAATAGTGAAAACAGTCCTGATAATTGAAGAGACTTGTTTTCCCTCAATCTCCGGTGATTACAATCAGCAAATACTGAAGTGAAAAACTTTCACGGAGTAATATATTAATTATAATAAAAAAACAGCAACGCTGGTGTTTGAAAACTCTCAAATAATGAAAACATGGTGTAAAAAAATCCCCCAAAAGAAATGAATCAATAATAATAGCAGCAGACGACCTGAGAATTCCTAACAAAAACTACGCATATATTGTTATAAACGGTTGGAACCCAAAATAAAAGTAGTGCGAACAATAAAGTTAATCAGTTGACCATCTAATGTTCGGTTGCTCATTCCTAACCCTACTAGAAAATAAAGAAAGGCATGATAAAATTGGACATTATATCCGTTGGAAAGTATATAGATATTATTGAATATTTGATTGTGATAAATTGTATAAACACCAAGCAGAACCAATAAGAAAAGCTAAAGGAACTATTATTCTAAATTCAAAGTGTCAGAAACATAAAAAGCAATAGACCATAAATAGTAGTTATGGACTATTTAATAAAAAATATGCTTTCTATTTCATATGTTAGTACAAACAGATGATAACATATTAATCAAACTATAAAAGTAAATACAAAGATCGGGTAACAGAAACTGAAAAATTGTATTACTCTAAAACTAAAACGGTGCCAGTAATAATAGAAACTCTCTGTTTGATCAAGAAACACACAGATAAACACATTGCCAATTTGAAATACAAAGAACTGAACTTTATGGAATTGCTCATCTCTTTAAGAAAGAACAATCTAAGTGATGGGAATATATCACCCAAAACAAATTCAAAGAATGTATGAAATAACTACCTTCCTTCGCATAAGATATGTAGTTGAGATCGTTAAAGGTTTGTAAGGAACTAAAAATATGACTAAAAACTAAATAATAATGACCACTTCCCCATATATATATATATATATGGTATATACACAACTCAGAATCCATCTTGGAGAATAATGACGCACAATGTTCGCTGGAATTTTGAGATACATATCACCAACTCTCATTCAAGCGACTAGACCTAGTGATAAACAAAAAGATAGCAAAACAAAAAGAAAAGGAGAACAATCCAGACCACAGTGAAAAATTATAGGAAGAGGAAAAGAGCTTTAAATAACTAAAGAACTAAAGGAAAATAAAGAACATGAAAGTGACGGTGATACCAATAGTAAATGAGACACTTGTACCAATCTCCGAAGTATTGGTAATAGAACTGGAAGACATGGGAATAAGACAACAACCGGAGACTATCCAAATTTCAGCATTATTAATATCAGCGAAAAATTGAGAAGAGTCTTGGAGCCTCGAAGAGAATTGTCACTCTGTCCCCAGTGAAAAGACATCAATTAACGCTCGTGTGAAAAATTCTGAAGGAGTAATATGATAATGATGATTAATCCCATTATACGTAAATACAGCAATATAGCTCAAAAGGAATATAAGACAAGGCACAACTGGGTGTGGTTGGTCATTCACTTGGAATCGTGCATGAAATTGAAAATTTGAAAATACTACAAATCATTATATGATCTAACGAGGACCCATCCAAGAGAATAAGACCCAAAAAATGCGCAAGGGTTTTGAGCTTAAGTAGGGTCAACTAATCCGGCTTTAAAATCAGACCTAGGAGTAATTTATAAAAGAATAGTGAACTTGTATTCAGGATTTAGCCGTCGCAGCGAATCACAAAGAGAAATTTGAAGAAAGCAATAAACATATAAGTACATAGACCTTGTCATAAAATTTAGAATATTGGTGAATATGAAGGTGATGCTAATACCAATTGCTATTATCACGTTTGAAACGGTTTCCAAAAGTTTGGAAAGGGGACTTAAAAAGTTGGAAATCAGAAGAAGAATCGAATCAATGAAGACCACAGCATTGTTTAGATCGACTAGAATACTTCGAAAAGTCCTAGAAAGCAGAGGATACATGCTGTCACTTACACTGAAGTGAAAAATCACAATAAGTAAGATAATGATAATATCAAGAATAAAAAAGGAAAGAGACACAAATAGAAAAAAGAAAAAAAAAAACAAGAATACAAAGAAAAATAATCAGGAGGGGACATATATATATATATATATAGAGAGAGAGAGAGACAGACAGACAGACAGACAGGGAGGGTGAGAAAGATAGAGAGGTAGAAAGCAAGATACTTTTACTTATATATATATATATATATATATATATATATATATATATATATACTTTAGAATGAGTTGGTGCACAAGTGAATTTGCTTGTAGGCTATTTTTCTTCAGGAAGTAAATAGTTGATTTGAGAGTTTCATTTTTTTTTCTTTTTAAAAGATGTGACTGTTTTGATAGGGTTGTGGTTCTTTTTAATTCCAGGATTTGTGTCTGTGAATTTCAAGTTCGAGTTGATTTTCGATGACAAACTTTGGTCTATGCAGATGTTCTCTCTCTCTCTCTCTCTCTCTCTCTCTCTCTATCTATCTCTCTCTCTCTCTTTCACTATAGTGCATTCTGTGTTCGTATGTCTGCATGGATGTCATGTAAAGTTTTATGTAAACTTTTAGATTATTCGAACACACACACACACACACACACACACACACACATATATATATATATATATATAACATATATATATATATATATATAATTATTCTTTTGGTGAGAGACAGAGAGAGAGAGCATTGAGAGTATTTAAAATTTAATATAATGTTATATAAACAAATAATACGAGGAAAATTAAATCACTTAGCGCTTTTGTTTCCGAGCAAACATTTTAAAGCTAATCCTTTTTAACTTTAGTTTCTACTTAAGTATGAATCTTTAAATAACAAATTCAAGAGCATTTTATACAAAAGTAGGTCATCATGTTTTGTATAGTTGGTGATACGGTTATTAAAGTTCTAAGTGCATGACTTTTTTTTTAGTCTAGTAAATATTTAAAATATTTCAAGCATTTCATTTGAAAAGCAGAAATTTAATTTTCAAATCTTTTACGCGAAGTTTTTCTTGTTTTTATTTATTTAGTTTTTTTTTTAGTTTTGCTTTATTTCAAACGAAATTATACTTTCTCGAATGAAATTTTGTAACAAATGAATCGATTACAATGAAAATGGTCTGGATATCAGCGCCATGATGAAAAGTTGAATTTCGTTGATGATTAGATTGTGATGTATGATTTTTTTCATAGAAGACAAAGTTAAGATAATTTGAAATTATTTGATATTTTAGAAGCTGCGGTTATCTCAAACGATTAACAATGCGGACTAACTTATATAACTGTGAATATGTTTGAGTAAAGGAAAACCCATATGGGAGCAACAGGAATCTTATGAATGTTATTTTTCCCAGGTATATCCCCTTATTATTCACATTATAAATATCTATATTTTAAATACTAATCGACGTCTATCGTTATTTGTGGTTTTAAGTAGGGGTGTCGATCGAATGTATGAGAGTTGGTTGGTTGGTTCGTTCGTTTTATGGCATACGAGAACTAAGATAATCGTTCGGTGACGTAACCAAAGTGCCCTAAAATCATTTTGAATATGGACTCTTGTTAGTTGTTGACTGGTTTGGTTTTTTGGTTGGTTGTATTTTATGGTATATCCACATTTTTATTCAAATGATCAATTCAGTTTAATTGTTTTATTTCAAACAATTCAGTTTAATTGTCAAAAATCATTCCTATTTCAAGCTATTCAGTTTAGTCAAACAATTACATTTTTAAAAAAATTCAGTTTAGTTTCAGTACAGTTTTTCTCCACCCAAATTTAAATGTCAAAACAGTTCTTTTTCAAACAAATCAGTTTAGCTTTGGTACAGAGTTTAGTTCTATTTACCCCATTAATTGGACCCTATCAGGAGCTACAACTCCGGGCCATGATGGACCTGGGTGTGATGTCAGTGAAGGGGTATTCAGCATTCCCTAAAGCTCCAGCATTACTGGAGCCTCACCATCGGATAGTTTAGTGTCATATCAAGGACAATCGTTGTTGTTGGTGGTGGGGTTTAACCTTTCTGTAGAGGTGCAGTATGTGTATTCTTCAGCCCTAGCCGATTGGGCTCCGAATGTATGGGGATTTAGATTAATGTTGGGATGAAAGGTAACCATTCGAGTTTATTCGATGTAGAGTATAAATGAATCAATGTATTAAACTAGCAAAGGT